>RDPX01000015.1:224169-243713 GCA_003991215.1 Morbakka virulenta
GAATCTCCACACCCTGGCGTGAAGCCATATTTGAAGAAACTCGATTAATCGGCAGCAGATTTGAGCTACTTTTTCTCCAACTCCTGCTAAAACTTCTCCCATGTTATTTTCCCGATCAACGGCATTTGGTGGGGTGTATCTCGTTTGAGTTTTTAAAATCAGTACTTTGCAAGTAATTATGAAGGGCAATGCAGGATTTCGTTATTTTCGAAACATTATTTGGAGAAGCATCGATTGGTTCTCTAAAAATCCTCCAACGAATTGACAAAATTCCGAATCCATTTTCAGAAATTCTTCTGGCTCGAGAGTGGCGATAAGTATAGGTGACCTTTTCATCATCCAAATAAGTACCGGGGTATGGACAGAGACATCATATTTTCTTTTAAGGGAAAAGCTGCATCACCAACAAAAACATATAACATAGGTTCGGCAATGCCAAAACTCGGCTCTGCTGCTGGTAATCCTAACTTGCCTTCGTTTAACTTGATACTGAATTCCGACTTCGCCAAAACTCCACCGTCACTTTCTCGTCCACATGCCCCAATGTTAGCCATTACAAACCTATACCTAGCATCAAATACTGCCATTAAAACAATGGAATGGAATCCTTTGTAATTAAAATAGTCACTGCCAGAATGTTTGGGGGCCTTTATTGCTATATGCTTGCCATCAATCGAACCCACACAATGAAGGTAATTCCAAAATAAGTCAAATTCATGTGCAATCGACTTCCAATCTACTTCAGTGCTGGGAAATTTGACAAAATCGCTGTAAAAGCAATCCCAGATGGCATCGCAAGTCTCGTAGATAATTTTATTAACAGTTGCTTTGCCAAGTCTTTAACTAATAGCAATCGATTGCTGCGAGTTACCGGTTGCAAGATACCGCAGAGTTACTTCCAGCCTTTCCCCTGGAGTTACTGGAAATCGATGTCTATTTGCATGAACAAGTCGATCCTTCACTATATCCAGAAGTTCGTCAGAGGGCTCCTTTGACATTCGAAAATATTGGTGATTTCTCTCCTCGTCCACATTTCTTAATTCTTGAATGAGAGAGTGATATTCTCCTCTTTGACATCTCGTGGTATTTACCATTCGAACATAAGATCGTTGCTGTTCATTTTGATATAACTGATACAGTGCAAGTAATCTACGAAGTTTTCTCTTCGATGGCATGATTGAAACTGATCTGTTAATTTTGCTTACAGCGCAAATTAAGTATGAACACCCATTTCCTTTACGGAAAATTTTTTACTTAAGCGAAAAAAATTATTACTTTAAGGGATAATTTTTTCCTTATCCGTTTTGCTTTAAGCAATAATTTTTCAAGTATAAACCTGGCTTCAATTGCAATCTTTTAATTTCAGTGTCTCCACTTCAATGTTGCTATTCACTTCAGAAAATTTAATCCAATTACATGCGCAGATTATTACATGTCACACAGACACTGAAAAAATAAACAATAATTACACTGGTTTACAAAAAAAATTTTTTTTGTTTGAGGCAAGAATTTTAATAAGTGTATTTTACTAATTTGGGTGTGCTAAACTCATATTTATAAACAGTTTTGCTGTGTCACCTCTAGTTTTCCTGCTTTTAAATAGTCTCATCGTAGTATTTTCAGAGTATGTACGCCCTTATTTCAACAGTTGCAGCAGCTTACCACGATAAAACAGGATAGATAAAGAACATTGATGGAATAAATATACTTGAATGACACAATGTTCAAAATTCGTAGTACCGCGGACAGAAGTGTGTGTGGTTTTTTTTATCTGGTGTATTTTGGCCTCCGGGATATCACGCAAGAGCATCCAGCAGAAGTCTCCCATCATACCTCCTCATTACTCTTTTTAATTGTTTAAAACGCTAGAATAGGCACCTTTTGATGGTCTGGAAGGGTGTCGGATGGGGGTTGGAGTGGCTAGTATCTTTGGTGAAGATAGTCGCATTACTTTTGTAATGGTTTGATCCTCTGGACCACACTCCCCAATCTGGCTTATATCTGGCTCTAAGTAGCAGTAATGCACGCAGCGCCCGCACCAGGAACCTGGTCTCGACTGACCTGCGAAACGACATGAGTGACCACAGTTTCTGTGGTTCTTTGGGTAATGTCTCTATCCATGTGCATAGGGTCTGGAAGAGGCTACAAAACAGGCGCAGACAGCAAGCCTGTGACAAGCATTCAGATACATCAGAGACGGTATTTATGATAAGAGGCTGCACCGTGGAAAGGACAGAACGCCTGCCACATTTTTTCACAGTTAGTCATGGTCAAAACACAAAAATCTAATAACAGTTCTGCTGGTGACGTTGGGTCCCCTGTGACTAAGTACGGAGCTGTACATATTAACACCGAAGAAGATGAGCAAAGTGGCGTCCTTGAGGATGCACAGAATGATGTTATCGACTTAAAACCCCCGGGAGAGTTGAAAACGGATGCACCATCCCTAAAAAACAAAAATGCACCTTTAATAGTTGGTACTTGGAATATACGTACTCTCTTTCTACTTGGTAAATATTATAACCTACTTCAAGAGATGGAAGAATTAAAATTAAATATACTTGGTATTTTAGAGACAAGATGGACAGATAGTGGCTGTATTAAAAGTGAGAACTATACCATGTTATATTCAGGTGGCCAGAAACATGAACAAGGAGTTGCCATTTTAATGAAAAACAAAATAGCAAAATCACTAATGGGGTATTGGCCAATCAACAAGAGAATAATTATGTGCAAGATACAATCTAAACCATTTAATGTCTTCAAAATACAGGCGTATGCCCCTAATGTAGAGCATAGCGATGCCGAAATTGAAAAATTCTACCAAAAACTACAGGACTATTTTAACGAAGCATACTCAAAAGAAGTTGTTATAACGATGGGTGAATTTAATGCGAAGGTCGGTAGTCAACCAAAAACAGACTGTATTGGTAATTATGGTTTAGGCCATATGAACGAAAGGTATAGCAGACCCTCCAGATTCGAACTCAGAGAGTGAGAGTAATGTCTTTTGGAACTGATGGGTGAAATAACTGAGTCTTTTCTAGTATTTAATTTTATTACACCACACAGTAAAAGCTAAAAATAAACGAAAAGCTTGGGTAAGCATGAACGTACTCTATGCTATGTTGTAACAATACACTTTAGGATTTCACTGCATTATGTAATGATACAATTGTAAAACTTGTCATCTATGTACGTACTGTACATGTATATAATGAGCACATGATAGTAGTCAATAATGCGAACTCAATACATAACACGTGTACAAAATTGGTATTTCATCCATTACAAACTTAGTACGAACTATATCAAGTGATAGTGATTGGTTAAAATTCAAGTCAACAAAATAAAAACAGTAATTATATTTTTATTTATCTCATGCTTTCTCTGGCAGGTCCTGTATCTAAACTTCTTTCTGTACAATCTTATTTTGTACAATAACTTGGTTAACTATTGATGGAGATGTTGTTTGGACGGAAGTTGATAGTAATTAGTGTCACGTTTTATATCACTGTTAAGTTTATCTTTGTATTGTATTGTATGCGCTGGTCCGTAGATTATACATCATGTTATAGGGAGTTTCATGAACTTCTTGTCGATGTGTGTGTGTGTGTGTGTGTGTGTGTGGTTGGGGGGGGGCAGAGTTGAAGGAGAGTGATACCTGTTGTAATTTTTAGCTGACGAATTTAGATCGATTGTTATATTTTATTACAGGAGACAGCAGCTTGTCTGCTCCATCCGATGGTTACTGATGAACTGATTTGAGAGAGTGATTTCATTCTCAAGGAAACAACAGGTTTGCAGACAACAGCATTCCAACAGATATGATTTACGTGAATATTTCAGCAATCATAGAACCATAGTTCAAAACAACCGCTTCACAGGGATCCAAAACCTAATTATTGTATCATAAATGGGTAGGTCCGTTCCGGACAAAAACCAACCCGCAGCTAGCCGCCAAACCAACAGCCGCACAGTGATCCACAGAGACCGATCGCTTGTTTACGGCAAACAGAGACTAATCATTCACTGCCCTTTGTGACGCAATAGCTCATTGTAATGCAGCTACAAAAGGGATGAAAGACTTATCGAGTTTTGCCAAACAAATGAGCTCCAAATAGTAAATACTCAATTTAAACATCAAAAAAGACATTTACACAAGTGGAAAAGCCCTGGTGATATTTATAGAAGCTAATTTGATTTTATAACCATCAACGGTCGTTACAAAAATAATGTTAAAAACTGCAAAACGTATCCAGGAACCCACATTGGATCTGATCATATACCAGCAATCATGAAATTGAAACTAAAGCTAAAAATTCCCAGATCAAAGCAGACTAAAATTATAAAATTTAACACTGAATTGCTGAAGGACACTGAGATTGCAGAGAAATATGCAGTTGAAGTAAAAAGTCGATCTGAATGTCTAATGATATCGAAGTATGAAAATGAAACATTAAGAGGAGGTTGATGTGTAGTGGTATTCTTTCAGACAAGCAATATGTGAAACAAACGAAACTACGCTACCAACAATTAACAATATAGCAAAACAATCAGGGATTTCAAAAAAAAATACTTGACCTTATGAAGGAAAGTAAACAACATAAAAACACTATATAATGCAAGGAGATAGATAAAGAAATAAAACAAAAATGCTCAGAAGCGAAGCAAGCCTGGCTAAACTTGAAATGCTTACAAATTGAACAACTCTCAAAAAACAATAATCAAAGTCACATGTATGAAAAAATAAAGGAATTTACAAAGAAAAGAACAGGTGGAGGGAACTGCATCAAAAATAAGAAAGGTGAAATGTTGTTTGAAGCAGAAAAGGTAATGAAGAGATGGGTTGAATATGTAGAAGAACTTTTCCATGAACAGAAAAATCATGACTCCGTTAGATCATTTCTTTGTGGACCTGAAATTATGGAAGAGGAAGTGGAAAAAGTTTTAGAATGCATGAAATCTGGAAGAGCATCAGGAATTGATGGCGTGACATCAGATATGTTAAAAGGATTAGGTGACTTTGGAATTACAACTCTGACTGATATATGTAACAAAATGTACAAAACAGGTTACATACCTGCAGACCTCAGAACGTCAATTTTCGTATTGCTACCAAGAAATCAAAAGCAACAGATTGTTCAGATTTCAGAACGATAAGTTTAATGTTTCATGTGTTAAAACTTCTATTATTCATCATCTCAAAACGCACGAATACAATAAATTTTGAAATAAGTGAGGAACAAGCTAGTTTTAAGAAGAATTCTGGCACAAGAGAAGCCACCTTCAACCTTAAAATGATCGCAGAGAAATACCTGGAAAAACAAGAAGATCTTTATATTTGTTTCATAGATTATGCAAAAGCCTTTGATTCTGTAAATTCTGTTAATCAAAACCCTTAAAAGTTTAGATATCGACGAAAATAACCTCGCAATAATATCTAGGTTATACTGGAACCAGGAAACAAAAATTGGAACGTCTGTAGGGATGTCAGACCCAGTAAAAATAAGGGAGGGTGTCAGGTAAGGGTGTAAATTATTACCATCGCTATTCAATATATATACAGAAGGTATATTCAGGGAGACTAGATTCACTTTCAGGTGTAAAAGTGGAAGGTAGGATGATAAAAAATCTTTGATGTGCTGACGACACTGCTCTCCTGACTGGTAACAAAGAAGATCTCAAAACTCTCGTAAACACTATAAAAATTAAGAGTAAAAAACTTGGTTTGAAAATGAATGTTAAGAAAACGAAAACAATGGTTGTTACTCGGAATGAAACAACACCCAAAGCAAAATTAATTATTGATGGTTGTGAGCTGAAGCAGGTAGAAGCCTTTGTATACCTGAGACAACTGATAACATCAGATGGAAGGTCAGACTTAGAGATAAAAAGAAGAAATGGTATGGCTAAAAATACCTTTTTAAACCTAAAGCATCTGCTAACCAACCAATACATTTCATGGAAAACCAGGATCCGTCTGTTAAAATGCTATGTATGGTCAATCCTCACCTATGGCTGTGAAACTTGGACGACAAAGAAAAGTACCGAAACAAGAATAGAAGTCTTTGAAATGTAGTGTTACCGTAGAATGGATAGAGTGTCTTGGAAAGAATAAAAAGACAAATGAAAGGGTCCTGAATGAAATAGAATTATGCAAAACAACCCTACTAGACACAATAAAAAGACGAAAAGTTACATTTTATGGGCACATAAGGCGGCATAATTCCCTTCAAAAAATGATAATGGAAGGCACTGTTGAGGGCAAGCGAGGAAGAGGAAGAAAAAGGACTACATAGACAGGCAACATTGCTGATTTGATGATGAAAGACATCAAGAAGTGTGCTAAACTGGCATTGGATAGATGGGTGTGGAGGACTATGACAGTCGCAATCTTTGAGATGGCACCCTGGCATGGCATGGATGGTCTGTTGGACTCTTATTACTCAGTTTTTAAGTACAATGGCTATCCTCCTCCAAGTGTATTGTACTGCATTCCCGCATTCTAAACCCATCATCTAAGCTTAATTTCTTTTCGTTTTTTGTAAGCCTAAATCGTTCCATTTCCTTGTCTTCACAATGGGCAAGAAGAGAAAACATTTAATCAAATGAATATTTCCTGTCTCATCTCCTTCAACTCTGAAGATAGCTTCATTATCAGACTGGCGGTTAAGAAATGTAGTCATGGCAAACAAAAACAAAGGGTTTTCATCACAAATACGCAGGTCGTGTGATAGTGGGACTAAGAATGAAAACGGTTCTTTATGGTTATTTGCCGTGAGGTAACTTTTACGTGCTTTTATCCCCTATTGTCATCTTGTGTGAGGGCATCGGTTACTATAACTCTTAGGACCAAGTTTCAAGACGGTAAAGTGTTAAAAACAAAGACCAAAATTAAATGTAGATTGAAAAAATCTTCTTTACATGTTTGGGAGGCTTGTGTTTGTTCAGAGATAAGGTGGATGAATAAGTAAACCTTATTGGGTTATTTATTTATTTTAAAAGATTTTGACCCTGTTGTGACGATGTTCCGAAAATCAGGGCATATAGAACCTGTCACAAGAGGTCACCTCTTTTTCTTCTTTATTTTCGACTGCTCCCAGTTCACAGCAAATCTTCCATCTGCATAGGGGGACGGTTTAAAATGTTGTCGCGATCAACCTCCATTTTGCGCATATCTTCCTCCACGCAATAGTAACATCTCCGCTTCGGTCTTTCTCGCCTTCTCATACCGGATGCCCTCATCCGCAAAACTCTTCGTCCAGCATACTCTTTGTCTCTCATATACACATGGCTAAACCACCTCAACCTGACCTCACACAACCTTTCTGAGACCTGGTCAGCCCCAATAACCTCTCTTATCATCTCCTTCCTTTTCATATCCCGTCTAGTCACTCTGAGTGGCCACCGCAGCATGCATATCTCTGCTATACAGTAGACTCTCGCTAATTCGAATTTCAAGGGGGGAAATAATTTATTCGAATTACAGAGAGATTCGAATTATAGAAAGTCGCTCTAATTCGAATTATCGACTTAAGTTAGCTAAAAATCGAATTACGGAGAGAAATTAGAAAGATCAAAAAGTGACAAAAATGATTTCAGGAGTATCAGTAATATCTTTTCTGTAGACAAAAATTGGAAAATCTATTGGAAAAATTGATCAATATTTGATTGTTTTGTGTTCGCGATGTGAGCCCTTTCCACAATCCGTGTGGCATCACAAAGTGTTTTCCGGAGATCATCACCAAAGGTCGTAAAAACGCTGTAACTCTCGACAATCGAAATGGCTTTCACGACTTCCGCATAGGAAGGCTTACTCAATCTGATATCTTCTTCGGGAACATCCTCATCCTCTGCTTCATCATCTTCGATCTCGACGCACCCGATGACGTCATTGATGATGTCTGCGTCAGACAGAACTCCAGAAACAGAAACATCCGAATCCAAATCAACCAATTCGTCTGCTGTAATGTCAACACTGACATTGAACTTTTCGCTTAACTTTTGCAGATCACTCTGTAGAGCGCTGATTGTGTTTTCTTCAACCTCGACATCAAGGCTCTGGAATGGATCATCGCTATCATTCAAGGCTTTCTCAACTGATCCATCTGAAATGCCAGATTTCTTGAAACAATTCTCAAATGTTTGATCAGGGATGGCGTTCCAGGCTTTGTTAAGCATTGTCATAGCGGTCAAAATTGAAAACTTCAAAAGTCCATTTCCTTTATCCAACTGCTCAAGGTGCTTTTGGACGGCAAGCTTGCGGTATTTTGCTTTAAGCGATCGAATGACCCCTTGGTCCATTGGTTGGGTCATTGAAGTGGTGTTGGGTGGCAGAAAAATGAGCTCGACCCATTCAAGCTTCTCGACGTGGGGGTGGGCCGGGCAATTATCCACAATTAGAGCTATCTTTCTCTTCTTTTTCCCAAAACTGCGATCGATTTCTTTTACCCATTCCTCGAAGATTTCGGATGACATCCAGCTTTTCTGTTGGGATCTATAGCGACACGGAAGACTCTTTACCCCTTTGAAGCACCTGGGATTTTTCGACTTGCCAATAGTGAACATTTGGAGCCTCTCACCTTTTGCATTGCCAGCCGCCATTCCTGTAAGACGAACCTTGCTATGCTTTCCACCGCTACACTTCTCCTTCTTGAAATGATACGTTTTGTCCGGGAGGCAGTTGTAATAAAGGCCGAATTCATCCGCATTAAAAATGTTTTCAAGCGGGTATCTTGAGAGAATGGTTGGTAAGGTCGTTTCGTTCCACGGCGCCGTCATTTCATCCGTAACCGAATTTGATTCCCCTGAAATCGTTTTGAAGGAGATTCCATACCTAAAAATGGAAAGAAATAAAGAAATAAATTCCCCGTTTTCATACAATGCAATGACATCTAAATTAGACGGCATAAGTTATTGTTAGCGAGAGTATTTTTTCTTTCTTTGCTTTGTGCCTTCTGTAAGCATGGCTGCGGAAAAACCAACGATTCAAGAGATGTTAGAAGTTGGTTCAATGCCAATAATCTTACTGAAGAGTTATGAAATTGAGGCATTTGTTATGGGGCACCATGTTTATAAAGAAAGATGGACACCAACTATCGGTGAACATTTGGATGCATTTATGCAGCCAAACAACTCAATGGATAAATACGCCGTGGCAACTTTTCAAAAAGGGAAGAAGCAAGTCATTGGACATCTCCCTCTTGGGAAATCTGGTAAATTTGCAAAGACAATTTTCTATTTTTTAAAAGCAAGCAAAGACAATAAATGCCAGGTGGAAATCGTCAGCAAAGTTGTAAATCAGAACGACGGTCTAGGAATGAAAGTGCCATCTCGTCTCATATTTACAGCAGAAGAGAAGTACCTCAAAATTCTTAAAAAAGAGCTGCCTGAATTATTGTAATAATTTACCAGTTTATTGAAGATAAAGAAAGTAAAGAAAAAAACTATACTAACCTTTTCTTCCACTTATCTAACCATCCTTCTGAAGCTTGAAATTTCTCCAATTTCAGTTCTTTAGCGAAGTACAAAGCCTTTTCTTTGATAAGAATCCCACTCGCTGGTACATTTTCACTTCTGATACGAGTGAACCATTTAAGAACTGCCTGATTGAGTTGTTCGTAAGTGTTTTCTTTGAGTCGTTTTGATTGACCAGCATTTTGATTTTTGAATGCCTTGAAGATCTTTTCCTTGTTTTTCTTCCATGTAGATAACGTGTTGGGAGGTATATCAAAAAGTTTTGCCACATCTTTGTTCGTTTTCCCCCTGTCCAATTCAACCAAAGCTTTATATTTAATCTCTAGCGTTCTGTCGTCGTGTTTTCTCTTGCCCATTTTCGATCGAAATACGATCATTTACGAATTCAAAAACAAAAACTTTTCAAAAACATTCGAAATGGAAATTTCGAATTTTTCATGGCATTCGAATGAGTTTAAGCCCCATCTACACATTCAAAATTCGAATTAGCGAGAGAATTTGTCTGAAGGGGGACGAAAAATTGTTCGAATTATAGAAAGTTTCGAATTACAAAAGTTCGAATAGTAGAAAGTGTTTTATTAGAGTTTCCTAAGGAAAACTGACGGCGACTGACATTTCGTTCGAATTATAGAAAGATTCGAATAATAGAAGTTCGAATTAGCGAGAGTCTACTGTATTTATTTTGTTTTCCAAGCTGTTAGCCATTGGTACCGTTTCCATCATATACATCAAAGCTGGCCTAACTACGGTTTTGTACACTTTTTCCCTTGATGCACACTGGTGCTCTTCGATTGCAAAACATTCCAGTCACTTTCTTCCAAGTACACCATTCTGACTGTATCTTCTTTTCTGCCTCTCAAACACTTCCACCATTACACTGTATCGTTAAGTCAAGGTAATTGAACTCCTGTTTCTCGGGGCCCTCATCTTCTCTTATTTTTTATCGGGGTGGCTCCAATTCCTTGCTGATGAACATGTGTTCGATCTTTGATCTACTAACCTTCATCCCCCTTTTCTCCAGCGCCTTCCTCAACCTCTCCAGTTCTTACCTGTCTTCAGCTTTTCCCTCGCTGGCCAGTAACACGTCATCGGTAAACATCGTGTTGGCTGGGTTATCTCTTTTCACCTCCGCTGTCACCTCATCCATAACAATTGCAAAAAGTAAAGGGCTTAAAGCTGAACCTTGATGTTGGCCTATATCAATTTTGAAGGGTTTGGTCCTTCCCGCTGCACACGTGACTACAGTCTCATAATCTATGTACATATCTTGCACATCATATCTGACATACTGTGTAGACACGTCTTTTTCTCTCATACTATACCAGATCTTCGACCTTGGAACACGATCGTATGCCTTCTCTGAATGAATGAACATACCATGTAGCTCTTTCTGCCCCTCACGATACCTCTCAGCCATTACACGCAAACCAAAATGGCATACGTGGTACTTCGATTAGGCATAAAACCAAATTGTTCTTTACTAATTTCTATTTTTGATCTCATCGTAGCATCTCCAACCCTTTCCCGCAGCTTCATAGTTTGGCTAAGCAACTCTGTAGTTAGAGCAATACTGTAAGTCACCCTTGTTTTAAACATGGAATGGGTATGAGGGTGGTCCTTCTTCAATCGTCTGACATTTTTTTTCTCATCGTGACCTTGTTGAATAAGGCTGTAAGAAAAATTGCAAAGGTAAGCATTATAGTAAATGGGGTTTCTGGGGCTTTCTATAATTTGTTTTTGTAAAGAAAGCCCTACAGCTCCCCATTTACTTTACTACTCTTATCATCTGATAATAACATGTAATAATAAGCATTATATGTTTTCACTTGTTTTACATACATTTGCTTCATGCAATTATTACAGTTTTATGTATACAATTGTGGAGACTCATACCATTATAAAGCAGTTTCACACCTTTAAAAAACAAGCATATTGTAACAATCATAATATGACATTAATCTGTATTGACCATCATGTATTAATCATTATATACTAACCATCTTATATAAATCATCACGACATTCATCTAACAGTAATCATCTAATAGTCTATCATTTGGTAGTTAATCATTTAGATGTTAATCAACTAGTTGAAAATCCTCTTATGGTTATTACCTAACAGTAATCATCTATCAGAAATACAGTAGTAATCCGTATCATGATTCATCCAAGTTTTCCATTCAACTGATTCCTTATGAAAATATATAATCATAATATATAATGGACATCAGTAATTTGAAAAATAAAAAGAAAAAGACTTATTGTACTTCAAACCTTCGCGTAGCGTTAATTATTGAAGAACATGTAATGTCCGTTTTGTAACAAAAAATATACAATCCTGTTTATTACAACAAAAACATACAACGTTTTTGTTGTGATAAACAGGAACTCATTGGCGATGATAGTATACATGTGTGTAAGAACTGTGGTTCAGTTTATGATTTTTAAATTCTCCTGAATATATGGAGTATTATAAATATATTTTCAAGATTAAAAAGTTAGTGTATCAACACAGATATGACATTTCAATTTTATTATTTAAAACCAATCTGAAAAACAGTATTCATCCACTTGAGAATGTTCAATGAGACTGATAAGATTCTTCCAGAAATATCAGAAAACAGAAAATGGGTGGTAAACATTTATTTTATTCTAAAAGAATTTACAAGATGCTACATTTACCATTTGAAAATACTTCAGTGTGTAAATGTGAAAATATTCATTAAAAATAAATAATACTGGAACAGAATATTAGGCTTTGTCGGTAATTAAATTGAATCAACTATTAATAGTGATTTTTTAAAAAATATTTTGGTGTTATATTTTTAGGTATAACATAACAATACTCACGGCCTTTTTAATACTTATTATAAAACCTACCAAAAGCATTGTGAAACGCACTATGCATGTGATGGCAGATAGCTTCGAGAGGTAATAAAAAAAACCCCACTACAACTTGATTTTCAAAGCTTTTGTTCCAATCAAACGTGAAATCCCAAAAGAGAACACGGAATTATAACTAGCTGATTGCATAGACTAAAACTGAAACTACATGTGAGATTATAGCGTATATATGGATTTAAACAGGAACTACGAATTAAACAGAATTATACAAAATTAAGAAAAACAGGAAAGGTGTGTATGAGAAAACATAAGAAAAAGCACCAGTCAACAGCAAAGGAATCTTAGAATGAATGAGTAGAAAAAATAGGGTATCGTGACATGCAGATGATATCATTTAATCATCCGAAATAGTCTTTCCAGTACACGTGTTAGATAACTATCTCCCGGCCCAATTAAGTCAATCTCTCGATCGCACTCTACTAGGAAAGAATCAGTCGTTAATAATTCATTTAGTATATGGTATGTCAATAATTGATAAATCGATGGATATAATTCTTTTGTGATATGAAAAGAATCTTTCAATATTTTAGACAAATTGAAAGTTTTATCATATATATAGAGAGTATACAATCCAATCTAATGTTATGGCATCGTGGTCAGTTTTATATTAGTTTTTACATAGAACATAATGATGTAGCTTATTATCTACATCTGGAATAACTCTTTTTTTATAAATCTTGAAAAGTGCTATAGATCCTTTCAATCCAGCAGAACCATTTGGGCTTTCATCACCAAAAGTTATTTGATTTGATCCTGGTGATGTTCTTGCAGTAAAATAAAAAATTTTCTTCCCCTAACACCAAACACTTGATTTATTTAATCCTGCTTGTACATTCCAATGAATTCCGCCATGGCCGGTCCCAAGCCCGGATGAGAAAGGAGGAGGGTTAAGCAAGGGGCCAATCACCCCTTCCCGTAAAATAACCACCGATTACGAAAACCTGGACAGCAAACAATATGAAAACCTATGGTCTCAGAACTATGTCGTGTGAAATCCCTGAAGATAATGACCTCAGATGGGAAGACGCGCATATGACGGCTGGGGTGAAAGCCTATGGGAAGTCTCCAGCCTGAGAACGACATGCATGAGATCACTTCTAACACCAGAAAGATACATCCATGCAGGATATTGAATGTAAGAACCATGTACACCATCGGGAAAACTGCAATAATAGCAGGGGAAATGAGGAAATACCATCTACAGATACTGGGCATAAGCGAAGCAAGATGGACTGGTTTCGGAGAAGTGAAGGTCAACACTGGAGAGTCTGTACTGTATTCTGGGTCAGATGAACAATATCATGAAGGTGCAGGAATCATGTTGAGCCCTGAGACTAGGAAATGCCTAATCCAGTGGATCCAGTGAATGAAAGGATCATTAGTGCTAGATTCAACTCAACATATGTAAAAGCCACCATTATTCAGATCTACAGCCCTACAAATGATGCAGATGAAGAGGAGAAGGATGATTTCTACGAACAACTACAGGAAGAGATTGAGTCAACATCGAAGCATGACATGCTGATCTTATTGAGTTATGTGAAGAAAACGATCTTGTGATTGGAGGCAATGCTTCAAACACAAAAACATTCACAAATACACATGGACCTCACCAAACAACAGTGACAAAAACCAAATTGATCACTTCATCATCAATGGCAGGTATAGGAGGTCTCTTGCTGATGTACGAGCCATGAGGGGTGTAGATGCTGGAACTGACCATAACCTTGTGGTCGGCAAAATGAAGCTTAGGCTTTCAAGACACAAACTCAAGAACACTAGCAGAAGGGCAACATTCAATACTGTACTTTTGAAACCAAAAGAAATCCAAAAGCAATTCACAGTAGAGTTGAAAAACAGGTTTGAACCACTGGAAGAGAGCATGAAAACAGCCATGGAAGAGGCAAACATACAAAAAGAATGGGAAGATTTTACGACAATCTACACGGAGACATCTGAAAAGATCCTGGGTAGGAAAAGGAAGGAGCATAAAGAGTAGATAAGCATTGAAACTCGGAAAGCTATAGACGAAAGGAAGAAAGTGAAAAATGAGATAAACTGTGCAAGATCAGAGAGAGTTCGTGCTATCAAAAATCAGAAGTATAGTGAGATGGACAAGAGTGTAAAGAAAAAGGTCAGAGAAGATAAACGTAAGATGATAAATGGGCTCACTGAAGAAGCAGAGCATGCAGCAAAAACAATGACATGGGAACTCTGTACAGAATTACGAAGCTATTGTGCAACAAGAGAAAGCAATCAGCAACTGGTGTGAGAGACAAACTGGTAAGCTACTCATTGAAGATGGCCAGATACTTAAAAGATGGAAAGAACACTTCGAAGAAATATTAAATGTTGAGAATGAATATGACCAAAATGTGGATGAAGATGAGTTTGAGATCGGTAATGTTGAAACCATCGAAGAAATCAACACAGGCCCCTTCACAGAAGAGGACGTGAAGATAGCAGTAAAAACGTTGAAGAGCAAGAAAGCAGCAGGAGTAGATAACATCAGGGGAGAAATGTTAAAAGCTGGAAGCAGGATCACATACAAGAGATTACTACACATGTTCGAGAAAGTAAGAGAGAACATCAATATGCCAAGTGACTGGAAGAAATCAATGATAGCTNAAAATCACAAACAACGAGCTCTACTTTAGGACGAAGACCAGTCCAGTAAGAGAGCTCATAAGTTGTAGGAGATGGAGAGGATTGGACATACTCTGAAAAAGCCACAAAATGATAGCTGTAGAGTAGCCTTAACATGGACACCAGAGGGAAAAAGAAAGAGAGGACGCCCGCGAACATGATGGTGGAGGAGTGTGGAAGCAGAAAGAAATGACCTGGGATGGCAAACATGGAATGAAGTTAGGAACATAGCCAAAGACAGAGAGAGATGGCGGAAGATGCTGTCAAGCCTTATCAGCCGCCCATGGCTCGAATAGGATAAGTAAATGAAAGTACATTCCAATGAATAGATAAACACAATCATCTATTTAATTCACAAGCATTTGCTTTAAGTTGGTAAGTTCTATTTGGGTTTTTATTATTGAAATTACTAGGTCCAATAACAATATGATCATCAACTGTTCCACCTACGACTAAGTGACCATTAGGTGAGAAAACCACTAATTTATCAAACTCTTGATTGTCGTGACCAAATAACCCATTTCTAGTTCAATAAGCTCCATCAAATGAATTCAATTTATATCAATTCAGACAATATCTTGACTTGGTACTAAACTATTGCATTAGACGAGACATTTAAATTGATATAACTTATCAATCGCTGTTTACCCTTAAAATCAAGATAAAAAAGACTATTAACTTTATTTGCTTTTGTGCATATTGTTGGTTGGTTCGTTGAATTTGTTTGCTCAGCATGATTTTCAGATAAGGTCTTGTCACATAAGTTAGATACTTGTTTTGTTGAACTCATATTAAGCTTTTGAAGAAATACCATGGTCTAGCTCTAGCTCTAGTCTATTGAGGTACCATATCTTGTATAGTATGATCAGAGTAATGTTTTATACAATTGGTTAATTAAACAAACAATCGAAAATAATAGAGTTCTGCTACCATTTACAGTGTTTGATGGAAATCCAGAGCGAATATACAAGGTAAAAGAAAAAACTCAAAACTTGGGTATAGAACTTAGTTTCGTGTCTTACATTCATCATAGCTGATGAATGTAAGACACGAAACTTTAAGTTCTATACACAAGTTTTGAGTTTTCTCTTTTACCTTGTATACAATTGGTTATATAAATGTAATTTAATATAACCAAACCTTACCGCACTACTGTCGAATTTTGGCGAATTTTGTAATCCAAATAAATTAAAGTTCATATTAATTCCACTTTGTTTTTATCGAAGTATTTATTTAGAGCAAAACCGAGAGACAAAGCGTCTGATGCTACTATGCGATCTGAAAGATTTCTAAGACGTTCACTATCACCTGACCATTTATCAAATTCTTTTATAATAGTGTCATCTTGAGTAAGAACAGAAATGTGATTACCATCATAAATTCCCATCCTCATATCTATATTATTGGTTTAGCTATTTTTGTTGTGAACAATGTTAGTGTAAGAAAACGTTTTTATCACTTCGTAATATGTTTTTCCTTTCGACATTTCATTAATTCGGTAAAGGATATAATAACCCCATAACACACTCGTCAGATCTTAATACTGGCTATTGTTTTAGACATAGTTTATACCTAATTTAAGAACTTCTTAAGAACAATTAAAACTAAAGCTAGCAAAATATTCTAATGCATTCCCTCCTACACGCATCACAACCCAGTCTGTCCCAACTCCTTGGATATAATCGAGATTATAATCTAGTAATCCTATGTACTTTGATTAACAATATTATCTCTTGAAAACACTTTATTAAAATTCTTCATCTGAAGGTATTTAACCCAATTCAGTAAACTTATATTACTTGACAGTTTATCAACAAAACCTGGTTTAAAAATATCACTCTATATTGAGGAATAGTGTTAAAAGGTGGGGGTTTTTGCCTAAATACACAACTCCTCCGGTGTTTTCTTTAATTTTTTTTCTTCTTTTTTTTGTTTTTAACGCCATTACCTAAAAATAGAAGTTTATGTGGCACTAACATATCAGAATAAGGACGGTTTTGTAATCCAGGAGCCGGTTTTGGTTTTCTATTCTGAAGCCCTTTACCACTTCAAGTATTAACCAGCATCGGAACACAAAGATCTTTCAGAGAAAACCACCTCGTTGCTCTGGTGTCGATTTGATCACTAATCAATTATCAGTTTGAAGAGGTGACAGGTTCTGCTCTCTCTGCTTCTTAGTAGGGAAATTTTCACGTGCAACCAATCCATTGAGTTTATCTTGCAGGACCAAAAACTACAACAGCCTCCAAAAGTAGTAGTAGAACCTGGTCCTAGAGCCTTGTCCATTTCAAAGGATCCTAATACTTAAACAGCATCAGTTGCAAGTCTCGAGAGTACCTTGGAAGCTAGTTTTGTAGCCATTGGTACCATTTTAGTACCTAAACTGAATAGAAAAGTGAAAAGGCTTCCACTCCTTTTTACAGCAACACTTATTTGAGTTTATTTCAATTTTTAAGTCAACACCCACCCCTTGAAGCATCTTTAGCCTTTTGAATCCTTCTAATTTGTGTTCTTGTAAACAGTAGTTCGTCTGTACCGCTTAATTCACTATTTGATAGTCTCAAAGTGATGGAAATTTTATTGACCAGTGCTTTAGGCAGTTTCTCCTTTTAGTCTTGACTAATTTTTACACGGTGTGCATGATATCCAGTGATATATAATACAATAGATTAATTTTATATAATACGTATGATTCATTAATTTTAATTCAAAACTTAACACTAATTAAATATCGAATAACTGGTTTATTGCTAAGGACACGTGGTTCTTCTTCACAAAGAACCAGTGCAAAAATAACATTTTTTGTTGAAGGAGTGTCTAATAAATCATAAAAAAGAGCAAGTTGAACAAAGTTTTCCAATCCTTGTTGTTAAGTCAAAATAGAGGATACCATACATTGATTGAAACGATGCAAGATCAAGCAAAGGATAATTTTCAAATATACTGAATGTTTTTCTATACTCAATCAGTTTTTGATATGCGCTGCAGCGTTCAGTGTTTGGATGAATTGGAATTCGTGGATAAAGTATACCATTATTTTATTCTAGTTGAGCATTGCTAAAGGGGATTTTAATATAATAAGCTCAAGTAATCCCAAATTTATCAGACAAAAACGTTTTCTTGTTGTGAATTCATTTTTGTTGAGTTGACAGTCCAAATAAACACACCCTTCGGACTTCTGATGCCTATTGGAGTTTTGAATACATCTGATTGCTGTTGAGTAGTTAAAGTCACAATTCTTTACCGACCCTAACTCCATATAGGTTGGGTGGGATACCTTTCTAGATATAGCTTTGAACCACTTGATTTAAATATTATTTTTTTGAAATTTCTTGACTTTATATCAACTTTTATAGCAGCTATTTCATCCTTTCTAAAAATAGCATTCTTGTCATCTTCTGAAACGAAAGAAAACAAAGCAAGGAGTGCCTTTCTTTGTGCAAATCCTAGATTAGAATCAGTTGATGTTGTATCTGCATCTTTATAACAAAACATACTACTACCAATGCTTCCAGCATAACCATTACTGAATTCAAGAACTTTCTTAACATTAACGGTATGATTGACCTCTGGATTGTCGTTAACACTTACCCCATAAGCCTCTCTCTACACGGACCTCTCTAATAAGCAAATAACCTGAATTAATAGTCCCTATGTTATCAATGACCGTAAGAGCATCACTATCTATTGTTTTGTTTGCTTACACATTGAGCTAAAAAAATGACTTAAAGAAATCGTAAGGAGTTGATTCTCTAGGATAATCGATCACAAATTCATACCAAATTTTTTTCTGATATTGGCTCTTTTGAAGAAAGGTTACACTGGTCAACACATTTTTGTGCTGATATCCACTGAGAGTGTTTTTGTACAATTTTTATATGCTGATTTCAAATCTGATGTCCGTTTTAGCCCAACACATCAGGATTTTTTTTATTCACTCAGTGATTTTTTTTCAAAATCGACTAATTTAGAGCATGTTTCAGGCTTCACAGCATTTCATAACATTTTTCGTGCAACAAACTTTACACAAATTTTCGTGAATAAGGTAATAAAAAAGATACGATGATAAAACAGATAGTTAATTTCAGACTTTATTTGAAGACAAAACTGTTCTAAATACTCAGACAGTTCTGTCTGAAATTCACAGACAGCACTGTCTGGGCATATAAAGGTACCTTTTGTGGGTTCTTGTCAATTGAACAATAGAAGTTTTTTAGTAGCAGAATAAAGTATAAATACAAATCTTTGTGTTTTTTGTAGATTGTGTCATAGATTTTGGATGCCGTTGATCATGTTAAAATTTCAATATTGATTTTGCGACTTTTATTTATAAACTGCAGGTGTAAATACATTGTATGAAATGTTATTTTTTATAGAAAATAGAAATGTCTAGAAAATGTAAAAACAATAAAGACATTTTCTGCTACACATGTGGAGAGTTTACCTTTGAACAAAACAGAAAATCGATTGATGAATTTTAAGAGATAGCCTTCTACACATATTTCAAAATCAAGC
>RDPX01000015.1:245314-288547 GCA_003991215.1 Morbakka virulenta
CAAAGCCTGCAAAGAGGCTCTTCGGCGCTGGACCGAAGGCAAACAAAGGGAGCTCAAATTCGGAATTCCCATGATCTGGCGTGAACCTACCAATCATTTTGACGATTGCTATTTCTGTATGACGAACGTTGTTGGATATAACAAAAAAAAATTGGAAAAGTATATGCTACCCATCAATTCCTTCTGCCAGACGACCCGAACCACACTCAGATGAACAGCCAGTACCAACTTTCAAAGAACTGCTAGATGTACCTGCTTCGGTTGTATCATTGGCAAAAGATCCGTTGTTAGACGTATCAGCTGAAACTAAATCTGAATGCGAAGACATGGATTTTGATAGCAGTGCTGATTATGTTGGTTATTCAAGTGAACCGAATCTATTCAATCAGGATGATCTGAGTGACCAAATTCGCGATTTAAATCTCTCAAAGAAATCTGCTGAGCTGCTGGCTTCGCGCCTGAAGGAAAGAAATTTTCTTTGTGAGAAGACGAATGTGACATACTATCGCAACAGGGATATTGAATTTCTTCCACACTTTCAAGAGTATGAGGACATTATTGTTTGCAATAATGTAGGACCGGTAATGCTGAAGCTTGGCCTTCATGCTTATGATGCAAACTCATGGCGCTTATTCATTGACAGCTCAAAACGAAGTTTGAAATGTGTGCTATTACACAATACTAATAAATACGGTTCAATTCCAATTGGCTATTCCACATCACTGAAAGAAATGTATGACAAGATGATTAACTCCTAGATGATTTAACTATTAGATTATTACTACTAGATGATCTAACTACTAAATGATTAACATCTAAATGATTAACTACTAGATGATTTATCTATTAGATGATTTAACTACTAAATGATTAGCGATTAGATGATTACCGTTAGATGAATAACATACAATGATTTATATAAGATGATTAACATACGATAATTAATACACGATGATTAATATAAATAACGTATTATGGTTGTTATGATATGTAGAAGTTCCGTTTACTGTACTACTGCGGTATGACCGAGGCATTTCCAGACGTCGACTGAGATCTTATTTATGTCTACTGCATTACCTTTCTTTTTTCGATCCAGAGCTCTCTTCACACTCTCTGCAATGAAAGTAAGTGCTTACCAGTTCCAGTTCGGACCCATGTTTGCTCATCACGCCTTTGTCGCCTGAGTTGCCTTCTCCGACATGGCTATTTAAAACTGCGGCTACGAACAGAAGCCCGTCCCTTTATAATCCTACCAAGGCATATGGACAGATGNGAGCTGCTGGCTTCGCGCCTGAAGGAAAGAAATTTTCTTTGTGAAAAGACGAATGTGACATACTATCGCAACAGGGATATTGAATTTCTTCCACACTTTCAAGAGTATGAGGACATTATTGTTTGCAATAATGTAGGACCGGTAATGCTGAAGCTTGGCCTTCATGCTTATGATGCAAACTCGTGGCGCTTATTCATTGACAGCTGAAAACGAAGTTTGAAATGTGTGCTATTACACAATACTAATAAATACGGTTCAATTCCGATTGGCTATTCCACATCACTAAAAGAAATGTATGAGTCAATTAAACAAGTTCTTGAATGTATAGAATACAGTGAACATAACTGGAAGCTCTGTGTGGACCTGAAAATGGTCAATTTCCTTCCTGGTCAGCAATCTGGTTATACAAAGCATCCGTATTTTATATGTTTGTGGGATAGTCGATAAAACCAACCACAGGGTTAAAACAGATTGGGAGCTGCGCGAGTCACTCGAAATAGGAGACAAGAATATCGTAGCCTCTTGTAAACAGAGACAGGATATATCTCCCTCCTTTACATATAAAGTAGGGTCTGATCAAGCAATTTGTTAAGGCGTTGAATAAGGAGGGAGAATGCTTCCAATACATTTGCCGTTTGTTTCCTGGACTAAGTATTGAAAAGCTGAAGGCTGGAGTTTTTGACGGGCCGGATATAAGAAAGATGATGAAGGACTCGAACTTGATAAGTTTTATGAACCCCGTTGAAGAAAATGCGTGGCGAGGATTCGTTGATGTCGTACAAAATTTTCTTGGCAACAAAAGGTCAGCAAATTATCAAGAAATTGTGAAGAAAATGCTGGATGCATATCAACGCCTTGGAGCAAACATGAGTATCAAGGTGCATTTTTTGCAATCACCTTGATCAGTTTCCTCCCAACTTTGGGGATGTGAGTGACGAGCAAGGAGAGCGATTCCACCAGGATATCAAAGACATGGAGACCAGGTATCAAGGAAAATGGAGTGCTCGTATGATGGCAGACTACTGCTGGTTTATTAAACGAAGTAACCCAGGTCTCAACCATTCGCGTGTGTCACACAGAAGTCAATTTCTTCCACAGCTCTCAAGTTCTTTCATAGAATGAAGCATCGCAGCATGGCTTATGGTGAAACAAACGAAACAATATCAAATGTTGTATTTATTTCTGGTCTTGTGTTAACATAACTTATTGTGACAATCTGTTTCCTTTTTTAACCATAACCCCTTTTTGATATGATTTGGAAAAGAAGCGTAAATAATATGGAACATGACAACATGACGCATATTTTATTATTTTATTAAAGTCCAAAATAAAAAAATCCTAACGTGATGGGCCAAAATGAATACCAGATTTGGAATCAGCATACCAAAATTGTATAAAAACATTTTAAATGGATATCAGCACAAATTAAAAATTTTTTTTGTAGACCAGTGTTATCAGTGTCCTGAGGTCTACTAATACATACTCGTACCGTTCGCAATAGTTCGATGATCTAAATGACAAATATATATATTAGATCATTTTTACATATTTGGCAAATAATCAAATTGCCATTGATAAAAACAGCAAGTTTTATAAGAATGGGTAGAGTGTAACGATAAAAATTGGAATTATTATAAGGAAAATTGTGTTTAATGAAAACTCACCAACTCAACACAGGCAGGAAATGACACTCTCGTTAAATTCTACTACAGTTGGCTCCCTCTAATTTAAATCTCAAGGGGGGCAGATTTTTGTTCAAATTATAGAAAGATTCGAATAGTAGAAAGTCTCTTTTATTCTAATTTTCAGGTTTCAAGGGTGAAAATTCAAATTGGAGAGACAAATAGGAAATTTTGAAAAATGAGAAAAACCACTAACGTAAAACAACAAGAAATATGGATGTTTCCAAATTATTCAGAAACTTTAATATGCAATTTCATTTAATTTTACAGCATATTAAATTATGAAGATATTTAGACGAAGAGTATCAGCATGCCCAAAATGTATGGGATCCTCTTTAATAAAATCATTAGGCGAATATCATGATCTCTATCTCAAATCAAATAAACTTTAGCCTGCTGATGTGTTTGAAAACTTCAGAAAAGTGTGCATGCAGAATTATAAACTTGACCCATGTTATTACTTTACATCACCTGGTCTATCATGCAATGCTGAAGGTGTCTGATATTTAATTACAGTTGATGACTGATATTGATATGTTTCAGATCATTGAAAAGGGGATGAAGGGATGAAATCAGCTGTATAGCCAATCGTTATGATAAAGGAAATAAAAAGTATATGAAAGAGTATAATGAGAAGACGCCCTCAAAGGGTATTATGAACTTTGATGCTAACAATTTCTATGGTTGGGCTGTCTCAATATCTACAAAATGGAAGTTTTAGATGGATGACGGAAAACAAATTGTTAAAGATAGACTTGGCTAGGTGCAAAGGTAGCAAAAAGGGTTTGATTCTTGAAGTTGCTCTGGAATACCCAGAAGAATTACATGACCTACATAATGATTATTCTCTTGCACCAGAATAGATCAAAATAACTGAGGACATGATGTCCAAATATTGAGAAAAAAAATAGCAGAGTAATATAGAGTATCAACAGGTCTTGTCCATAAACAAATTCCAACTTTGAATAATAAAGAAAAGTATGTGTTACATTATAGAAACCTTTGATTACATAGCGATCTTGGATTAAAAATAACTAAACTCCATCAAGTACTAACATTTAATCCATCTCCTTGGCTTAATTAATACACCGATTTCAATACTGATAAGCGTAAGAATGCCAAAATTTCATTTAAAAAGGATTTTTTCAAGCTAATAAACAACAGCATCTTTGATAAGACGATTAAAACTTAAAGCAAATAGATGGAAGACTTATGACTGATGAAAAGAAACTATTAAAACTTGCTAGTAACCCAATATATGAAAGTAGTAAGATTTTAATAAAAATCTAGTACCTGTGCATAAGATTACAGAAACACTAACCTTAAGCAGGCCGACATATCTGGGCATGTGAATCTTAGATCTTAGCAAAACACTAAAGTATGATTTTCATTATAACTATATTAAAAATAAATATGGGAATAAAGCTAAGCTGCTTTTCATCGATACTGACAGTTTAACATAGAAAATAGAAGCTGAGGATGTGGATGTGTATCTACATTTTTGGAATGATAAAGAGAAATTTGATAAAAGTGACTATCCAGAAACCTCACCATATTATGATGAAATGAACAAAGAAGTAATTCGTAAATTCAAAGCTCAGGCCGCTAGTATTCCATTGCTTAATTTGTTTGGTTGCAATCTAAGTTTTATATTTAAATTAGAGACGATGAAATAAGTGTAAAGAGTGTTAAAGGTATTAAAAAGAATGTTATCAAAAATTATATTAAATTTGAAGACTATAAGAATGTATTACTAAATGACAAAGAGAAGCACGAAACTATGAAAACGATTCAAAATCATCAATTGGGAGCTATAAAATAAACAAAGTATCAGTTGTTTTGATGACAAACATAGATTAATGAAAACAGAACAGATAGTTACGCTTACGGACAGAAGATGATTAACTGCTAGATGATTTAACTATTAGATTATTACTACTAGATGATCTAACTACTAAATGATTAACATCTAAATGATTAACTACTAGATGATTTATCTATTAGATGATTTAAGTACTAAATGATTAGCGATTAGATGATTACCGTTAGATGAATAACATGCAATGATTTATATAAGATGATTAACATACGATAATTAATACACGATGATTAATATAAATAACGTATTATGGTTGTTATGATATGTAGAAGTTCCGTTTACTGTACTACTGCGGTATGACCGAGGCATTTCCAGACGTCGACTGAGATCGTGTTTATGTCTACTGCATTCCCTTTCTTTTTTCGATCCAGAGCTCTCTTCACACTGTGCGGGTATGCGGGTTCAACATGAACCTCAGGGAATGGATAACCCTGCCCTGCACAATCCCCGGGACACCCTTTGGCAAGGTGTACCACCCGGTTTAGCCACCCCTTCCAGGGTTACGGAGCCTACTTCTCCTCTGTCGGTTCTTTCTGCTAGAGAGGGGATGAAGCATTCCTGGGCATATGAACTTCCTTGATGAGGTCACTGGCAGGGGATGGTCACTCACTGCCTTGTGAGCAGGTCTTTTGACCAAAGGCTAGGCCCACCGCCAATAACTGTGGTTGGTGTCAGGAAGGGAATCCGACCAGAAAAACAACTGCCAATTCAAAAATGCGAATGACTAAACAAAATAATATCATACCGGATCGGTCGCGGCCCGGGTTACCAACGACCGCCTTTGCCTTGGGAGACCAGCGAGGTATTGGAAAATATACGACTGGCTACAAAAGCAGAAGGAAACGTGGAGGAAGAAGGGTAAGAAGTAAAAAGGAAAAGCGATGGAAGGAAGACCGAAAACAGGAGCTCACGATTGGTACTCTCAATGTTGGTACAATGACAGGGAGAGGAAACGAAATCGCAGATTTGATAGAAAGAAGAAAGCTGAAGGTTCTATGCGTGCAAGAAACCAAGTGGAAAGGCTCAAAGGCAAGGAAGATTGGAAATGGATACAAGATCTACTACAGTGGGACAGCAAACAACAGGAATGGAGTGGGCATCATCCTCCACCCATCGCTCACTGAGGGGGTTATATCGGTAGAGAGACGTTCAGACCGAATCATTGGAATACGGATGGAGATTGGAGGTACTATCATCCAAGTTATCAGTGCCTACGCTCCACAGAGTGGATGTAATGAAGAAGAAAAGGAACGATTTTGGGACGATCTGGATGACTATGTGAGCAAGACCCCCGGCAATGAACGTGTGTATATAGGAGCAGATTTCAACGGACATGTTGGAGAAGGTAATGTGGGAAATGAAAGAAACATGGGCAAGCATGGACTAGGAACAAGAAATGAGCAAGGAGAAAGAATAGTGTGCTTTGCAGAAAGCTTCGACCTAGCTATCATCAACACATTCTTCATGAAGGCAGGGGAACAGAAAGTGACTTACAAAAGCGGTCCACATAGTACCCAAATCGACTATGTACTTTGCAGAAGAAGACTGCTGAAGGAAGTCACAGACTGCAAAGTATTAACAAGTGATTGTGTTACACCTCAGCATCGACCGGTGATATGCAAGGTCACATTGCAAACCCCATTACAACGGACTAAGAAAGCGGAGCCAAGAATCAAATGGTGGAAGCTTAAAGAACCAGAGATGGGAGAAAGGTTCAAGAATGAGATCAGAGAAAGACTTGGAGAGGTCTTGCCAGTAAACTGGAAGACAACGGCAGATGGAATTCGTACAGTGGCCAGTGAAGTGCTCGGTAAGACCACTGGTAGGCTAAAGAAGGAGAAAGACACTTGGTGGTGGAATGAAAAGGTACAGGAAAGTATAAGGAAAAAGAAGCAAGCCTTCAAGAGGTGGTATGCAGATGGAGAAGAAGAAGCTAGAGCAGTGTATAGGGAGGCAAAGAAAGAGGTCAAGCGAGTAGTGGCGAAAGCAAAAGCAGAGGCATTTGAGGAACTGTACAACAACATGGAGACATGCGAAGGAATGAAAGCTGTCCACAGATTGGCTAAACAAAGAAACAAGGACACACAAGACATACAACACGTTAAGATGATGAAAGATGAAGATGGCGTTGTATTGATGTCAGAACCGGAAATCCTGGGGAGATGGAAGGGGTATTTTGAAGACCTAATGAATGTTGAGAACCCCAGGGAAGGCCGAGAAAACAGTGGAGCAGTCCAGGACAGAGAGATAAGACCAATCACACGAGAGGAAACTAAAAGGGCACTTAGCAAAATGAAGAACGGTAAAGCAGTTGGTCCAGATGAAATACCAGTAGAAGCCTGGAAACACCTTGGGAATTGCGGAATTGAACTCCTAACAGACCTATTTAATGATATCCTTGAAACAGAGCAGATGCCGGGAGAATGGAACAAAAGCACATTAATCCCAATATACAAGAACAAAGGAGATGTGCAAAGCTGCCCGAACTACAGAGGAATAAAGCTGCTAAGTCACACCATGAAGGTTTGGGAGAGGGTGATAGATCAGAGAGTCCGGGAGGAGATCGAAATCAGCCCAGAACAGTTCAGCTTTGTGCCCAAGAAAAGCACAACGGATGCCATTTTTGCGCTCAGAACTACAGCGGAGAAGTATCGGGAAGGCCAACAAGAGCTTCATTGTGTATTCATCGACCTCGAAAAGGCATTTGACAGGGTACCGAGAGAGGAAATTTGGTATTGCATGAGAAGGAAAGGAGTCTCGGAAAAGTATGTGCGCTGTATTCAAGAAATGTACAGAGAGTGTAGGACGGAGGTCAGATGTGCTGCAGGAAGGACAGAAGCATTCAGTGTAAAAGTAGGATTGCATCAGGGGTCAGCCCTGAGTCCACTACTCTTTGCTGTAGTGATGGATGTGTTGACAGATGAAGTAAGAAAGGAGGCGCCATGGAATATGATGTTTGCGGATGATATTGTGCTCATGAACACAGGGAAAGGACAGGCTGAAGAAGAGCTGGAAGGATGGCGAAATGCACTTGAGAAACGTGGTCTGAAAGTGAGCCGAGCAAAGACGGAGTACCTCTGCATAAACAAGAAAAGAGACTTACCACCAATTAAAATCGGTCATGATGATCTCCCAGAGGTAGAGAATTTCAAGTACCTCGGGTCCACCATTGAGCAAAGTGGCGATTGTTCAAAAGAAGTGAAGAAAAGAATCCAGGCAGGGTGGAGCAACTGGCGGAGCACGACTGGAATTTTGTGTGACAGGAGAGTACCGGTCAAAGTCAAAGGAAAATTATACAAAACAGTAGTAAGGCCTGCGATGCTGTATGGACTAGAGACAGCTCCTCTAACCAAGAGTCTTGAGAAGAAAATGCAAACAGCAGAAATGCGTATGCTAAGGTGGTCCCTTGGAGTCACAAGAAAGGACATGATCAGAAATGAAAGGATCAGAGGCACCATCGGGATATGTGACATCGCAGGAAAGCTGAGAGAGACACGGCTAAGGTGGTATGGACAGGTGCAAAGGAGGGAGGAGGATCACATTGCTAAACGGGTGCTGAACGTGGAGCTGCCTGGCAGGAGAAAGCAGGGAAGGCCAAGGAGGAGATGGAAAGACTGTGTGGGAGATGACATGAGGGACCTTGGCTTGACCTAGAAAGACGCACGTGACCGACTCAAGTGGAAGAAGTCAATTCGCTGTGGCGACCCCTGAAAAGGGAAACGCCGAAAGAAGAAGAAGAAGAAGCTCTCTTCACACTCTCTGCAATGAAAGTAAGTGCTTACCAGTTCCAGTTCGGACCCATGTTTGCTCATCACGCCTTTGTCGCCTGAGTTGCCTTCTCCGACATGGCTATTTAAAACTGCGGCTACGAACAGAAGCCCTTCCCTTTATAATCCTACCAAGGCATATGGACAGATGATGATCACCAAATTCTCTTTGCATCCAAGTCTCATGGTCACAATCCGATCCGTCACTCTATCCACTTCTACCATCACTCCTATCTGACTAAAGTGTAGTAAGATGCTTATGATATCTGTTTCTTTTATCATCAATATATCTGGCTTTTGATCCCTTCCACTTCGTCTCCTGTAAACACAGCACTTGGACCTTCCTCCTCTCCATGAGGTCTCTCACCTCCCTTGATGTAACCAACAGCAGGCTAACATTTGGGACTCTGCCTTCAACTCATACTTTTTCCTCTGCTGTTTCTTCCTTTCTTGTCTTTCCGTGATTTTTCTCCCGCCTTGGAGCCCGCACCTTTAGGCTCTTTTACCAGTAGCATAATTTCCATTCTCTCGCTGGTTACTCGAGTAAATAGCGACCCTTGTTGATCTGGGCCTCGACCGATCCGGTATTATTTGTGTTGTTCGACTAGACATGATTTTGGAGTGGATTTTTACGGCCGGATTCCCTTCCTGACGCCAACCACAGCTATCCACGATGTGCCTACCCTTTTATCTACGGACCTGCTCACAAGGCAGTAAGTGGAAATCCGGACCGGTGACCTTATCAAGGAAGCTCATACGTCCAAGGATCCAAGGTTCCTTTGCCCCTATTCAGGCAGGCCGGGGCCAACAAGAGGAAGGCTCCATAACCCAGAAAAGGGCGACTACGTCTTGCCGAAGAGCGACCCAAAGACTATGCAAGTCAGGCTTGTCCATTCCCCGAGTTTTAATTTGAACCCCCAAGCACAAACAAGAGGTCACATAAAAGTCTCCAACAAATCTAACCACATCCCCAGCTTGTATAAATGCGTAAATTTTCCATTTGTTTCTATAGTCAGTAGTCAGCATATCCTTACTATACCTACATGTTATCTTTTTTAATAAGACTGTCCACCCGTCGTCATTAGTTTTTGTAAATTCGGGCATAGTAATCGTTACATACTACTGTGTGGGGGAAGGAGGAAGGAGGATATCTTCTACAAAATCACTGCGATTTCCAATTAAACGTGTTTTTTTAATGTGCTTGCTGTAACTGTTTAGAAAAAAAATTTTCCTTTGAAGACAGAAAATTTTGGAAAAAATATTACATAGTGAATTAATAGGATGTTCTCCCTTGAAACTCCCTAGTCTAGAGTTTTATTCAGGACTTCACTTGGGTATCTGTTGTAGTGCAATTCTACCTGACTAGGATTGTACTTCTCGGTCCAGAACCGAATCTGCCTTTTCTACGACAACGTTCTCTCCGAGGTGGCCCTAGAAAGTTGCTACCGCAACTCACTAGGCTTCATGGCGGATTTGGAGGAGGAAACCTAGGATAAGCCAGACTCACCAGCCCTAGTAGACAACCTGTATAGGAAAAGGTGACACCGAATAAATTTTCTACAGCTAATGTACAACTAGTCAGGTAGGCTTAAAATGTCAGCCCAGTAAAGCAACCAATCCAGGCGAAGAACGAATTTGATGTTAAAGCGAGCTGAGTTTGAAAATACTGCGGGGGACTGCTAAGGCACGTAATGGTGACAAAACACATTTCTGTTGAAATAACAGACAACAATGGAAGCTCTCAATGTGGTGTTCAACCTTATGAGGCCCACCTAGGTGGAAGAGGGTATGCTTCTCTGCCTCAAGGGGGCACATTTTTTGCAGTTGATGGTTGTAGTGTCCAGCTTTGCAGTGGAATCTGGCGGCGGGTGACACGAGTAAAAACGGATCGCTACGGCATTTGTTTTCAGGAAGGAGGTAAAGCCAACGCTATTGGGATTGACGTAGTGAAACACTGATGGCACCAAGAAACATTCCTTAGCTGAAGTACTTCACAAGGAGAACATCAAAGAAGCTTGCATCTAGGAGACACTTAAGTGAGAACCTCCCTTTTAAATAAGAATCTATCAGACCTACCATGTTGATAGGATGGAGGGACGCAATGTTGAAATACTAAATTTTGGGAAAACCTCGTGTGGAGACTACTCCATGCTTACTACAGAGGAATACACTGACAGGCCTTATTGGACTGAAGAACTCCTGTAATTTCAAGATCAAGTGAATAATGCAAGAACAAAATTTGAGAAAGATCAAAGAGCATCAACTTAAAAAAAGGACGACAATGTACAAGGGGAGCTTCATTCAAGCAGCAAGAAACAGCTGGGTGACAATGACTGAAAGTCTTGAACATGGACAAGAATTGTACCAAATAATAGAACCTTGCTGGGTCTACAAATAATGAAAATCGACGAACAACTCCAATCATCCTTGGCGAAAAGGAATTACTTTTTACAGGTGAACAAGCTGCAGATCATCTTATTATCTGCCTTGAGAAGATCGGCAACATCTAAATGTCAAATAACAGAGAAAAGGAGCGCTGGAAGAGAAAAGCAACTACAGAAAACTGGGGGGGGGGGGCGGAAAGGAAGGATTTTCAGCAAAAATGCAGGAAAAGGAAAATTTAACAGTTACAGAAATAGAATTTGTCTGAACCTGATGACAATGTGAATGCGATGCTGCAGAACCTTTGGCTAAAAATTAAGGAAAAATCAAAATACAATAACATAATGTTAAATGCAGGCAGAGTTAAATCTCAACAAAACCTAAAATATTCCAAGACTTTCACATGACTTTTCCGGACCACCCAAGAGCCATTTTCTAATTCAAGAACTTTCCGAGACTTTTCTTGCTGCCGAACTTTCGACGAGTGTAACAGTCCTCCCCCTCGTTAAATAAAAGTGATCTTCTTTTCGGACAGCCTTACAGTTTACCCAAAACCTTTGCTGCAAACTACTAAAGCAAAAAAATTTCCTTCCACAGAAAGCAATCTCACATTTGAAAATAGCATGGTATAATACAAAATCTTAAACTTCTTGGTTAGGACTACAATTAATCTCATATGAAGAATGAAGCCCACACACTACAGAGCATTCATTAAAATTTACAAGTCGTGAGAGTTGTGTTTCAATAAAGAAATAGTATAGTTCTGGTAAATATGTATTTCGTCAATCAATTTTGGAAACAACAAAAGTCTGAAATGGACCAGGAGTCTGAAGTGGCAAAAAGAAAATTGGGCTCCAAAATTAGCAACCAATTCAGCCCTGATGACTTCTTTGGCTCAACGTGTTGCTTGCAGACCAGGCTGTTAATTCCTATTGTATATGACGGAGAAACGTGATTTTTGGCAAATAATCTTCTTTCATAAAAAACACTGCAACAGTAAACTGAATTCAAAAGTACTTGTAAAAGTTGGTTTACCAAAACTTTCTAGTCTATCTGAGAAGGTATCTATGAAAAAGGTATTCCAAAATCGGTTGGATTTTGACTAATGAAAAGCAAAACCCCTGTTCTGAAAAGTTTACAATATAGTTAAAAGTTTTCCCAATCATAATGTCCGCTAACCAGTAGCTGCAAGTTAAAGTTGAATTTTTGAATTGACGTCAAAGTTAACCATCAATTTCTGATACAAAAAAATACGTTTCTAATAGTTTTATGTAACCAGCATGACCAGTGACAATTCTGTGAGTATTGGCCTTACCCTTGGACAAGAATATCTGTTCCAAATTGCCCAGGTAATGCTTAACAATTCTAAAATGTTAAATTGCATTATCTTCCGAGATGAAGAAGCTGATCGAAGCTGAAGAAATGATTACCTAGGTGAATGATAAAAACATCTTGTGCACGACAAATCAGCAACGAGGAAGTACTCCAGTTAGTAAAGACCAAGACAATTGTATATAAAGATATGAGAGAAAGACAAATAAATTTTATAGCTCAAGTTATACATAAAGTGTAGTTGAAACAAATTATAAAGACAAATGATGCTGTCATCCATGGTGGGGTATTATGTAATCTAAACAAATGCGATGTTACATGAATCATGGAATTCCAGAAGTCGAAGGCCATGCCAACCTTAGCCCACCCCAAGCATGATACCTAGAGAGTGGCAGAAAGTTTAAAAATAACTCAAAGGCGAGGGATACAATGCTTTTAAGTTTCAAGTAAAAAAAAGTGTTAGATACATAGGTATATAAGAATTTTTACTGCTAGATGTAATGTTTCACCCTTTGACGACATTCCTTTGTCTGACAGATATCCGCAATTCATTTCCATTGTGTCGCATTTACAACTTTACACAATATTTAATTCCCCAAAATGGATAAAACTATACAAACGCAAGCTTTATGGCATAAAAGAAACAATTATATATTTCATACTCCTTTTTTTCATACAGTTATTCTTTATACACACAGGCCAACATAGTTAAGGTAAATTCATATAGTTTCACCAGCCATTAAGCATTTTGTTTAATTTTCTTAACTGTTTGCCAGTCACAACAACAGGTTTCCTTAACTTTTTTTTCCTCCTTGCCCGTTTTTTTCTCATATTATGTGTCCTGCCACTTCTCCATCGTATCAAGACCCTCCCAACACGAATAAAACGTTTTGCAACCGCCTTACACGTTTTCCGCTTTCCTTTTTTGCTCCACAGTACTATAGACCTTTTGGAACCACAAACTGCTTGTGGCACTATGCTTGGTTGCACCCTTTGGAGACTTGTCAAGTGCTGATACCGTAGCAGTAGGGTTGTCGACTTTAAACCATTCCCTGTAGAAAAGTACTGAAGGTCTTGGGACAAAATCCTAGCTTGAGGTGGCTTTTCCAGCAATTTTCGAAAACCTATAAAAAGAAAAGCAATCAAAAATAAAACTAAATTTGTAAAAGCAATCATTATAAATTACACCTGGTAACAAAGTACACAGATGAGTGAAAATATATAAGTTGTTAACATATTTTAATTGAATAAAGATAAATATATTTATTTTCAACTATTTTTAAATGCATAGTACAGATAATTTTTTCCCCTATCAACAGGACCCAATGGTAGAACAGAATTTATTTATTTGTAAATATTTTATTTGTAAATATGTAAATTTTGAACTGGTCTATCCTGTAAAACATTCGTAAATAATAATATAGTAATAATAATAATAATAATAATAATATTGTTTACAAAATGCTAATGGTAATTTTCAATTCACATATATTCCAATATCTAGAAAATATTTAAGTAAAAGTTATTGCTTGCCTATCAATTACATAGCGATGGATACAATGAGTTTTCTGGAATTTGTGCTGGGCCTCAAATAGGCACCACAGCAAAGAGGGAGCACTTATTAGAGATAGTAACAGGATTTGACATCTCAAATGCTATATCATTTTATGTACTGTTTCAAGAAAGGTATGCCTTGTGTGGAGAGAGCTGCTATTCTAGAACAACAACTTATGGTAGAAACGAATGTTTAATAAACACAACACCATTAATCACTGAATCCGATCAAGAACATACTTTGGAAGAATTTCATTAATTAGATCTCCCCAGCGGTAAGAACAATTTCACTGTCATTTAAACACCTTTGTAAAAATAAGTAATGTAGGTTATTTGTCATAAAAAGTCACCTAAACAAGCCCTTTATTTCAATACCCTGAAAACAATTTATTCCGACAAAATCCAATTTGTATGTAAAGTTTGATTTGGCTTTTGGCTCCTTTTCCAACTTTTAATGTAAGCACCACACATAAAACCTTAAAAATTAAATAAATACAAGGTGCACTTATAAAAGGAAATGCAGCACTTCTGTATGCATACATGTGTGTGTATGTGTGTGTGTGTGTGCATGTAAGTGTGGGTGTGATGATGATGATAGGAAGCCCACAGAAAAATGACAGATGAAGGATGGAAAAGCCGACTTATCAGAATTCAAAACACCATTATAAATCTTCCAGTAATATCTACTGCCTTCCAAGTAATTTTGAGAAATAGCCAAATTGCTTACCACACTGAGATTTAGCACCAGGAATCACCGTTAACAAGCATTCCTACCCCATCTGAAAGAAAACTGAATTCATTAGTTCCATCACGGTGATGCTTAATTACAGATGATTGAGATGAGCAATCATTACGTGAATTTAGTAGCAGTATCAGGAGCCTTAACCCGAAGGCATGTCACAAAGAAATTGAAGAATATTATCCTAGTCAGCTTGACCAAACTAAACTGAACAATGGTAAGAAAAAGAAGTCAATAAGTGATCTGAAAGAGAAGCTCCTCCTACATCTGTACCAGGAAATCTTGTGGGAAAGTAAAAAAAGCTGTACAAGATCATTGGCAAGAGTGAAGTAGTAAGTAACTTTTCTGGGTGCATCAGTCTTATTGGAATGAGTCACCTGGGTCATATGATAAGCACTTAAGTCAATAAAGGAAGAGAGGATAGCAGTGTGATGCTTGTCCAGAGTCTTATCTACTGAGTCTGATACTGTCTTACTAACTGAGCAAGGGTCCGATGAGGGAGATAGATACAAGAAAAATAGGTAACAAGTCGCTTGAAATCCCTTGAAGAAGAGACACTAAAGCACGCGAATGGCTTATCTTAAGTTTTGTATCCCTAAACTCTAACAGTTGGAAGATTTTGTTGTGCATAGATAACAAGACCATGATGATGAGTTGTAAAGTCTATTCCAAACAAAGTCAAATTACTAACACTCATGGTTTGTCCAAAAAAGTCCAAGAGTATAAGGATGATCACAATAAAGGTAAGCTTTTACAAAAGAAAAATTGGAGAGAGTAAGGAGAGAGTATTTCTTTATGATAGCTGTTTTTTCTGGATCTGAGTAGAGCCAGTACTACAAAATCTGGAGTTTACAATCTCAGATATTCAGTCAGTCTTGGAGATTCCTTGCACCCCTTGAACATTAGAGATCAAAAGAGCCATTGACTCTTATTCTACTCCTTACTCCACAATACACAGCTTAAAAAAGCTTCAGAGTCCACTCTGGCACTCAAAATACGCACATACCTCATAACAACACTAGCCATGACACAATCAAAAGCTCTTTATCTGGTAGATTAACACTACCAGATAAAGGTGCTTGTTCTTAATTTGAGACTGGATCTGTATCAGAATGAAGACAGTGCCTGTGGTGGGCATCGAAGAAGACAAACTCCATGGCATTTTCATTAACAGAGGAACTAAGGGCCTTTTTAACTACCCTCTCAACTGCCTTAAGCATCTATTCAGTGTATTTCAGGATCCAGTATTCTCTATAGTTCAAAGTATCTAATAAAAGTTTTTCTAATGAAAATCTTTTCATTCATGTCCTCTGGTATTTTCTCCTGTCACAACTGAATTAGTTAAATCAGCAATAAAAACCCAGAGAAAGGCAAACTGAAACCAGATACATGCAAAAAAGATGTTCTTCTTAAAGGGAAAAAACGAAGCAGGAGAATGAGAATTGCTGAAATATACCCTACCTATGCACAGATGCTGTAAATCTATTGAATTAGGGCTTTTACTAAATTTCAATTTGCACAGATATTTTTAAGAACTAGACTTGGTTCCCTGATCTAAGTTTCTGAATTTCTGAATTTTTTGTTTTTTCGAGTTAAACCACTGAGCCTTTTGGGGGGCAGGGTGGGTGGGAGTTGAGGGCAATTAGTATGATTTGTGTATTGTATTTTTTATTTCTTGGGGGTGATTTCTTAACAAGTGCTTTTCTGTAAAATTGAACGTTTTTGTAAAAATAACTGTGTTCTTATGTCACTTAAAAAGAATTAATATTTTTCATACTGAATCAAACTGAACAACTGGTGTTGCTATGGCTTAGTCTGATCAGAAATGAAAGGACCAGAGGCACCATTGGGATATGTGACATCGCAGGAAAGTTGAGAGAGACACAGCTAAGGTATGGACATGTGCAAAGGAGGGAGGAGGATCACATTGCTAAACGGTTGCTGAACATGGAGCTGCCTGGCAGGAGAAAGCAGGGAAGGCCAAGGAGGAGATGGAAAGACTTTGTGGGAGATGACATGAGGGAACTTGGGTTGACCGAGAAAGATGCACATGACCAACTCAAGTGGAAGAAGTCAATTTGCTGTGACGAACCCTGAAAAATTGGTACTATTCTTAAATTAATGTCAGCACATTTGCCAAAGGATTTTGATATGTTTCAAACTAAAAACATTTTTACAGGTCCTTTAACTAAAAATTTGTTAAAAGGAGGAAGGTAGGACGTACCTCAATATGACTGCATGAAATAAACATTTAAACTGATAAACAAATTAGACAAAACAACTAAGTAAATAAATTTCCATGTTAACTCACCTTTTATAAGATGACAGGATACTGACTTTTAACCAGTTATCAGATCTGTCTAGAGTCTAATTGTTCTGTTTATTGTGTTAAATAGTATTTTTCATTAATACCAAATTAATATTATATATTGAAAAGAAGCTTTTATTTTATACAAAATACCATGTGTAAAACATAGTCAGCACCATGTAAAAATAACCAGGAAACTCAGTGCAATGTTTATGCATTAATTAAATAATTAGTTAATCATGTGTAGTTGGCTTGCTGGATGAAGCTGTTATTGGTTAATTTGATAATGCCCTAAGTGACTAACAGCAACACCAATTTGAATGGTTTGGATTTTTACATTGGTAAAATTACAAAGGTTTTAAACTATGTGTAAAACTTGGCCTCCAGCATTATAGTTCTTTTATAAATCAGGAATTTGGCATGTTTTACTACAAGTCTTGCAGGCATCCAGCTTAAAGATTGTGGTTCTAAAACCACTCAATATAGCAAACATTAAGACATAAAACTGATCAAGTATATGTTTCAGTATTGATGGATTTGCCAAGTTCTGTTTTATTTTCCTTGTGAAGCAACCTCAAAGCACTTATGAAAACCTACTGGTACTTTTACCTACCAGTTTCAGTATTGCACAAATTTCTGTATGTGGTATGGCCATTAATAATATTTCAAAGTGTTTGTTATTTCATTTGTTACTCACCATGTTCACTTTACTTTACCTTGAGGTACCACGTAGGAATATACACAAAAGCATCAAGTGTTTCATACTGTAAGTCTGCTTTAATAAAATAGTGATGGATTAATGGTGATAGAATATTGTTAGGGCACTGGCACAACCCCATAGGCAAAAAAACTTAAATTAGAGTCCAATGTAGTGATATTGGCCTAGCTACCACCATACTTTTTCCATATGACATAAATGGTGCTATTAGTTATACATTTGGACTGAAAAAGTGGATTAAACACTCTTTCTTATTTTTTCTCAGTGTGAGAGTCTGTGGGCAAAGTCTGGTACCACAATATGCAGAATCATTTTGCTACGTGCCTGGGGAACAGAAAATTAAACTGAGGAGGGGATTGCTATTTATTTTTCCTATTTCCAAAAAAAAAGCACTGTCCTTTGCCGGAAAATAATATGAATACGAGTGGAGGCTGATATTCACAACAAAAAACCCCTTTTAATCATAACCATGAATTCAATTTGGCTCTATAAGATACGGTTAATTTTCTAGATTAATTTTTTTTAATGTAGTGGTCCAATGGCATTGCTGTTAAATCTAAAAACTTAATTTTTAATTATAGTGGTATAATGCACTTGATCATAGGTCTTTAGCTGCAAGTGACTTTAGATGATGCGCTCCCATCACATTCACTAAATGTGCATTTCAATATTTGACGTTTTAGCTCATATCATATGCCTGCATTCTTGGTTGGCGTCAGGAAGGGCATCCAGCCAAAAAAAATCCTCACTGCCAAACTAAAATCCCTCTACAAGGCACCGTCTGAGCCCCAATTACTGGGGGAAAATTACGTTAAAACCAAAATATGCATCCATTATTGGTTCAACAAAAACCTGTTATTATCTACCAAAAAACTACACTGATTTAATGATAAAATTAAGCAGCAAATACTGTTAAGGTCGACAATAACTAGTAGGGTATATAATGTACACTTGTGTGGTAGTTTTTCAGTTTAGGGGTGGTTGCGAGTGTGAAAATCGAGTAAATTGATGGTCACTGGAATCCCCCTAAATGTGCAATAATCAACAAGTCGTGGTGCCACTACAATATGATACAATTATCATCCACAAACGTTTCACAAGAGACCTACCAGTAGTAGCATGCAAGGAAAACCTCTCCCACATGTTGACAGTGAAAAGCCTCCTAAACAGAGCCATTTTGAACTTTGAAGGCTCTCTTGCCTCGAACACATGTTCATGAAAAAAGTGAGGCTGCACGTTCAAAGAAAACTGGATGTAACGATTTTTTGTTTCAACCGACGCTTTACGCAATGAAGCCATATTTGTGAGACCAACTAAACACAAGTGGTACCATTTCACCGAATTAAGATTGACATCGACTTGAACAAATACAGTGGGTCTCTCTGTCTCGAACTCCTTGTTTTGAAGACATTTATCTCTTAATAGAAAAAAAAATTCCAAATTTTAGAATGAGGTGCTGCATTTTATGTCTTATGGTGCTGCAACAGGCAGCATTTTAAAGACCATCGACAGCAGAGTCAAATTCTGGTCTTGAAGGTTGCTCAGGTGCTGCATCGTTTACTACTGCATTTTCCTCGTTTCCATCAGAGTCTTCCTAGTATGACTGAGACAGGGTGTCACCATCTGAAATAACTGGGCCAGTTGGAATAAGATCATTGTCTATGTCGCCAATGCTCGCAGAGGAACGATCTTCTGGTTCCTTGTCCAGATCAGCAGCTTTCAGAGCATCTAAAACTCTTTTGCAGACCTTTAAAAGGATCATCCGAATCGGCAACAAAAGTACATTGAGCCTCAGAACCAACACCAGCCTTCTTGAAACAAATTTATTTCTTGTGTCACAGTGTCTTAAGATGAAAAGAATTTCATTGAAAATGGAAACTTTTGGATATACTTCAGGGCCCGCGCCTTGATTTTGAAAGTGGGGTGGCCAGCCGATATAGTGACTAAGGAGGCGCAATGGTTTGCGCCGACGGTCGGGAATTTTCGATTTTTATCTGTCTCATTTGGCTAAAACCGCGTCCTTTTGTTTTGATTTGCCGAAAAAAAAAGGATTTTTCTTTGCAAAGAAAACGTAGAAATGAAGCAAGAAAGAAACTTTTAAAGTTTTTTTAAGTTTTAAAGATCTTCCTTAACAAATTTTCCAAAATAATTATATCACATCTCTTGAGAATCAACAAAAAAATTCTCTACTTTGACAAAATCAATTTTATCAGTTAAATTCTTATAGGTGATCAGGATTGCCAGTGAGTTGGACCTCTTCTGTTTCATGGTCAACCAAGTTTTCAACCTTCGTGCGGTAGAAAAGGATCTTTCAGGTGTTGCTGTCATTGCACCGTTAACGAGAAGAAGTTTGGCGATTTTAGTGACGTTTGGCATGAGCTTCATTTCATTCTGTCTTGCTTTCATTATTGCGAAGATTTCAGCTGCATGCGTTGGGCTTTCTCCCTTTGAGATGGTTTTCAGAATTTCTAACTCTGCTGGTAGGGCGGTGATATCAACATCACCAGGATAGAATTTATTCAATGCGGTCAGCTCTGCGTCGTACGATTTACTTTCTATGCCTTTCAAAAGGAGCTGCTCAAGAGCTGAAAACCCTTTGTAGCTCTCTTGATCAAATCTTGTCATCAAGGCTTGGCTGACAGAATCGATGGCTTCATTATAAATCTCTCTATAATGGTCTTCGGGTGTTTTGGGGTGGTGTACGGGAGTATCTTGTTTGTAACCTTCAACATACACTAATATCGAATAGTTGGGCCTCTTTCTTTTGCGCGGCAAGGTTGGAAGTGCAACAGATTATTTCAGCAAGGCTTTCTTGATAACTGACGCGTAGAACAGCTTGAAATTTTCTTCTGACCTCATATGATCTTCGGTTTCTTTCGTCAGCATTGCAAGTCGGTGGCCACTTACTGCTGACATACTTTCTTTCTGCAAAGTTTTGGACAGATTGTAAGTCAAAATGAATAATCTCTGTCCTAAACATAAGCCAAAGAAAAACGAAAAACTCTTCATTTGGCCTTGGCAACCAATAATTCTGGATCTAACTTCCTTTGTCAGATTTTCTGCAAGGCAAAGATCCCAGAGCGACTGCAAATTCNCGCAGGTAAAATCCAAAATTAGAACTTTAGTATTATGGCTAATGTAAACACAGCTTAAGTGAAAAAACGATTCGAATGTTCGACACAAATTTCTAGTAAGCCTTAAACAAAAACAAAAACAGCTATTTCCTTAATTTACTGTCTGCATTAATCTTCAATCAGATCTTTATTAACAATAACCCTCAAACTTATGCAAAAAGAAATGAAACAAGAAGAAAAAAATTCAAATTTTTGTTGTTATTAACATAGAAGTTAGTATTGTTATCTATACCAAAGCAAATGGTTTCCTGTTTTAAATAAAGAAATGGATCCCAGCAACTCTGTGGATAACTATGCTCTGGCAGTTAAAAAAGGAAAATAGCAGTGGAGGATTTACCGCTAGGTAAAAAATTTTAATTTGCAAAAACTATTTTCAACTTTCTTCAAGATAGAGTAAAAGCAAAATAATCGTGACTGGAAAGTCAGTTAATGGTGAAGATGATGAACGGATGTAGGTGCCTTGTTTACTTAGATTAGTTTATGAATTAAACATTGAACATTTTTACGAAATCTAATGCTTAGAAAAAAACTCCACACCCTCAGTTTTGTGTAGTGTAATGGTTGGAAATTTTACACAAATAATTTGAGACTGGGAAGGAATAGTTACAATGGGACCAACATTTTATTCGAGATATAAATGAGCTCAAGATTACGATGATCGAGAAAGAGAGGAATGAAAACCACAGTCATCGGAAATGCACAGGGCACCAGAAAATCAATTCGAGATAGAAAGTAGGTCAAGATAAAAAGATGCCACGATTTTTAGTTGTTAGGCCCTTTTAAATAGGTACCTCTTAGCTCATTCATTATTAGGTTTTCTCCTTTGTTTCCTTGTGCATTCAGATAGCTGATGCACAACAGTGTTCTTACGTCATAGTCAACAGTTTTGCATACTTGGGATTTTCGCATCGTTTTCTCTAAGTAGGTCCGGAATTTTCCCATAGCATTACTTAAGTGTAGCTTAGGGTTACTCATAACTTTCCCACACAGTTTACGTAAGTTGTGTTTACATTTGTTTATGTATGAGTATTTCTCAGCTTATCCCTGTTGTTTAGTGGTGATCCTTTAATTATTCTTACGTTGGAGTATTACTAATTTTAGATTTTCTTACCGTATATATACAAGTCGTATTTTTACTAAAATGAGTTAGAGTTGTAATCTGAGTAAAAGACGCATTGAAGACGCCGAAGGGAACTTATATCTAGATAGGTTAGGGCCTAATGCTTGTTATGTTTCCAAGATAGACATAGGGCCTAATGCCTGTTATGTTTCCAAGATAGACATTGCAACTTCAAAGTTGTTAGAGATAAACACAGAGTGTATTTCTGTTTGTTTATATCTGGTTTCGTGACAAAGAAGTTCAAGATAGTGGAGGTTTGATTTTGAGAGAGTTAACTGTGGATGTTAAAAAGGGACTAAGTGTTATGTGTTTGGTTGCAATAATCGGAGTAAGAAGAGAAAAAGAATGAAATAACATTAGAACTGACAGGTACAGAAAAGATAGATTGAAGCCCGAATATTAAAGAATAAAAATGAAGAAAAACGTCTTCTCTACACACAGGTTTTGGTGTATATTATGTTGTCACAAGCATTGAAAGAATAGGGTCTTTATGTCAGAAGAACTATGCTAGCTAGTCTCAGGTAAAATCGATTAGAAACCTCTTGTCTATAATATCAAAATTCCAATCACTTTGCCCGTATTAATTTTGTTTATTTTTTGTTAACCTTCTATATTTGTAGCAAGTTTGAATAGGATCATAATTTTTACGTGTGAAATTATAGGTGTGTCAATTTATTTACATTATCTTATAATTTTTCAGCTGGCAACGAAAACGGATTGAAAGCTGAGTTAGAATATTGCATTTTAGTTGTTTTGGAATAGCTTGATTGATTTTTTCCATAAACAAAGGCCAGGCCATGTTTTTCCATTTAGTTTATCATAATTTAAATGACACCTTTTTGTTCAGTTTCCCTTCCAGGATTTCAAATCCACTTCTTATTTGTGAAAAGAACTATTTTCGAATATCTTGCTGTTTGAATTTTTTATCGCATTTCACCTGTTGCTTCTTTCCCTTGGTCCTTTTGGAGTTTTAGTTTTATCCAGAGTTTCACTACGTAGTGATCACTTGCTGTATCTTCTCCACTGTACACTCTATTATCTTTAAGTGAAGACCTAAACTTTTTGTTTATTAAGGTACCACCAATTTCAATTTTTGGTACACTGTCCAGAAATACCCATTTAGATTAGTAGATTAATTTATGGGGAAATATCGTCATTCATTGTATAAAGTTCTGATAGCTTGTTGCTGTTATCATTTCTGTCCCATAACTATTCCCCGTGATTTCTGGAAAGCTGCTGAGACTTTTTCGGGGAAATCACCAATAATAATTAACCTCCCATGTTTAAGAAGTTTTCAGTTTGCATCTGTTAAAATCTCATAAAAATTTACTTTTTCTTCTGCGTCTGTTTCATTTGTTCGCACACACATTTGTTCATATATTTTTAGCTGTATATATTTCGAATAAAATTTTAGGCTTGTAAGTATTTCATTATTGGATGTACAATATTTTTTGTAAATAGAAATGGGCTTAAACACGCTTCCAAGATCTTTTAAAAATGACTTTAAGCCTTAGACATACTAAATGATATTTGTATATTCTTTACTGTGTACAAAAAAGCAAAACATGCCAGAAGCTTAGCAATTCGTTTGCATGGCCTCTTACAGGTGCTTTTTGGTTTGCTTCTTCACTTCACCACCTAACCTACACCTTTAGTCTTCCAACAGCAAGTCTGTATTGATAGCATTCAATGTCGGCAGCTAAAGATATTTACTTTGTCTCAATGTATAATTGTACTCAGAGACTATAGTCAAACTATATAATCAAATAAACAAATACATAATCAAAGGTTTCATTGGAGTACATAGGCTCTGTTCCTCTTCATAGTTCAGAGGATGTTTATTACTTGTAAATTTTTTTCTTGTTTATCCTCCCAAAAGGAAAAAAACTATTAAGCTTTGATAAGAAATCTATTTTGCTAGTAAATCTCCTCACCCTTTGGCTCTTAAAACACTGAATAGATTTGTGCAGTGTCTTCCCTTAAAGGCCTTGCATTTGTTGGGTCACACTACAGCAAAGTCTAAGGCTTTTTGTGCTGGGGGGTCTTCTGACATCCGAAGTATGTGTCCGAACATTGACCATCTCCATTTTTGTGGAGAGTGGGTTGGTGTTACCAATCTTTTAAGGAGCCTTATTTGAGATGAGGCTGTTTGACTACTTGTGTCCTGTGATCCTACGTAGATGTTTACGGCAACAGGCATCAAGTTTGCCAATGGCTGCTTTTGGAGCTGCCCAGCTGTTACAGTTGTATAGCATTATTGACACACATGTTGCATATTGTCGCAGTTATTTGATCAAGGGGATTTTGGATTCTTGGATCCGTATCTTCCAGAAGGATTAAAATGCAATGTTTCCTATAACACAACTTGTGTCTATATCCAAGGTGCTGCAGAAATGAGATCCAAGGTTCTAGCTTTTTCTCCAGTCCTCTTTTTACCGAAGAGACTCTTCATTTTTTTCCTTTTTCTAGTGTGTTAAACAGATTTGCATGAGTGAATGCGGTCATGGCTCCAATCATGAATAAGTTTGAATTTTTCAGAATTTTGGCAGCTGTAGGAAATAGTCTCCCAAGTGTGTCTTTTTCTTCACCAATGAATTCCACGTCATCTGCATATTCCATTTCTAGCGGTAAGCCTAGAGAGGAAATTGAAGAATTCTTTCTTTCTGAACATCTCCTTACAGATGATATGGCAGCAGCAAGGAACCAAGTGAATAGTACTGGGGACAAGCTATCTTCCAATGAGGTCCCAATTGATGTTTCAAATTCAGCTGAGTGAGCTGACTGTACACGAACCTTCAACTTGGTTCCTGCCAGTAGTAGTCTCAATAGACGTAGTTTATCTTCATTGTAGCCTACTTGGTGTAAAACATCTAGGATTTTCGGGACATGTCTATGCCCATTTTGTGGAAGTCTCACTACTTAGACACGACCACAGAGACAAACATACGCTGGGCCCAAACTAAATCTTCACAGCTGAGCCCCCTCTTAAATCAACTCTGATCAGTCCCGGCGAATTTGTCAATTGTGCCCCTGATTCGGTGGAATGTAGCTGTGGACAGGATCTCCCGTCTGAAGTCGGCATACAGTTATGCTATAATTCTTAAAATCAAATGCTGTTTTTCTTTTCGTTCTGATATAAACAAAAACAGAAGAAAGGGCGATTGCGTCTATCCTTCAAATCTGTATCTATTTGTTTGAGACAATTACTTACTTTACTTATCCTCTTCGAGCCATGGGCGGCTCATAAGGCTTGACAGCATCCTCCGCCATCTCTCTCTCTGTCTTTGGCTATGTTCTTAACTTCGTTCCATGTTTGCCATCCCAGGTCATTTCTTTCTGCTTCCGCACTCCTCCGCCATGTTGTTCGCGGGCGTCCTCTCTTTCTTTTCCCCTCTGGTGTCCATGTTAGGGCTACTCTACAGCTATCATTTTGTGGTTTCCTCAGATTATGTCCAATCCATCTCCATCTCCTACACCTTATGAGCTCTCCTACTGGATTGGTCTTCGTCCTAAGGTAGAGCTCGGTGTTTGTGACTTTTGTGGGCCAGAAGATACGGAGAATCCTTTTCAGACATTTTCTCTGAAATATCTCCAGTCTGGTGACATCATTTCCATTTAATTTCCACATCTCTCCTCCATAGAGTAGCATGGACATCACGTTGCTGTTATACACTCGAATCTTTGTCTTACTACTGTATTGGTTTGACTTCCAGAGTGGGTTAAGCATGGCAAACGCATTTCTTGCTAGACTCAGCCGATGTGTGATATCTTCAGTGGATCCTCCTGTTTTGTTTATTATGGCACCGAGGTATGTGAAGGTGTCCACATCTTCAACAGTTCTGCCCTTTATCTCGATTGGGCGGTTTTCCTTGTGATTAAGTCTCAACACCTTGGTCTTGTCTGTGTTGATTTTGAGACCGACGCTTTCAGCATATTTACATAGCTTTTCAGTTTTTTCCTGCATATGTTGGTGCTTGCTGGACAGGAGGGCGATATCGTCTGCATAGTCTAAGTCTTCAAGCTGGGTGGTAAACTTCCATCTTATTCCTGTTTTCTTTGCCGTTGTTGCTTTCCTCATGACCCAATCCACAGTAATAATGAAGAGGAAGCCTGACATCACACAGCCTTGTCGAACTCCAGTGTTTACAGAGAACCACTCTGATGTCTGCCCGTTGTTAATGACGCAACTACTACTTTCTCTGTACATTTCCTTTATGATCTCTATGAAGAGATCTGGAACTCCATAAAACTTCAGAATCTTCCAGAGCTTCTCTCTGTCGATGCTATCGAAAGCTTTACGGAAGTCAATAAAGTTAATGTACAGTGATGCTTGCCACTCAATGCACTGTTCAACAATATTTCGAAGTATGAAAATCTGCTCAGCTGTCCCATGTCCTTTTCTATATGCTGCCTGCTCATTTCTCAGCTTTTCTTCTGCTCCTTTCCTGATTCTTTCTAAAACAACTCTGCCGAAGACTTTCCCAGGTATGGAGAGCAGGGATATTCCTCTACTATTGTCGCATTTGGTAAGGTCACCTTTCTTTGGTACTTTAGCTATCATTGATTTCTTCCAGTCACTTGGCATATTGATGTTCTCTCTCACTTTTTCGAACATGTGTAGTAATCTCTTGTATGTAATCTTGCTTCCAGCTTTTAACATTTCTCCGCTGATGTTATCTACTCCTGGTGCTTTATTGCTCTTCAACTTTTTTACTGCTATCTTCACTTCCTCTTCTGTGAAGGGCCCTGTGTTGATTTCTTCGATGGTTTCGACATTACCGCTCTCAAACTCATCTTCCTCTACATTTTTGTCACATTCATTCTCAACATTTAATATTTCTTTGAAGTGTTCTTTCCATCTTTGAAGTATCTGACCATCTTCAATGAGTAGCTTACCAGTTTTGTCTCTCACGCCAGTTGCTGATTTCTTTCTCTTGTTGCACAATAGCTTCGTAATCCTGTACAGAGTTCCCATGTCATTGTTTTTTGCTGCATGCTCCGCTTCTTCAGCGAGCCCATTTATCATCTTACGTTTATCTTCTCTGACCTTTTTCTTTACACTCTTGTCCATCTCACTATACTTCTGTTTTTTGATAGCACGAATTCTCTCTGATCTTGCGCAGTTTATCTCATTTTTCACTTTCTTCCTTTCGTCTATAGCTTTCCAAGTTTCACTGCTTATCCACTCTTTATGCCCCTTCCTTTTCCTACCCAGGATCTTTTCAGCTGTCTCCGTGTAGATTGTGGTAAAATCTTCCCATTGTTTTTGTATGTTTGCCTCTTCCATGGTTGTTTCCATGCTCTCTTCCAGTGTTTCAAACCTGTTTTTCAACTCTACTGTGAATTGCTTTTGGATTTCCTTTTGTTTCAGAAGTGCAGTGTTGAATGTTGCCCTTCTGCTGGTGTTCTTGAGTTTGTGTCTCGAAAGCCTGAGCTTCACTTTGCCGACCACAAGGTTATGGTCAGTTCCAGCATCTGCACCTCTCATGGCTCGTACATCAGCGAGAGACCTCCTGTATCTACCATTGATGATGAAGTGATCAATTTGGTTTTTGTCTCTGTTGTTTGGTGAGGTCCATGTGTATTTGTGAATATTTTTGTGTTTGAAGCATGTGCCTCCAATCACAAGATCATTTTCTTCGCATAACTCAATAAGTCTTTCGCCATTCTCATTCATGACGCCTAAGCCTTCTTTCCCTAAAACTTTCTCATGGTTTTTGTTGTTACAACCCACTTTGGCATTTGCGTCTCCCATAACAATCAACATGTCATGCTTCGGTGTTGATTCAATCTCTTTCTGTAATTGTTCGTAGAAATCATCCTTCTCCTCTTCATCTGCATCATTTGTAGGGCTGTAGATCTGAATAATGGTGGCTTTTACATATTTTGAATTGAATCTAGCACTAATGATCCTCTCATTCACTGGATTCCACTTGATTAGGCATTTCCTAGTCTCAGGGCTCAACATGATTCCTACGCCTCTATGATGTTGTTCATCTGATCCAGAATACAGTACAGACTCTCCAGTGTTGACCTTCACTTCTCCGAAACCAGTCCATCTTGCTTCGCTTATGCCTAGTATCTGTAGATGGTACTTCCTCATTTCCCTTGCTATTATTGCAGTTTTTCCGGTGGTGTACATGGTTCTTACATTCCAACATCCTACATGGATGTATCTTTTTGGTGTTAGAAGTGATCTCATGCATGTCGTTCTCAGGTTGGAGACTTCCCGTAGGCTTTCGCCCCCAGCCGTCATATGCGTGTCTTCCCATCTGAGGTCATTATCTTCAGGGATTTCACACGACATGGTTCTGAGACCATAGGTTTTCATATTGTTTGCTGTCCAAGGTTCCGTAATCAGTGGTTGTTTTATGGGAAGGGGTGATTGGTCCCTTGCCAAACCCTCCTCCTTTCTCATACGGGCTTGGGACCGACCATGGCGGAGTTGTTTGAGGCAATTGCTTACAAGATAAATGATGATGATAATAATAATAATAATAATAATAATAATGATGATGATGATGATTATGATGATGGCAATGAAGAAAATGACTAACATATGATACAAGTTGAACAAATTAAGGAGTTTCCTTTTTAGAATACTGTATTAAACATTGTGCGAATAAGTGTTTATCACTATGGTATTGCATACCTAGACATGCAGGATTGGGTTTAAACTTTCGTCCAATGCCTCCCAAACGCTGCAACCGGTCAAACGTTCAGGGGTTTTGTACTGGCTTTACAGGGCATGTGGCTCACGGGGAAATTTACTGTAGAAATAAACCAATATCCACTGAACCTCTATGGCCTAATTATATGCATTACAGTTGAAAGGATAATAAGACCTTGTAATAATTCGATAATTGGGTAGAAACTACTAAAGGAACTAACAAAATCAATTTGGTTTTACAAAAATGAGGGCTGCCTACGGAGTACTTCTTCGTACGAGTCAAACATTCCAATACAACCAGTTGTGACAAGGAGAAAATTAAAAACTTTCCTTCCATCATTAAAAGCAAAGGTGAAGAAACAACTCAGGATTCTTGTTGTGTTTAAGATGACATGTCCAAGGTGAAGCTTATGCTGCGTCGGTCAAGTAAGGCGACATTTGATATCAAGATCAATGCGCATAAGAACCAACGTAATAAAACTGCAAGAAATAATTTTGATACATGCACAGTATCGAAGTTGCAATTCTTCGATTCAAAAATCTTAATAACAACAACCCGAGGCGTCGACCATATGATGGCCCTTAAAGCTTTGTACATTTGTGAAATTCGACCTGAGATTAATACAAGGGAGGAGTATCGAAGCAAGAAACTCACAATTAAATGTTAAAATTAACCATTGTTTCTATTATAGATATGAGAATACTGGTAATGTTTTTATCAAGGATATTCTTTTGATAATATACTTTCGTGAATAATCTTCGTGAATAATCGTCTTCAAATACATTCCAGCTAATATTAAAGACACAACAAAATTATTTGCAGATGTAACTTGCCTCGAAGATCTTTGTGCACTTTGGAGTTTTAGGTAATGGTATATAAAAACCCGAAATTTATTTTGTATAAATAATAATATTTACATTGCTGTTAGTTGGCATTTGTAACACGTAGCTGCTGATTCGAACACAGCTTGTTGGTACCAGAAGTTTTTATCGGGCTTAATAATAGTGAGTATTACAACTTGCTTTGACAAATTTTGTTTGTTGCTGGGGCCCCTTGATTTTGTCTATTTTTTTATCTTTGTCACCACCAACTTTACCCTTCAAAATGCAGCTCTTCCTGTTCTGAGCCCTGGCATAATTACGTCCGACTTTTTGTTTTCCGATCCCTGTGCCCACGTGACGACTGTTTTTGTTCAAGCATGATCCTCGTATTCAGACAATCGTTGTTTTGAGATTCTGATCTTTGAGATTGTTTGCACCAAAACGTCCTGAGACCTGTTCCATATGTACTGACACATGATACGTTTTTGCGCATGTTACTTTACATTCGTCCAATAAAACAAACCATAGAACCCCTTTGAGGTGTATTACTTCACAACAGCGTTGCGTATCGGCTAAGAAGTATTTTAGTTATTTGGATGTGAAAATGTCTGTGCCTGCGGATGGATCGAGCAAGCAAGGAAAAGAGAAGAGAGATTTTACCGTACCCCCATTTGTTCTTCAAGAGGGAGAGTCCAAATTTATGAAGAAGGTGAAAGAAAACCCATTTGTTCCAGTTGGTAAGTAGGATCTTTGACTCAAGTCAATTGGTATTTGGTGCAGGCAAAGTTAAAGATAGAAAATTGGAGTGCAACGCTGTTTGTATTAGAAAAAGTAGTCCTCGTGTTAAACACACGAAGCATTGTTTTGAATCCGGTGAAGTATGCGTGTTAAATTAAAAAATTCACATACTACAGGATTTGCAGGTGGCTTATGCACCAAAAAGCGGAATTTTGGGTTTTATTGACTGTTTCAGAACTATTTGTTTACCAAAAATTCTGGAAAGCATTGTATTTTTAAAGAAGTAGATGCAAGGTGCCGGTATGGTTGTGGAGTTAATGAGCATTGTAAGGTCCCTTGAAATTTCATTATGGTCAAATAATTTTGAGTGACCATGTTGAAGTGATAACTTTAGCTTTTGTGATGCATAGGGCCTAGCACGGCCTGTTCATCAAATCCATGATTTGTGTACTAGCACTGTATTGCTGCATATGTAGTGTAAGCGGTAATACCAGCAGTCAGGATCATACTTTAATAGGTGCCCCTTCCAGAAAGCAATTAAGCTTAATTTGAAGGCGTTGACTGAAGGAGCAGTAACTACACTGGCCGACAGGTTATTCGATGCCATAACTACCCTTTGTGAAAAGGTGTTGCAGCAGACATTTAGCCTGGAGTAGAGTTTCTTTAACTACAGGGAGTTTCCTCTGGTAGTGCATCCATGGGTCATCAAAAAAGGGTATCTTAATGGTATACAGTCCTTGCAGCTACTCGTATGTGTCGATCATATCCAATCATAACCTTCTATATTCCAAACTAGGAAGCTGTAGTGCTGCTAGCCATTCTATGTATAGCTTATCCTGAACAGAAGACAATTTTGTAGCTCTTCTCCAAACATCTTAGGTCTCACATCAAAGTGCCTTGTTGCTAAACTAAGTGCCCATACTCAAGGACGGGTTAGACTAGACTCTTGTTTAACTGTATGAAAACTTCCTTTGACAGCAAATTGTTTAGTGATCCTGGCCATTAATTTGGCTTTTGTGATTGCCCTGGCAACATGCTCTTTGAAGTTGGTTGCCCATGAAGACTCCCTGATCCTTCTCTGTATCGCTCACCATCAAGGTGGCAGTGTGTTATATGTCCTCCCTTTCAATGTTCATGGTGTAGGTCACAGTTGACATCATATGTCCAAGTTTTAGAACACTGCTCTTGTCAGAATTAAACCTAAGGATTTAGTTGTCTGACCATTCTTGAAGCCTGACCAAATCCTCCTGCAACATGTTTGTTATACCTGGCAAAGCATATGTGAAGAGCTTGATGTCATCAGGTGTATGGGACTGGAGCACATTCTAGGCTGGTCATAGTTGTAGATTACAAAAAGTACTGAGCCAAACACACTACCTTCAGGAATTCCACTTGTAACATTCATTTCTTCAGAGTATGTGCCATTCACTTTCACCTTCTGCCTTCTGTTCACCAGAGATGCTCTGATGCAGAACAGGACTTTTCCCTGCTTCCTATTGGCTGTAAGTTTACTGAGGAGTTGTTGCTGGGGCATTGTGTCAGAGGCCTTAAAAAAATCCATGTATATCACATCCATACAACCTCCACAGTCAATTTTCTTAGTCCACAAGTCCATTACATCAAGGAGCTGTGTTATTCATGATTTACCCTGCACAAAACCATGTTTTGATCACAGATGAGACTTTGACTCTGAGGATGTTCTGTGAAATGTTGTCATACAACATTCCCCATGGTTTTGCAAAGTATATATGTGAGGCTGGATGGGATTTAGTTACTAGGGTGTGCTCTACATTTTCAAAGATAAAAGTCACTACAACTGTATGCCATTCTTGATGGACTTGACCCATGTCCAAAGACCACTAAAAGAAACACACAAGCAGGTATGCCAAAGTGTGTGTAGCCTTTGACACTATGAGAGGGGTGATGCCAATTGGGGATTCTCCTTTGTTTGTTTTTAACTTTGACAAAAGTTTCTGCACAGCCTCAATAGACACATTAGGGACCATTATGGAAATAAGGTCAGTTTGACCTTTTAATGTTATCCCTGCCACTTCAATTAGGGGTGATTTGTCATTATTTTTATTTTAACTCAAATTGTAATATTTTTATGCAACATTCTTTTTAGTATTAATTTATACAAAAGTTTTTAAATTAACTTTAAATTGTAATTTATTGACTTTCTAGGCCTTTATTTTTTTTAAACATTTGTAAACATTTTTCATTTTATGTTTGTGGCAAATAAAAACTTACTTACTTACACACAGGTCATAAATGTCACAGTGAAGCTGGCCTGTGGTTCCTCTGGAAATGCCAGCCTCTCTTCTAAAGTGAAGAAAAAAACATTCAGTAGATCATTCTTGTCATTATCACTACTGGTCTTTCAGTCATCCTCCTTTATCATGTCACCTACACCCCTCTTTATGGGTGTTTTTCCATTGGCATAGGACCAGAAATATTTTGTATCAGCCTTTACATTTTCAGCAGCCTTTGCCTCTAACCTACTTCTTGCTTTCCTGCAGTCTACTAGCTTTCTTACATCCCTTCATATACTCAGTATTCTTATGTCCATCTCTGGTCTCTTGCTATTTTCTGAACATTTTATGTTTTTTTTTCAAAGAGGCTAACGTTCTGCTGTCTATCCACTTCTTTCTCTTTGATTTCCCTCTTTCAATCTTTGGGACTCACTTTACCATGGCTTATTTTTCCTTATTCTTGATCAAAGTCCAAGGCTTTTCCACTGACAGACTTTCCAGCCCTTCCTTCAAGTTTGTTCTTTCCAAGTCTTTTGTTATATTATTAAGACTTTATTAACTCACATACATAAGTACGTAAGTTAAAACCAGGGTGTTACCATGGCTCATTATTGGTGAGGTTATATCTGTTATCAAAGTGAAGTGATCACTCTTAACTATGCTAGGTGCTGTTCGTATTTCATTGATAATACCCTTTCTGTTTCTCAACATCAAGTCAACAATTTTTGCCCTCTGATCTTCCCAGAATCTAGTTGGTTCCCCTTGGTGCTGATTGAGAAATGCATCTTTAGAAGCCATGAAAGAAATGTGTCACTCAGTGACTTGAGCCTGCTTCACTTGTGCTGTTATCCCAATTTACCTCAAGGAAATTAAAGTCACCTGTGATGCAGACACTTTAATAGTTAAGGTTTACACTGTTTCTAGTATCACATTAAAGTGTTCACTATTTCTCAAATCATTGTTGGGACTTATGTATGTGAGACCAATGAGTCACTTTCTGTCTTCTCCTCTTTAATTCAGCAAAGACATATTCTTGGAAGTCACTTTCTTCTTTATCACATTATGGAACTTTCAAGCCTTTGTGTATGTAAAGACAAATACCCCTATTGCCTTCATTTCCTTTATGAAACAGATCATAATTGACTTGTGTGATTCTGAAACAGACCTTTAAGAATGGAAATTTAATCTAATCCTTTGAAGGAAGCTGGACCTTCGTTAAGAATTTGAACAAATGCTTAAACTCCTTTAGTCCCAAGGGATGTAGAAGTATCAGTTTTGATACTTTTTATTATTGAAAGTGATCTTTCTAATTTAGACATGGTCACTTGAAAACAGAATAGAACTAAATCAGAAGAATAATATTTTGAGATTCTTTATGTTTATTTGAGGAAAATATTTGCATCCACATTATTAAATGATTCCTTGCTGACAAATTCAAGAATGATACTGTATATTCTACCAAGCAATGCCATTCATCAATTAATTCTGATGGAGCAATTGTATCTGAGTTTTTCTGTATCAGTACCTGACATCTTCAGAACATGTACCAAATCTAATTGTTTGCAAATTGGACTTAATAAAACCTCCCTTCACATTCTTTTCCCAGGCTTCAGTATTTCAAGTCTGTACCAAACCTTCCAGATGATGGTGGTATGGAACATCACTACAATCAAATTTATTGTAAAATCTTGATTTTTTGCTTTGTTGAGTAGAATAATTACAGTTTGTTTTAAATCACCAGCCATTTTTAATGACTTATGACTTTGTGGTGTGGAGTAACCATCTCCCATCCACTGGGTCCCCAGCTGACAGATAAGGGAGCAGTCTATGCCCCACATGTGGGGCTCAGTGAGGATGCCAAAGATGCATTTTATGAGGATCTGCAAGTTACATTTGCCAAAATTGGTAAGGATGAGATCCTTTATTGCTGTGGTGACTTGAATGATCACATTGGAATTGATGCTGTTGGTTATGAAGGTGACCATGGAGGTAATGGTTATGGTTCTCAGAATGCTGAAGGGGAGAGGATTCTGGAGTTTGCTGTGGCAAATAATTGGGTTGTAGCAAACAGTCATTTCGACAAAAGAGACAGTCATCTTGTGACCTTCCTATCTGGTGGAAACTGCACTCAGATTGATTACATCTTGGCAAAGAAATGTGACCTTAAGTTGGTTTGTAACAGCAAAGTGATTCTGAATTAGGAATGTGTGGCTCAACACAAGTTGTTGGTATCTGACATATGCATTTCTCTTGCAGAGTTTCGATAAAAAGAGTTTGTGCCAAAGAGACTGGTCTGAATCCTGAAAGATGAAGAGGTATGGAAAACATTTGGATTGGTTTTGCAGGAGAAGCTCAACAGGGAAGGCAATGTGAATGGTGATGTTGAAGGTATTTGCTGCCAACTTAAAGGTGGTCTGTTGGAAGCTGTTGAAAAAAGTTGTGGTTGGACAAAAAAGGGAGTGTGGAGGCAGGAGACATGGTGGTGGGATGAGGAAGTGAATATGTCAGTGAAGGAAAAGATGAGGTGATGGAAATCATGGAAAGATGGTGGTAGCAAAGAGGAATACCTAGCTGCTAAATGCCTGATAAGATGTGGAGTTTATCTTTTTAAAAAGAAAGCCAAAAAGAGACTGTTTGGTCATGTGGAAAAAAGGAAAGATGCCATTTACCAGGTGGCAAAGCAGATGTGCTATGAACATCAGGATATGATAGGTGAGAAGTATGTGTTTGACGATGATGGAAACATGGCTTTTAATGAGGATTTCTTGGCAGCAGTATTATGGATGTCTGCTCAACATTGAATTTCCTTGGTCAGAAACACTCTCGCATGCTGAGCCTGTCACTGGAACCTGCATGGTTATTCACACATGAAATGGTATTTGATGATGAAAATAAGATGATGAAAGCTCATAAAGCAGCAGGACCCCTCTGGCATTGTTGCAGAGGTGTTGAAGGCATCCCCTGAATATGTTGTCAAGCCATTGCCAATCTGGCCAATGCAATAGTGAGAGAGGAAAAAATTCCTGACAAATGGAATGAAATCTTTATATTCAATCTCTACAAAGGCAAAAGCAATCGACCGTGGTAATTACCATGTGCTGAAGCCTACTGAGCAGGTGTTGAAGCTTATGGAGAGAGTCATGGAAGAAATCCTCAGAGACCGTGTTAATATTGATGGCATGCAATTTGGTTTCTGTCCAGGGAGAAGCACAACTGATGCCATAGTTATCCTGAGACAGCTCCAGGAGAAGTATTTGGCCAAGAACAAACACCTCTATCTGGCATTTGTAGATTTCAAGAAGGCTTTTGATAGAGTTCCTAGATATGTTCTTTGATGGGCCTTGCTTGTGGTTGGTGCTTATAAATAGACATTCAGGTCATGTATGGTGGTGCAAGGAGAAGAGTGAGAGTTGGAAGTTCACTCAGCAAGAGGTTTGAGGTGAAAGTTAGTGTGTATCAGGAATCAGTGTTACTTCTTCTTTTTATCATTGTTCTGGAGACCCAAGGGAGTTGCATGTTGGATGCCCATGGGAATTTCTCTATGCTAATGACCTGTTCATAACTGCTGAATCTCTCAATAAATTGACAGAGAGGTTACATGTTTGGAAGAAGAGACTTGAGGTTAAGGCTTGAAGGTTAACATGTTAAAAAATGAAGGTCATGATATCTGCAAAGGATTTGAACATGCTGCAAAAATCAGGATGGCACCCATGTGGGGTTTGTCACAAAGGTGTTGGCCAAAATTTAAGTCTCTGCAGTGTCTGTAATCTGTGGGTAGACTGATTGAGACCCCTTCCTTCAATTGTAAAAGATGTGTTGGTGTTGCATGGCCAATAGACACGAGACCTTGTAAAGAGGTAGAAATGGCTAGTGATATGCTGAAGGTGGTTGACAGGTTTGTTTATCTTGGTAATGACATGTGTCCTACTGGGGGTTGTGAATTGGCCACAGTCATTTGAGTGTGATGTGGCTGGGGAAAATTTAGAGAACTAATGCCACTGTTGAAAAGTAAAGCCATTCCTTAATCAGTATGTGGTAAACTCTTCAGTACTTGTGTTTGGAACACAATGGTCTATGGCTCAGAATGCTGGGCACCTCATCTTGAAGGTGTCAAATGGCTCATGTGTAATGAAAGAGCCATGCTTTTGTGGATGTGTCACCTGAAAAGGGGGCCAGAGTCAGTACATTTACACCTGAAGCCCTTGGATGATGTCTTCAGATGAAATAGGCTAAGATGGTATGGGAATGTGATACAATCTGTCTTGTGGATCAACAGCTATTTTTTAGTGGAGGTGTTTGGATCAAGGTGCCAAGGATGACCAAGGAAGTCTTGGAAGGAATTGATTGAAGGGGACCTGAAGACCCTCAACTTGATGGAAGAAATGGCTGGCGATCATGGGAACTTTGCTGAAAGCTACAAGTCAAACACATGTATGACATGTCCATTGACTATAAATGGATTGTAAGTAGTAAGTGAGTTAGCAGGTTCAAAGATTTTTTGATTGACTTAATAATATGAGTTGTAGCATAATACATATTTGACAAATGAAAGAGCAAAAACATGAAACTAAAGAATTATTTGTGACATTGAATATATTTTATGAAAAGATTGTCAAGGAAGTCTTACATAACATAAAAATGACTGTATCCAACAAATCTATTGGCCAGAGAAGCAAATCTATTAGAGAAAGAAACATTACTCTCTGGCTTTGTTGGGTGTCGAACCATTTTTTTAACCAGTGTTGTTGCTTCAAGGCATTCATAATTTATTAAGCCAATGGAATGCAGTCAGAAGTCATATTGACTCTGTGGACCTCTGACACTTATTGCTGTATGAGAGACCTTGTGGTCTTTGAGAATTTTTTTACAGATACCCATCTTAGATATCCTAAAAGCCAGATTTTGATGGAACTTGGAGCAACAGGGATACCTCAGATTTTTTTTAAAGAGTTTAAGAATGACACACAGCTTAGAAACTCTGATATGTTGAAAGACACCTATGCACTGACAGAAGTTCACACTGCAGGGCCAAGCCATATTTTAAGGAAAGAATGATTTAAAAATTAGCTATCCTTTGACTTTAATCATACATATTGTTCTAAACCTCCATAACGTATATGGCCATAGTTGGACTTGGAAAAGGTGAAATTTGGTTTTGGTTTGGAAGTAGTTTCAGTTCTTCTTTATGGAAGCACCAAATCCTATCACCATGGCAACTAAACATGCACTTCATTGTGCTGTCTGCAATAGAGTGAGAGAAATTAGGACAGTGATAAACAGAATGTGACACCAACATTTGTTTTAAGGTTGTGTGCAGGAAGGGAAATTCAAGTTAATTTTCCATCTCATCAAGCAAAGAATGTAAAAGTTGCTCCTAAGATGGAGCAGGAAGACAGAAGACTTTAACAATGTGCTATATATGCTACACACTGCTCCATCAATAATTAATTTGGGTTTACCTGTGATGGCCCTAAAAACAAAAGAAGACAAAACTCTTTAACAGTTAAAACCAGTGGCAAAATAGGAGCATTTGTTGGGTACACAAATCAGGCATTAAAATTGAAGAAGTTTCCAGGTATCTTAACAAAGATTACTTTAACTGAAAATGCCATCCTCCAGAGTGACCACACCATTCTCCCAGAGATTTTGTATAAAAAATCCGTAGAACTAGCGCTTTAAGGAAGCCACCTTAGCTAAACAGGAGTTGAACAAAAATTTCTTCTTTTACAATTTGTTACAGAAGTCAATACCTTCATTCAGGAGAGCCCACAGTGTTTCATTTTTCTTCTCAAGAAGACATAGCAGACTGTACAGCACCATAAGGCTCCATCCAATGCTGGGGGCAGTGGCATTTAACTTATTTAGTCCTATGCATTCTTCAAAACATGTACATGTTTGTTGTGCAAGATTCGACATCAGTTTTCTTTTCAGTGACTTGGTGTCTTACTACCCTTGAAAGAAATATATAATTCCTATGGTAACCAAGCAAATCAACTGTCAGATAATAATAATATAACTCCAAGGCCATAAATGAGTTTGCCAAATGGTGTAGATTTTGCCTTGTTCTTCCTCTATCTTTATGCCAGTAAACAACTGGTATAGAGGTAGAGGCAGAGGTTTCTGGATACCATGGTTAACCATGGTCATTATTATTTTCTTGTTATCACAGGTAAAAGTTCCTGGTAAGTTCGTCCCGAAAGCAAGCTAGCACAACTAGCCTCAGGTTTCGAGAACCTTTCTCAATGTTCTTGCAGTTCGCAACAACACCGTTTTCTGTATCACTTCAGTCCTGATCTTGATCCCGATTTTTTCTATGTACTGCTCTGCTTCTTTTGTGACACATCCCAATGCACCAACTACAACTGGGATGACAGTTACTTTTCGAAGGCGCCATAACCTTGCAATTTCTCTTTTCAGTTCTTGATACTTTTCAATTTTCTCTTGTTCCTTCTGTTTTATCCTTGTATCTCCTGGTACGGCTATGTCAATGATCAAGCACTCTTTTTCTGGTTTTAGCTCGACAACAATGTCTGGTCGCCTATGTTATTTCTCTTGTTCCTTCTGTTTATCCTTGTATCTCCTGGTATGGCTATGTCAATGATCAAGCACTCTTTTTCTGGTTTTAGCTCGACAACAATGTCTGGTCGCCTATGCTCAATTTCGTAATCTGTGTTTATGTTAAAGTCCCACAGTACCTTAATGCTTTCATTTTCAGTAACGCCTTCTGGCTTATGATTGTACCACCGTTCAGCCCTGGGTAGGTCATACTTCTTGCAAATCTCCCAGTGAACTATCCGTGCTACGTTGCCGTGTCGTCGCTTATATTCCTTCTGGGCTAACTTGCTACATTCGCATATGATATGGCTCACTGTTTCTCTTTTTTCACCACACAATCTGCAAGTCGGCGAATCTCTTGATTTGTCGATATGATGTTTAACGTAATTTGTACGTATTGCTTGCTCTTGTGCCGCCATGAGCAGTGCTTCAGTGCCTTTTTTCAGGTCTCCACTTTTTAGTTACAAACATGATTTCTTCCTGTCTACGATCCCATCTGTATCTCTAAAAAACTAACCATGCATTACTTTTTCATGCCATTTGACTTCTCTTTCTCTTCTTCGTTGATCTTTATACTCTCATGCTTTTAATAACTGCTCTTGACTATTTTTAACATACCATCTAAGGCTATTTTCCTCTGACTGGATGGTTTCTAATACACTTTGCAACCCCCTTCCACCTCTCTGTCTTGCAATATACAATCTATCGACGNTGCTCTTGTGCCGCCATGAGCAGTGCTTCAGTGCCTTTTTTCAGGTCTCCACTTTTTAGTTACAAACATGATTTCTTCCTGTCTACGATCCCATCTGTATCTCTAAAAAACTAACCATGCATTACTTTTTCATGCCATTTGACTTCTCTTTCTCTTCTTCGTTGATCTTTATACTCTCATGCTTTTAATAACTGCTCTTGACTATTTTTAACATACCATCTAAGGCTATTTTCCTCTGACTGGATGGTTTCTAATACACTTTGCAACCCCCTTCCACCTCTCTGTCTTGCAATATACAATCAATCGACGTCACTTTTTAGATGTAATGCTCCGTCCATTGTCATAATTTTCCGAGTCTCTCTGTCGAGTTTCTCCAGTTCCTCTTTCGTCCACTTCACTATCCCAGCTCCATATCTCATCACAGCTACTGTCCAAATATTCATTGCTGAGATGGCATTCCTACTGTTCAAGTTGATTTCAATAAAAGTTTAATCCTTTGCTTGTATTCCTTCGTGAATCTCTCTTTCATTTCCTTCTCCTTTATCCCATCTAGTTCTACTATACCCAAGTACTTGTAACCTTCTTCGTTGATGCTTTTCATCTTCTCTCCATCTGGTAGTTCAATTCCATCACAGGTGACCATCTTTCCACGTTCCATGATAATTACACCACATTTTTCTATGCCGAATCGCATACCAATGTCACAACTAAATCTATGAACTGTATTTACAAGTCATTCTATGTCTCCTTTACTCTGTCCGAATAACTTTAACTCATCCATATAATGAAGTTGATTCAATTTTGGACGGTTCTTTCCTAAACTATATCCTGCTTTCATTTTTCTCAAAACCAGTGACATTGGTATGAGACAGATGACAAATCGGAGTGGCGAAAGGCCATTTCCTTGGAATATTCCATTATTATTATTATTATTATTATTATTATTATTATTTATTATTATTATTATTATTATTTATTATTATTATTATTATTATTATCATTATTATTGTTTTAAAAAAAAGGCCTCTACGATTTTAATACACAAGAAGGGTAACACCGATGACCCTTCTAACTTTCGACCGATTACTCTACAAACGGTTCCATTAAAAGTTTTTACATCCTGTTTGCGTGACTCTGTATTTGAATACCTGAAGAATAATAACTTCGTCGAACATATGATTCAAAAAGGCTTCACTTCCAAAATCTCGGGTACTTTGGAACATACTGCAATGATGGCACATGTAATAAACAAGGCTCGCACAAATCAACGCTCCTTAGTCATTACTCTTTTAGACCTAAAAAATGACTGAGACGGCATTTCTACTGTTCAAGTTTGATTTCAATATAAGTTTAATCCTCCGCTTGTATTCCTTCGTGAATCTCTCTTTCATTTTTTTCTCCTTTATCCCATCTAGTTCTACTATACCCAAGTATTTGTAACCTTCTTCGTTGACGCTTTTCATCTTCTCTCCATCTGGTAGTTCAATTCCATCACAGATGACCATCTTTCCACGCTTCATGATAATTACACCACATTTTTCTATACCGAATCGCATACCAATGTCACAACTAAATCTATGAACTGTATTTACAAGTGATTCTATGTCTCCTTTACTCGGTCCGAATAACTTTAAGTCATCCATATACGTCATCTATATACATTCAATTTTGGATGGTTCTTTCCCAAACTGTATCCTGCTTTCATCTTTGTCACAATCAGTGACATTGGTATGAGACAGATAACAAATAGGAGTGGCGAAAGGCTATCTCCTTGGAATATTCCACGTTTGACGTTGACATCCCCTAAAACTTTATCTGCTGCGTTCAACTGTACCTTCCATTTTGTCATACTCTTTAAGGGCGTTCAGAATGTTATTAGCTGCCCCAATAAGTTGTAGGCTCTTTAGTATCCACGAGTGCGGCACCATGTCGTATGCCTTTGTATGCCACGTACGCCATAGCTAAGTTGGTGTGTCTTCTTTTACAGTTTTTAAGTACCATTCTATCAATAAGTAATTGATCTTTTGTTCCGCATGTCTCTTTACGACATCCTTCCTGTTCTGATGGTAACAAATAATTAGTATCTACATGCTCGTACAGCTGCTCGGACATCATACCCGTTAGCAATTTCCACATTTGGTCTATGGAAATAGGTCTGAAGTTACTCCAGAATTTCCTTTACTCCTGTCCTTCACACACAATACCGTTCTTCCATACGTCATCCATGCTGGAACATCTCCGCTTTCGACTACCACATTCAACTGGCAACCATTTCTATCGTGTAATGATGACAAGTTTTTCAGCCAATAGCCTTGTACTCCGTCAGGCCCAGCTGTTTTCTAATTTGGCTTTTCCCCTTACATCCTGGACAGTGATTCTCACATCATCTTGTTTATCGACTCTACTTAATTCAGTTTCGATCTCTCGTAGCCATTCTGCATCATCGTTATGTTCCACTGGGTTGTCCCATATTTCACTCCAAAACTTTCTACTGTCGTCCGCATTTGGTATTGTGTTCTCCTTAATTACTTCACCGTTCAATTCTACGAAAACTCGCTTTTGGTTTGCTGAAAACATCCTGTTTATTCTAAATTGGTTTATCGGCTTTTCATATCCGTCTGTCTTTGTGCTTTCGCTGTTATTCTTTACTTAAGCTCTTCCATAACAACATGTACCCCTTTCTTCTTCACATTATACTTTTTGAAGATCTGTTCTAGTTTTTTTACATCTTTTATTTGTCCTCTCGCATAACGGTCTAATTTGCCAACAGTTTTCCTCAACTCATTAATATCCAGTTGGATCCTCCTTTTCCAAAACGATTCTTGAAACACTTTATCCTTTCTCTGTTACAACCCTAACCATTGGCTCACATAAACAGCTACAGCATTTATCAGATCGTTTGTTTTTGTTACATCATCGGTCATAATATATTTTAACACCTTATTCACAATGCTAGTGATCTCCTTGAGCTTTTTCCGATCTGCATTTCTAACAGAGATATTTGTGGTCTTTTCCTTTTTAGACAATTCACAGATAACCTTTATCATTTCCAGCTGTTCTTCCGTTAATTCCGAATCAGTCAATAAATGAAATTCTGATGTTACCAATTCTGTTACACCCTGCGTTGGTTCGTTTTCAACTTCCCTAGTCTCTCTTGTTCGCTGGTTTCGACATTCTCTATATTAATTCCTTGTTCTGACACATTGTTATCTTGTTGCTTGCTTACTTGCATTTCTTCATTATTTCTGTTCTTAACTTTCCTCTTGATTTCCTCTAGTTTGACTTTGCTTAAGTACTCATTTGTCTTAATAACCCTTACTTGATCTGAGAGCCTCTGCGTGGATACTTCAAACAATCCTCTGTCATCCCAATTTCTTTTCATCCTCTTCATAAAACCTCTCCTCTCCGGTTCACCTTCGTAGTAACATTCCATTACAATCTTATTAAACGGCCTCCAGTTTATTCTTTCTCCTCTTCGATTGACAGTAACTGAATAACGACCGGGCCTGCGCTGCTCATCCACAGGACACCTGCCGAACGAAGAACCTTCACCAATACAGGCTCCAGCCCCATTCACGTTGTTATCTGAAATATTT
>RDPX01000015.1:291478-301663 GCA_003991215.1 Morbakka virulenta
CAATAATAGTAATAATAATAAAATATAGGCACTATGTTGTTCATCTTTTTTTTTTAATTTTCACCCACAGGTTTGGCTGCAACCGTTCTTGCATTAGGACTTGGTTTGTACAATTTCCACGCAGGAAATGCAAAAATGCAACAAAGGATGATGCGTGCAAGGGTAGTTGCTCAAGGCTCTACCGTGCTTTTTCTTATAGGTGGTATTTTGATTGGAATGAGAAAGGAATATAAAGATTAGTCAGCTGTACAAAATAGTGTTGTTTTTCCCGAGTGGCGTTAGGGATTGTTTTGTTTCGGCAACGGTTGTAATAGTAAAATTTTCTTAGCATTTTTTTCGTCACAGACTGTTTGTCCCATACTTGTTTATACAGTAAAAACGTTCACCGATTTTTATTAGAAGTACCATGGAGCGAGTAAGTGTGGTTGTAGCCTATCTTCATTGCTTCAGTAGTCTTCATTGCGTACTATGTATATACGAATGAGAACATGTAATGTAGTAGTACTTACCTATGCAAACCAGGTAAATAAAACGTGAGATCTTTTCTGGCGTGTTTTCTACGTTTTACCCAAAAGATTTCACGCCCTGTTGTAGCAGTTATTGTAGCGATACATTAAAAGTTGTATTTTTAGTTGTAGAGGTAAACTGACTAGGCTCCTAGGATAGGGGTAGGTAATGCGGTGCAAGACCCACTACCTGTTACCCCTTAAGAAATTTATAGTTGGATATCTTAAAGGGCATTGAATTTCAGTCAATAAACCTGATAGCCTAAACCGGTGTCAAAATAGACTGAATTGTTTTTCTTGTCATGCAATATTTTAGACTTTGTCTTTTGGTCAGTTACGCCAAAAATCGTTAGAATTGTGCACGTAACATTAGTATTGAGACCCTTAATCGAGAAATTTATGATATTATTTTATGTTGTTGCGGTCAAGAGATTGATATTAATCTGAATATAACGAAAATTGGATTAATTTATGTTGTCGATTGGTAGTGAAATTTGCCTTAAAGGCTACTTTTGCAAAAGGACATTTTGTATTTTATTCACCACAAGCCGCAGGACTCGCAATTCATCAATCCCATCCGTCGACAGTCGCCAATGGATTTTCCGATGTTATCCTTTTAGGTCAGGTAAAAAATGCCGCAGCATATTACCAACAATGGAAAATGAAAAACAAAGTTGTTTCCAATTCCCTTCTTAGTTATATACAGGTATTATCGAAATACAACATTCCAAAATGTCATTTATTTATCAAAAATACTAAATCGAATGACAGTGTTAAAATTGTGTTGTACCAAAAGTTTTTAAAAACTTAAAAGATAAAATAAGTGTTTTTTTCTTCCAGTACTTATCCTTTGTTAATAAAAAAAATTAGCAACAGGTTGTAATCTTTTGATATGGAGAAATGCTATTTCTTTTATTGGTTGTCAACCAATTTTCGTTTTCGCCCATTGTTGGGCCCCTTGTCTCTATACTGTATTGCCAAAGTAGTGTTTTATCTAGTATTTAAGGTCACAGCTGTAACCACGATGGTCCAGGTTTGCAAACCTAAGAGAGATCGTTTTAATGATCCTATGCCAAATGACTGTGCATACCAACAAAGTTTTAACAAGTTTTTCGTGTAAGCAGGGAGAATGGTTCCAATTGGGTGCCGATGTAATATGAGGGTAAAGAAACTTGCTTTGCCTTGATTTGTCTTAATTGGCTCATTATTTGACTAAATTCCATTTGACATTATCAAGAATTTAGACAGTTCTTCACTACTTAGAAAGTCTCGCCATTAGTGTACTGCATTTACTGATTGGTTTTTGGACTACAGGGTGGGTACACAAAGTATCTTTTCTTTCTGTGTTTATGGAACAATCGGAATAATGATCAAAATTATATAGGACAAGAATGGCCGTCCAGACAAGGGTTGGAACCTGGTTCTCACAATGTTCAGTCTCGCTCTCTTGTTGAACCAAACAAGGTATTACTTTTGCCCTTACATATCAAACTGGGACATAAGAACTTTGTTAAGGTAGTGGACAGGGAAGGCAGAGGGTTTACTTTGCTTCATATGTTTCCTGGGATAAGCTTTAAAAACCTTAAAACTGGCATTTTTTATGGGCCTCAGGGGAAATCATGGAGGACTCGATGTTCCATGATGCACTGAGTGCGGCTGATCTGTCTGCTTGACTGTCGCTTAAGTCAGTAATTACAACCTTTCTTGGAAACAACTGGAGTACAGAATACGAGAAGGAAGTCAATGGACTCCTGAAGAAATTTTTAAAAATTAGGGGCTCGCATGTCAGTCAAAATGCACTTTCTACTGTATGACTTGGACTATTTCCCTCAGAACTGTGGAGACTTCGGTGAGGAACAGGGAGAGCATTTCTACGAGGACATTCGTTTCATGGAAGAACGCTGGCAGGGGCGGTGGAATGTGATCTTTCTTGCGGACTACTGTTGGTGTTTGAAACGAGACGTGGGTACTCGGCACAGGAGGAAGTCACAAAAAAGGCCCTTTCGTCCACGATTAGCATTTTCCTGGAAGGGTTTCCAACCAAGGCTTTTACACCCATCAATCTCCGTCCTCCTTCGCTTCTTTTCAGATACAACTCTATACAACGTTTAGGGTAAAAGGCGCCATATATTGTGATGGCTTTTTTTGTGTGCACGTTCTTCAATTCACTGCTTTTCCAATCAATAATAACTGCTTCACTTCTTACCGTAACAACCGCCCAGGTATTGACTGCATTAATCTTATTCTTCCCCTTGAGTTTTGATTTAAGGTTCTCTTTAAGTCTTCTCGTGTATTTGGTAATATTACTTTTTATTTTACTTTTCTTAACAGTGTAATGTATAATCTTTATTTTCTGAAGTTTGTTAGATAACATGCGTGCTTGTTTGTGAAGCACTAAATCCAAAATTAAAAGGTAATAAATAATACTAAAGTACGTTAATAACAATTCTTTCCCAACCTCGTGTCTCAAAAACTTGACCTGATTGGACAAAATGAGTATGATTCATTTATCTCCTTTGACGAATTGTGTGATTCCAGATATACCTTGAGGTCATCTACGAACAACGTGAAGGCTTACATTTTTCTTTCTTGGTTCTCCCCTTCGATATCCTTTACTTTGTTGAAAAAGACTAGCAGTAGGTATTTCTGTACTACGGAATATAACAGCAAATATTATTTCCTTCTAGGAATCTGTACTTTTTTTGTGTTGATCTGCTATGACACTTTTCCCCATTTTTCCAGAGTTCAAGTTTTGTTTTCCATTTATTTATTAGTTCTCTTGAAATTTAAATGATTGCTTCCCATACGCGAATCCACTCGGACACTCGTATTCATCGAATCAACTTGCACTTTGACATAGGGTTCCTGGTACTCATAGAAGGTTACAGCTACATTCCGGTGGTAGGTCTTTACTTCTTCCGTGATACATCTGTCAGTAGTTAACTGGTCAACTGTGCCTAGTACATCCTCCACTTCTCCTAGCTACCCTTCATCTCGGATGCTCTTCTCTAGTGTATGTTCGTCTCATGTATTTTACAATTAATCCTGTCATATTCTCATATTAACTGTTTAAACACGTTTTTGGGCGATATATCTGCTCATTGATAAGGTATTTTGTCTTAAGTATTTGGACTGTTCTTCCTGCTGGCCACCATAAAGTATGTCTTTATCTTCTCAAATACTCCTGTCATTGCTTTCTTTGCCGTTTGGAATCTTTTCTACCAAAGATTTTGAATCCCCTCAAAACCAGGAGAGCTTTCCAGCTTTTCCTCTTTCTAATCTCTGCAATTACTATATTTTCCGTGATGTTAAACTCGTTTACATTTTGCAGCTTCTCTCGCAGAGTCATTTTCACTTTCTCCTTACATGCTTTCCTCTTCTGTTTCTGCCTGTGTGGTTCATTCCCAGCCCCAGCTACACTTCGTCTTAGCAATTTCGTTTCTCTTTTTTCTTTTCTCTCTCACTCCTGTTTCCATTTGGCTCTTGTCTTCAATTTTTACTATCATACTATGCGGTAAGCCCAATTTAATTTGCACTACCTTGCCCATCCCATGTACCATGTCAGTGATTTCTGATATGGTGTCTGCATCTCTCAGATAATGGTCTAATAAACTGTCTAATTTCTTTTGAAACTCAGTAGGAACCTTAGTGTTCCCCAATTTCTGTCCAGGTTCCATTGCTTTCATTCTGCTATGATTCAAATTGTTAAGCTGCTTGTTTAATAAAGATTTTAACTCATTTCAATTTTATGCACCACCTGTAATTCATCCTGACTTACTTAATTACTAATTATCTCCTGACATTCACCTCTTTAATTTGCCTGGTTATCATTTTTCACAACTTTCCTATGTCGCACAAGTATAAGATTAGTAGTGGTTTGTTCATTGCGGAACCATGCTGCATCGCCCCCTTAGCTTCTGTGTGTTTGCTGTCTTGTGTTTTGAACTCTCTTTAACCCATCTTTCTTTCACATGTTCCATAAATCCTCTCCCACGTTTTCTTTCTTCATTGTCAGTTTGTACTAACCTTATTTTCATATCAGTTGTCCTTTCCACACTTCGGGGTTGTGTGCCCCTTTCCTGTAGTTCCCTGTTAACTGAGTCTTCCTGTACTCTACCCCACCCTTCATTGGGAAATCTTTTAGCATTGTAAATTAAAGTCTGCCCTGCCCTCCGTTTCTTTGAATACTCTCAATGCCATCTTCCTGTCATTATTCTCGTGAAGTTCTTCTCTTTTATTCGTTCTTTCCTATCAATTTCTTCTACTCTTTTCTTTTCTTCGTCAATCAAATCTTTACTATTCATTGTATTAAATCTTGTTTTGTAGACGGTCTGCTATACTTTCGGCATCAGTTAGCCGAGTCACCGTCCTCTCAGCAACACCGAGGGTAAATTTGGTTGATTTTCAAAATTGTAATCCAAGTCATCCTTATGATTTTTGTTTGAATGCATGGATATAGGAAGTTCGTCCAGATTCACCCTGCTCTTTGGATAAGGCTTTAAAGGAACATTGTCGCCACTCCTCTACTAGATCTCGCAATACGTGACCTCATAATGCAGCGGCCATTCGCCGATATCGGCACTGTACCTTTGTATTGCGGGTGCAACTATCGTGTAGCCTCCACTAGGAAATGTGTTTATCATAGTTATAGAATATTTTCTGGCCTACCATTGTTCATGTAGTTTCCACTACCCAGGTTGCCTGCCATGATTGAAGAGCATCATCTGCCCTGGTTTGTAATATTGGATTTTTTCCTGGAAGGGTTTCCAACCAAGGCTTTTGCACCCATCAATCTCCGGCCTCCTTCGCTTCTTTTCAGATACAACTCTATACAACGTTTAGGGTAAAAGGCGCCATATATTGTGATGGCTTTTTTTGTGTGCACGTTCTTCAATTCACTGCTTTCCCAATCAATAATAACTGCTTCACTTCTTACCGTAACAACCACCCAGGTATTGACTGCATTAATCTTATTCTTCCCCTTGAGTTTTGATTTAAGGTTCTATTTAAGTCTTCTCGTGTATTTGGTAATATTACTTTTTATTTTACTTTTCTTAATCTTATCCCAAACTCGTACTCCAAGATATGTATAGGCATTTTCATATAACTATTTCATCATCTCCTCATTTGGAAGCTGAGTTACATCGGATTTTAAATGATTTCCTGGTGTGAGAATCACAACTCCACATTTCTTTAAGCCAAACTCTATTCCAATACCTTGGCTAAAAACATAAACCGTATTTACAAGAGAATAAATTTAATTTTCACTTTTCCCAAAGAGCTTAAGGTCATTCATAAAAAGAAAGTGATTTAACTTGAATTCCTTTTACAACCACTCATAAAACGCACTAACCTTTCTAAGCAGAAGAGAAGGAGGTATGCTTATAATAAGAGAAAAGGCTATCTCCTTGAATGATCCCTCTATTTACACCTACATCACATGGTTCCTCTTTATTAGAAGTGAATAAGAGCTTCCAGTGTTTCATGCTTTTTTCTAGAAACTGTCGAACATTTTTAGCTATGCCAAACATTTCCAGACATTCGTTCATCCAGCTATAGGGTATTAGTACATGACCCTTTTATAATCGATCCACGCCATAGCTAGATTTGTATGCCTCTTCCTGCAATNTATTTTGATTTTTTTTTCGCAAGTTCAGCCTCGTTTTCACGCAGCAGAAGAAAATCTCGGGAAAGGTGTATTTGTTAATCCTGTATTAATCTATTCTTTTTTTATAACGGGGAATTTTGGCACTTTTAGCCAACTTTTAATGTCATTTTCTATTCGCCTTTTTCACCGTGGTTCTCACAATTTACTCTTAACAGATTTCTTCAGCCCCATTCGGTCAACAACATAAACATCCACAGCTCTAATAAGATAGTTACTTTGTGTAATATTGTTTGAGTGGATACATTTACCACTGACTGCCTTTAACTGTTAACTTTTTAAGAGAACTCTTGTCAACCTTTTTGAATGCGATACCGTTAGTATTTCTACTTTTAGCCATTATTTCTCCCAACTCATCAATTTTAGTTTGTGATTCCTGATCGGGTAAAAACTTGTCAATCTCAAAATGGTTTCAACAATAATTTTAGTAGTTTCAATATTACAGTCGTCATGTCATCTGCGTATTGCAGGTTGTTAAGGTGTTCTCCATTGCAAGGCAATTAATCATCCCAACCTTCCAGTGCTTCTCGAATTATCACTTCACTGTAAATCTTAAACAGGATGGGAGATAGTGGGTACTCCTGCCTTACCCGGCGTCCAATGCTTAAGAAGTCTGAACATCCAACGTGTATTTCAACCCAAGCCCTTTGTCCTTTGTACAATCCAACTAAGCAATCGACAAGGTAGTTTGGTATTCCATGACTTTGCATCGCATTCCAGAGTTTGTCGAAGTTGACGCAGACGAATGCTTTTGAGTAATTGATGAAACAGCAGAAAAGTGGGTTGTTATATTCAGAGGCTTTCTCGCTGATGATCCTCAAGTTCAGGATTTGGTCCTAAATCTTGCTATCTCTCATGTACCCTGTTTGTGTCTCGCTAGATCCGCTGATGCAAGATGGATAAAGCAATTTTGCTGGTATGAAATATCAGTGCTATGGTTCTGAAAGTTGCACAGTTGTTGATATTTCACAATCTTTTTGTTTCACTTTTCCTGTTTGTTTCATTCTCCAGGGCACGCAATATTTACAATGTATATTTCTTTTTTTATCTTATCCTCCAAAGTCATGTCTGGTCTTCTTGTTGTGCAGCGCGTCCTTTTTGATGTTCCCAATCTCTCAAGATCTTTCTCCCATTGATCTCAAACACGTGTTCTTTTCCGTATTTTTCCTTGCATTACACCATCTTTTCTTTATGTAAACCTTCTTTCTTTCCCCATTCGACTACCAAAATCTTTAGTGTATTATCATGTCTCCTCATATATTCTGACGCTGCTTGCTCTCAGCATCCTGATAACAAGTATTGTACCGACCGTTTCCCTTATTTCACCACATAACTTCCAAATGTCTACTTCTACAATTCCAATAACTTTTTTCCAGACTCTTGTTTCCACCATATAGGCACTAGGAAGACACCAGCATGTCGAATGTAGCTGTTGTCTTCATGGCGTCTTTTTTGCACTTCAACTACCCATGGTCCTGTTTTGCATATCCCAATGTTATTTCAATTTTGATTTTCTTTTCTGGAATTTCTTTAAACATTCCTTTTATTCTATCACTGAGTTCTTTCTCTAGTTTTCTCCATTTTAATTTCCATTTATTATACCGCTCTTTATCGCATTCAACAAATCCATATCTTCCACCTCCATTTTCAATAGTGCCTGTTCTTTCTCATATTCTCCCTAACTATTTGTTTAGTGATGTTGCCAAATAATTTGTAACTCTTACTTTTGTTTCCTTGTACACGTCTTTGAAACTTCTCAAATCTATTGCTTCTTTCTACCTTTGTTTTATCTGTCATCGTTAGCTTGCTATTAGCATCCCTAAGCTCATTTTGCGCTACTTTATCTGAATATTCTACATCTCCTTTTCCAAGTTTACAGACATTCATGATGTAATCTGCCACTGGTACCACCCTTGGAATAAAGGCTTGCATGGGATGATTATCATTCAAGTTTCGTTTGGCTAGTTGCCTTGTCTTTCGTACCTCTTTTCATAAACATTTTCACATCTATTTTATTACCTTGTTCAAGTCCTAAGAACTTTTAGGCGTCTTTTTAATGTAGATAAAGTGTTTTTATCCTTTTTTACCAGTACTGTCAATCCTTCTATTTTCACCATCTTACCGTCTCTAAAAATCACTTCTGCAAATTTCTTTACTCCATAACATGCTCCTGCATCCATACTAGCCTTCACGATTGTCTTCTTTACTACTTCCAGCTTTTTATGACTTTGCTGCTATACCGTTAGGCCACCAATGAATAGGCTATGAGTCTTGATGGTTCTTTTCTCCTGTTGCTCCCATGGTATATCCATCTGTCTCCTCCAATAACATCGAGATTTGTACCTCTCTCGGACAAAAGCCCTCCGGGGAGTAGCTGTCTCCCCGTAGAAACCCCATTTTGATGATAGTGACGACGATGATGATGATTATTATTACCAGCTACTTGCGTACGTTACTGCCAAACTGGCATTATACAACGGAAAACTCTCTTCTGTAATCTTTCCCAATGATAATCATACGTCACTTAAAAGAACCAGACAACAACTCCAAGGAAGTTCATGATCCAATTCTGGACGCATCATTCGGCAGATGTTGTTATGAACAGCAGGTGGTACCCAGTCGTTCTCAATGTACTGTCTGCAAAACTAGAATAGAAACCAAAAATAAACCGTTGTGAATAGCCACATGGAGTAAAAGAATCTTGTATTAGAAAGGAAAATAAAACCATGATAAATAATAAATGGATAAAATGAATCTAAATTTATTAGTATTTTCAGAGGTTAGATGGGAAGGTTGTATAAAAATCTACAACCAAAAAATTAGAAATTTTTCGGAGAAAGGCTCCATGAAAGAGAAGCAGGGATAATGTTTGAGGTTCCAGATAGACCCATTGTTTCTGAACTAGAAGCCAAGCTGCTTGATCTAAGATTAATACAGATTTCTTCACCAACATCAGAGTGTGAAGAAGAAATAACAAAGATGATTTATGAAGGCTTAGATTAAGTTAAAAAGTATCTCAAATCACAAGACCTCCAGGTAGTAACAGAGGATTTCAATCCAAAGGCAGGCAGTCAGAGAGTGGAAAATGGAGTTTGGCCCTAGAGAATTGATAGCGCAAAGCACACAACTATATAATTTCAAACACCCGGTAATAAAATCCTCCTAACAGACAATGGACATAAATGAGCCCTGAAGATAGATCAAAAATTGACTTTATGTTAGTCTATAAGGGATGTAAAAATGCTATTAAAAGTTTAAAGTTTTGTCAGAAGCTGATAGTGACCACGTACAGGTCAAGTACTAATTCCAGGCCAAGGTGACAAAAAGGTTAAGAAAACAAAACTGCAATCAAAATATTATTTCTAAAATCAGATCAAAAGCTTCACCAGCTTAAGCATATTACAATAGAAAAAGTATATTTTTAAATCTTGAAAATAATAAAGCTGCAAAGGAGATAACGTTAAAAATGAGACTTTGTATCAATGAAACATATTCCAGTAAAAACTAAGGAAAGAAATGACAAAAGAACCTTTTGAATTGATGAAAGACAGAAGTAAGCAAAAGCAAATTTGGATGAACAAAAAGATCAGTAGAAATTTTTAAAAAATGTAACGAGGCAAAAGGCTAAAAAAAAAGAATCATAAAGTAAATGGTAAATACATGTTTTCTAAAATATAGAGAAATTAAAGAAAACAAAGGACCTGCTAATGCCATCTGCACAAAATAAAAAAATGGAACCGTGGATACGGGCAATGACCTCTTAAACAGGTAATTGGAATATATTGAAGTTCTTTTTACTGACATAAGAAGAGGAAAAACAGTAATTGGGAAAGAAATGGGTGGTTCATTAATCTTGGAAAAAGAAATAAAGTTATCAATATGAAAATTAAAATATGGAAAAGGTACAGGGTCAGATCGTGTACCAGCAGAGGCAACAACAGTTATAAAACAAATAGGAATCAAAATGACAGCAAAGCTCTTGTATGCTATCCATGACAGTAGAAAGGTTCAGAA
>RDPX01000015.1:312784-374307 GCA_003991215.1 Morbakka virulenta
TATATTTATATATTTATATATTTATATATTTATATATTTATATATTTATATATTTATATATTTATATATTTATATATTTATATATTTATATATTTATATATTTATATATTTATATATTTATATATTTATAAATTTTTATATTTATATATTTATATATTTATATATTTATATATTTATATATTTATATATTTATATATTTATATATTTATATATTTATATATTTATATATTTATATATTTATATATTTATATATTTATATATTTATATATTTATATATTTATATATTTATAAATTTATATATTTTTATATATATTTGTATATCTATATAGTTATATATTTTTCCGGGACTAACAGTAGATTTTCTCCTGCGGAGTCGTGTGAAGATTGGCTCATTTAGTAGTCTTTTGAATGTTATATATATATTACTTTCAACGTATACTTTTTACTTTATAAAATGCTTCCTCCACTCCTGGACATCCCTTGATAGTAGAGTTAAATCTAGATATCGTTTGCGACTCCGTTCCTGTGCTCACTCCGATCTTGCATGGGTACAATCTAAACAGCACTACAGCAATCGCATTTTTCAGAAACGCTTTCTTTGCAGGACGATTATGTTTCACATTGCGAAAGCTGTCAACAAACGAGGCCTCATTGGATCCCACATGCTTCTGCACACGACAAGTGTAGCAGAGTGGATTATTCTTTTGTGGAGAACATTTTAGTCAATGGTGTGATTGATGCCATCAGTTTACAAATGACCGACTGAAAATCTTTTTGGTACCTTTATTACCAGGGAACTTTGGCAGAGGATATTTGATGGCAAAAAAAAATAACCGTAGTACTGTAATGCATTCACTTCGTATGAGCTGATCTTGTCAAGTGTTGTGAGTACAATATTTTTTTGAAACACAAAAATTAAATACACTTATTTCCATTATCTGTAACCACTCTAACACAAACAGAAATCCCTTTTACAGGTTTTTTATCAGTAAAGGAATTGTTAAGGACTGAGGGTGAGAGTTGGGCCAAAAGCCAACCAACTGCTTACCAATCCTCTGGCTGAGGTTTTCAGAACTTTAAACAGCTAAATTTGGTATCTGGTTTTGGGTTTAAGAAACCCTCAATTTTTTCATTGCAAATTTTCTTCTCTTTCTTTATTATGCATTCTTTGTGACATAAAAACATTATGCAATAAAAAGAAACAAGAAAAAGCTAGGCTATCTGCTTATCAACTGCAACCAACTTCTTAGTAGCCCTTTAGCAAATTTGAGGCCAAAATCATGGCTTTTCCTTGGCAACTTGAGGCTAAAATGAAAATCGATTTGGTACTAAAAAACAACAACATGTATTTATTTGACTTGGCAAATTTTCCTGCCAAGTACTACAGAATGGGGAAATTAACCAATTAATTAATTAATCAATTGTAAAAATTGTCATGGTCCGGAACAAATTTCTTTAAGTTAGGAAACACAAGTAGGTAAACGTTAAAGATGTCTTCTGGTGATGGGCAGCAGTTCTCCTACATAACCAGATCTTTCGTGAACTTCCTCATTTGAAATGTGCCTGAGCAAGATAATCTATATCAGTTTCCTCTGGAGTCACACCTCTACTCCATTTATCTTATTCGCCATTTCTTTGTTGATAGGCAATATTCACTATCTATTGTACCCTTTATCTGGCCTCAAAGCTAATATTTAGCTACAAAGGAACTTCTTGATCTTTACCCATTGCAGTTCTCTTAATCTGATGTTCACATCTCTTGTCAGCAGCGATCCAGCTCCCTACGTCACTGAAACTCGGTACTCCAATGGATCATTATTGAAGTATGTGGACTGTCTTTAAAGCACATTTACTTTGCAATTAATTTCCCTTACTGTTTAGTGTCTTTGAAAAGAGTTTGCTTCAAAAATAAAACCTGATTTTTTAAAAACGGGAGGTCAAATTTGTTCTAGGGGGTTAACCTTCTTTAGGCCTCTACTTTGTACGAGCCGCACCCCTAAGCAACCTAGTCTGGAGACAATTTCTGGTTGTCATACCTGTTTTAACTCTCATCATAAATCGTATCAAAGGCTTATTTCTTTAAAGTCGAAAAGTGTAAAATAAATTCGCTTTCCTGTGTCCTGTTTGATTAAACTTTGTATATAATATTCCGCCTTAATGCTTATCTTGATCATTGGCTTTCGGGATTAAGCACTGTAAATAATGTATAATTATCTTTTAAGAGCATACTAAGTTTAGACTGTACAACTTGTTTAACAAGAGTAAATTCCGTTCACGGCGAAACATCCACAGCTGGCTTCCCCTGGGGATGGGTGGTTCAGTGTCTTAAAAGTATCTCGTAGCAACGAGGCCAGAACATCACGCATGCGATTTCTGATCCTAAAGTCTATTGGTTGATAGCAATTTAGAATACCGAACGGCGGGATAATTCTATTTCAATTTTGCTTTCAATTTGTTGCGGCAGAGAGAAGTCTGCAGGTTTGCTTGCAGTCCTATTTAGAATTACTTATTAAATTGTCATATGCTGTATGCACAGACATAATGGAAGTCAAAGGAGAAATAAAAAATTTGCCACTCGACTTCTCTGGAATGTCATCACCGGCACCACATCCCAGGGAAGAGGTTTTCTCCCCGATGACCGAGTTAAGCATCAGCTTTCAAAATAGTTGTACAAGGTTGGTACAAGTTTTACTCTCTTTATTTGAGGTACTGAGTTTTCAGCAGGCAGCTGCAGGTACTTGGTGTATGTCCATCTAAATGTAAAAGACAGAAAATATTTAAAATTAGGATTACTTTGGAGAGCTGCTTTTATTCTTTATTCACCGACAATTTTACTCCCGTAACTGATAATAGGGCAAAGGTTGAGAATTCCTTTAATGTACCCTGTCGATGTAGGCCAAGGCTAACTACAATTAGGTCATATTCAACCATTTCTTACAGACTTTATTTTTCCATCCGAGATCCCGTTTGTAGTGTCCATGGTTAAGCTAGCAACTTCGGTTTTAGGATATCTAATTTAGCCTCGAACTCACAGATAAGATTTAATGTCACCCCAGTATATAGTTTATGTTATTAATTATACACCACATTATGTAAGTAGATATTATCACAAATAAATTTTGTCTATTTCGACCACCTTTTCATTTGGATATCGCATATTTTATGCAGTGTGGAGCCTCTACACGTTCAAGCCACCGAGGAAGTCTTCCCGGCTCTTCAAATATGTTAGCCTGCATTAAATTTTTTCTATGGTCAATATAATTTAGGCAATTATAACCATTCATGTGGAACAAAATGGTTTCCAAACTTGCTTCCAAAAGGAGTTTATTTTAGGAATATTTTAAACAGCTGGGACTGAATTTTCAGTCAGTATACAATACGTTTGTCTGGACATCAGTACTCCAATAGAAAAGTCACAATACAAACTGCTTACTACTTGATCCAGTTATAAATCCTTACCTCTTAACTGATGTTGCTAAACTTTAAAGTCATAGTGATATATTTGGAAGTTAATGCCCTAGTGCTGTCGAGCTTCTGGCTGTAGCAAGTACCCAGGTAAAAAAGTCATTACATCAACCCGTAACAAAAAGACTGTTTCCAGCTACTGTAGTCTTTGGTTTACTGCATTGTACTATACATTAAAAGTAATTAACCAAAATTCATTTTTCATATACATTGAAATTTTATTACAGAAAATATGATTCTTTGGACGCATGTGATACTCCAATTAATTAAAAATTCGTTCATTTATACATATATTCAAATTCCGTGACTGTTGGGAGGGGTATGATAATCTGGTGCTTTAAATGCCTGCATCTCCAATATCGAATAGCTGAAATGAGACAAGCTGGCCTTCATAGTAAAAATCCTCTTCAAAAAATTCAAAAGCCACTTATTGTAAACTGCTATCTCACCACCAGTAAATATTTGTGGAGCAACATTGTTTAAGTTACGTTTGCTATAAGCACATTTAAGAAATGTAAGGTTGTATAAATAGCTCTAATGATAATAATAAAAAAAAAAAAATTAAATAATTAAATACAAAAAAAATGTGTATTTTTTATAAAGAAGCATTTCAGGATTTATTGCTTGTTTTGTGTGATGATTTTATCCCATAGCTTAAGAATGTGTTCTTTATTTTTTAAGACATTGGTACTCAATCCAAAATTAATCATTAACTTTGTCAACTGGATCTTTAAAAGATAAAGTTGGTCACAAAGGTGTAGTTATCTCTAACCTATGTTTGCTTTTTATTCATTTCTAAATTTCTTTCTTAAATAAATACTTTATTGTAGTCATTGTTCAACACCAAGAAGAAAACTATCACTTTCAATTAACACTCCACCAGTACGGAAGATTTCTAATGCAGATTCCATGGAGTCAGGTAAGTGGTATAAAATATTCCTTTTATTTATAAAAAGTATGTACTTCAAAACTATGGTTTTGAAGTACCACACAGATCGTGTGATTCATATCCTATGTCAATTGCTCATTTTTGTAATTCACTTTACTAAGCTCAATTCCCTGTTGAAATATGCAAGTTTTCTACCCACAGACCAGAGAAAAAGGACTTGGTGCCAAAACCATTTTGGTATCTTCTCAATTTCAATCCCAATCTCTTCATTTTTGTTCAAAAAATTTTACCGCAGATGTCAAATTTTCATAATATGGTAGTTTGCTCCACCCAAGCTTGTTTATTGGAAAAGACTACATATTTTGCCTTGTTAACTCATATTCGGTTTAATGTCCATTTTACATGCCAGCATCTGTTGGACGCTTTCTTGAAATTGACTTCCAAGTTATCCTATCCTTCACCAGGTCTCTGCTGACAACTTTTTGTTTGAGATCCATCCTTATCACTTCCTCCCATGTTTTCTTTGGTCTTCCTCTTCCAGTGGTTCCTGTCACCTTGATTGTTCTGCATCTACTTGCCCAAGCATTCTTGTCCATTCTCTCCACATGACCAAACCAACAAAGCCTCCTGTTCTGCATAGAGCTGCCAATACTGTCCAGATTCAATCTCCTTCTGAGTTCATTAGAACTGAGTATGTCCTTTAGACTTATGTTGCACATCCATCTTATCATTCTCATGTCATTCCGCTCCATGCGGCTGACATCTTCAGCTTTCACTGCCATACATCATTATGCTACGTACACATGCCTGGTAGACTCTACCTTTGGTAGGTAATGGCAGAGCTCTGCTGGTTAACAATGGCATCAGCTCCCTGAACTTACTCCATCCACTGTTAACCCTTGCTGTTACACTTGCACCAGCTCCTCCCTTAGCTCCAAGGGTGTCACCAAGGTAGCAAAACTTCTGGACAACTTCAATTTCCTCACCTTCCAAATGCACTTTCCACAGGTCTAAGTCACAGGTTGCCTCCCCTTCTATGCACCTCTTGCAGCTAAAACGGTTACTTTCTGTCAGTTTGCCCTTTATTCCACTTCACCATTTATGTATCCAGTGCTTACAAGTACCACAATAGATTGAGTTGCTCCCAGCTCCCTTCCCACAGACTGAACAGGGAAACTTTCCTTTCTCCAATGGCTTTCCTAAATTGTGACCACTGACCATCACTTTTGTTTTCCCCATGTTCACTGTCAAACCTTTACCTTCCAAACCCTTCTTCCAAGTCTCTAACTTGTAGACCATCCAATGCCTCACTGGAGAGAACCAGATCATCTGGTTCTCTTCAGTTAACTAATAAGATAAAGTTTATTGTCATAGAATATAGTAAGAAATTTAAGGGAGTCCCTTATGTGCAAGGAGGAGTTAAAATCCTTATTCTATCAGGTCACAGATTGGTTTTGTAATACAGAATATTATTGAGATACAGTCAATTATGTTTATCATTGAACTTTGAATAAATTGTTCCCCAACATACATCAGGGTGATGCACCATGATCATTTTATTTGAAAACGTATTGTTGGGTAATGTTTTGATACCTTGCAAGGTGGATAAGTTTATAAATTACTTTTTACTTTCCTTTCCTTCATTAACACATAAAGCAGATAAGTGTACCTTTAAACTCTTGGCTTCAAGGCTTCTTTAATGCAAGGCAAATGTTTTTGTGCATGTGTGTACATAATCACTTTTCAGGTATGAAAAGCTGCAAAACAGTTATTATTTTCTCAAAGTTGCCTAGAAAAGTTGAGGTTAGATAAGAGTGGTCACTCGGTGAGGTATTTCCACACCCTAATTTATGTATGTATTTATGTAAAGATATACCTTTGTATGTGTATGTATATTTTTGATTTCCCTGCCCTGATGTGTACCTAATATATTTTATCTTATGAAAAATTAATATGATGAATAGTAACAAAGAAATCTGCCACCATGTAGTTATTGTGTGCAAGACTTGTTTATTGCCCAATTTTAGTTTTTTTTGAGATCAGTAATGTTATTTACCTTACTCTGGTCCTATTTGGGGATATTGTTTAGGAAAAATGATTGTACAGATTTGATAAATCTTCTGCTTTTCATTGATAATAGATAGTAAGTTTGCTGATTAAATGAGTTTTTGAAATAAATTTAAAGTACCTGTTTTATTTACACCTTTCACTTCTTGCAACAGCAGTCAGCAGTTGGCACTTTTTGACTACTTTATTTTATGGAGGCAAAATAGTACTTTACTTAGAATAAAAATTGATAGGAAATTGATCTTACCTTAATGGGTTTGTACACATTTTTGGGATTCACAAGGTTGTTCCAAAGCTGGTCCTAAACATTGCTAGGTAGTAATGATTTTTGCTGTGTATGAGACTTGCCAGGATGTTGTTGCCAAGGACACTTTTAATGTGTCTGCAAAAAGTGTTATATACATGTATGTATACAAAATGTATACTTATAAATTCATCCATAGACATATTGCATGTTTTGTCTTATGTTCCTTTTACTGTTCAGGTATTGGCACTGCTATTGATTTACCACTATATGGTAGCTCTGCTTTCCCTGCATTGGTTGATTCACCATCCATGTTCTTCTGCAGGTCAGTAAACATTACACTTTCGATTGTTTTGCCTCTGCTGCTATTGAATACCACTAGGTGGACAATAATAATTTGTTTTACGTGTAAAGCTTCTGTATTGTAGTTTGTTCTATTTCAGTTACTTCCATAATAATTTCTTAATATTTATTTTCATCAAATACTGAGTTAATTGTTTAAACCAATCTCTCTAAAACTAAGTATCGTGGAATGAAAACGAGAAATAAGGGCCAAGAATTTGCATAGAGATCTTTTGTTTTATTGGTCAAAGCATTGTTTTTTAGTTGCTAAGCATTTGAAATAATATTCATATATTATCAAATAATTTTTTAAAATTTTTTTTATTTTTCTCTATGTTTATCATGGTATTTTTTATTGAGACAACCTTAACCAATGCAAAGTTTTACAAGCAAACTTATTTTAAATAATTTCTAAACTGGAATATTTGGTGTGGACCATTTCACAAGTAACAAGATGTGGATTTCAAAATTGCATGGATTAACCTGTTTCATACAACTTTAGTGTATATGTTTACTTATAATTTTAAAGAATTCCTTTGTTTGCCCTTTCTGTTTATGCTTGATTTCCCTAAATTCATGCATGAGCCAGATAGCCCACCTCAAAAACATGATTATCTTACCATAGACCTTAGATTCTCCTGTCCTCAACAGGGCATATGGCAGCGAGGCAGTGCCAATGGTTATGACCAGGTGCGAGGTTGATGGCATCATCCCACCTTAGGTCTCGGCTTCAGATATCTTCTTTAAACATGGCTCACCATGTTTTCCTGTACCTTCCCACTGGGGACCATTGAAGGGCACCATAAGCAGGACCTTCCTACAGTAGCCTAATTAGACACCAGCCAGACACCATCTCGTCTCAGCTACAATCTCTTGTAGTGGTTGCTGTCCTGTGCATCACAGTACCTCAGCGTGACATGGTCTTGCCAAGTGATTCCTGGAATGGCGCATAAACATTGCTGGTGGAATGCATATATTTCTTTGTCTCTTGTTTGGTAAGCCTCTGTGTCTCATATGCATATATTCCAGTTGTTATCGTAATTGATACATACAGTTGCAGTTTGACTTTCAGGGAAAACGTTTTCCTTGTTAGGACCTTCGTTACGCTTTTAAATGAGTTTCCTGTGATGCCTAGTCTGGATGTGATATCCTGCTCCACACTCTGTGGGGATGTAGCTGCCCAAGTATTGAGACTTGGTGACTTTCTGTATCAGTGTTCTGTTTAATTCTATTGCATTAGTATCATTTCCCATCTTTAGAATTTCGGTTTTCTCTTGGCTAATGCGAAGACCTATTTTTAGAGCATGCTCTTCAATACTTGTTGTTGCATGCCTTGGCACATTTCTGTGTTCTTGGGAATTAATGCAACATGGTCAGCAAAGTCCAGATTGGTAAGTCTCCTCTCCTGTCCTCTTCACTGTAATCCTCCATTAACCATGTTCATGGCCTGACCCATGATAGAGTCAATCATGATGATGAAAATAAAGGGGGGCAGTATGCATCCCTGTCTGACACCAGACAGCATGTGGAATTAGTCGGTCTGCCCATTTACTGTCTTGATACAGGCATACAAGTCTTTGAGGAGAAGAATGTGCTTTAAGTGCACACTGAGAAGCACCTTTCTTAAACATTTCCCACTTCTCTTCTAGCCCCACGTCTGAGTTGCAAAGCACTTTGACAGGTCTTCTTTGATGCATTCCTCTAAATCGTCACTGTAGTTTTTCTACTGCTAGCTTCAGTGGTTGATCCATCTTGATTCTTACATCAAGTAGTGACGATCTCCATCTGTTGCCGCTACAGACGTAATCGACCTCGTTTAGTGTGTTGCCATCTGGCGATCACCAACTCAGCTTGTGTATCTGCTTGTGCTTTAAGATGTTACCTATTTTCAGCGCGTTGTCACTACAGATTTTTATGAAGCGTTTTCCATTAACATTCATCCTGGCAGGGGTGCCAAAGGGACCAACTTTTGGGGTGTGCTCGTCTCTGAACTGGATGATCTGTACATTGAAATCACCTATCACTAGCTTTGCATCATAGCTTGAGAGCTCCCTGAGGGTGTCATGTTGCTGCTGGTAGAAATCATCCTTCGTTTCTTCATCTGCTGCTTCTGTTGGAACGTGTACTAGTACAATTGATATCTTTGTATGCCGTGTGTGAAGTCTTGGTGTAATAATTCGCGAGGAAACGTTTCCAACCAACTAATGCTGCTGTAGCGCCTCTTCACCATAGTATAGCACAGTGGTACTTTCATTTGTCATCTTCCCTTGGCTGGTCCACCATATTTCTCTCACTCCTAACACACCAAGCCAGTACCTTTTCGTCTCCCGAGTAACCTGTGCTAACCTTCCACTCTCGTACAGTGTTCTCATATTCCACGTTCCTACTTACATTATATGTTTGGCTCCAAAAGCTCTGGTTCTCGAAGGACAAACTTTCTTTCGGCTTTCATGTTCACTCATCATACTTGCTTCGGTAGATGTGCCAGCGCCTGCTACGCACCTTGTTCATTTACCAGATTGGCTGCCTCTTACTGCTTCTGTAGTAGGCCGGTTTTTACAGAATATGGTTACTAACCCTACGCCCAACCCTCCTCTTTTCTCAACCTTACTTGGGGCAGTCTATGGCAGAGTTCAAAAACACGATAATTTGAATTTAATAGTTAATTGGATCATAATGGGATGATTATGGCAACGTATAGAATTTTAGCTCCGGTAGACAATTAGTGATTTTTATAGCTTTTGGGCGTTTATAGTTTTTTTAAGCACCTGCTAAAAATATCAAGCTATTACATGGCTCAATTGCATGATTTTTAAATCTGGTTTGGGTAATTGAAAATCCTAGCCATTTTTTCCCTTCTGTAATTTTGTCACAAATTTTACTGACTTTTCAGGTTATGTTTACGGAAGACCCAATCTTGGAGGCCAGATACTGTGGTCTTTACGCTTAGGTACTCTGGATGTATTTTTAACTATTACTGTAGAGCTATTTTTTATTGTTACTGTGTCATATAGTGGATAAGATATCCAAACATACTGATATGTTTGGACTGTGAACTTACAGTTCTCCTGATAACACATAGACAGGAATAATGGAAATACTCCACAGAACTTATCTTGCTTATTTATCTTGTCGAGGTTTTTTTCTCACTTTAGGCCACGAAGTCGTTCAGCATCTTCTTCGATAACCTCGGAAATTTTTTTAAGAAAGTAAGTTGAATTTAGTTATAACGCCAGCTGGGCCATTTATTTACCTGTCTTGTCGAGGTTTTGTATGGTAATTGTGGCCGCATGGCTCTCTTTATGTCTGTATGTCAGTCTCTTACCATTTTCCAAGCCTTTTCTTTGTTAATTAAAAAGCTCGAGAAACGAAATGAAGAGCTTCTTTTCCTTTGAAGCCTTGTGGAGGAAAAACCAGGCTTTTTCAATGGTTTCAGGAATTGAAACGAAGTACTTTGCCATTCTTTGTCATTTTCTTTATCTCAAGAACTGACAGTATTTGACTTTAACGTATTTAATTTTTATTGGATATTGTTAATTTTGATTTGGTAGCTTTCGATACCTGTGCGTTAACCAAGGCTTGAATACCTGAAATGAAAAGTTGAAAAAAGGATATCTTGAGGAGTCCTTTACTCTTGGCTGGAAACTGACTGTTTGTATTCATGGTTGGGTCTAATTGTTGGAAAGTATTGTTGGGATGTTTAGATAATTTGATTTGTTACATTAAGCCCCAAATTTTCAACCAAATCTTGAAAGACGTTTTAATCTAAATAGGGATGTGTGGTAATGGGGCCAAGGATACTATATAAAAGTAGAACACGAGCGACAAGTAAACATCTTTTGCTCTACTAAATATGAATCCCTGTCCATAACAATGATCACGCATACTCGCTTTGGAGTCATTCCTGTTAAGATAATTCCATTTGTGACTACCTTGCTATCTTGGTGGACACGGGTTTAGGCACATTAATTTGACTCTTGTTAAACCGTCATGGTCTTATGAAGAGTACAACCTCAAGTCGCCTTTTCGCAGCACAAGACTAGATAATTCCATTATCAGTGGAAAAATTAGTTTTTCTTCCAAGACAATTAAAGTGCGCGATCTTTATTCATTGGTATTTATTTAGCAGAACGTAAAATTTAAAAATTTCCTTATGATTAATTTCCATCTTCATAAACGAAAGTGTGCATTGAAAACTTACTTTTCCATATTCACAAAACAGAAACTAATAAGCTTTTATTTTTACCTTTCCTCATTAGAAGACTGGCCCTTCAATCACACGGGTTTACTTCAGTAAGTATCAATAATGTAGTATTAGTAATTATTACTACATGATAAAACAATACTATTATTTTGTTTTTCTTTGTTTAGTAGGACAACCAATCAGCTTCCAAACATTGTTAGATTTCTTTCCCGCCAAGGGAATGGTGATAGAAAATAATAATCAGACTAACGTTAGTAGGTAGCAAATATGCTTGAGAAACTCTGCAGAGTAACTGGATCTAATGCTCAGACAATGTTTTGAGATGCTACACTCACCTTTGGTGCAAGATGTTTTACTGTCTAGAGTTCTCAAATAAACACATAACAGAAAAAATAACCCCGATGTAAACAACGGTAACACCGTTTTTTTAAGTGTCTACAGGGGTACCTCATCAACAGTCCCCAGCATTTTAGTAGTATAATGCTTTACAAGTTTTTGTGAAAAGGGACGCAGAATATAGGTTATTGAAAACAATGTTAACAGTATAACACATACTATTCATGATTAGTTTATTTTGTATTTCATTTCTGTTACAATGATCGAAATGAACAAGTATTGAATTTTAACTTTAGTGTATGTTTTATAAGTAACAATTACTATTGGGAAACACAACACCTTGCCCTATACTAAAAATAAAATTTCAAAAAAGTACCAGTGGAAAAAAGCAAAATTGCGAGTTGTGAATTTGTATCTTAGAAAAAACATCCAACCAAGACTCAAATTTATGGCAACCTTTCACGAGTATCTAGTTTGGTCAAATCTAGAAGAGTTCAATTTGCAGGCCATTTGCCATAGAGAAACTTCAGAAGTGATTTCATCACTAATACTCTGGAACCCCAATCCATCGGAAAGCGCTCTGGCAAATTGACTTTCCTAGATATTATTATAAGAGATACTGGCTTAGCAGGTCAAGACCTAAAGCAGCTATGGAAGACCGAGACTACTGGAGGAAGGTTGTTCAATCCATCATCTTGAGTGAGGTCGAACAATGATGATGATGATGAAGAAGAAAAGGCTCTCAAAGTAGTTGTTTTACAGATATTTGGCCAATGCTCCTCGCCGCTTGGCCGCTATTTGTTCTTGTATTTAGATCTAAAATAACGATCTAAAATTTTGTCCAATCCCTCCAAAGTCATTGAAATATTTAGCTAAAGGTCATTACAAAAGCGAACAGCTTTGCTTTCTTGTTATCCATAAAACAGAGAAACACAGCACAATCAGCTGGACCCGGAGAAGAGGAACCATTTAAATTTTTTATATGTTGTTGAATTACATTAAAATGCAGGACCGGTTCATGTCGATTTGTCTTTTTAAGTAATCTTTGATTTACAAGATTTTTTAAAAAAGGCTAATGTTTTTAAAGAAGTTGTAAACATTTTTTTAAAGCTCATCCATTAGTGTACTTTTTGAAATGTGAACCCTTTACTGGTTAATTTGTTGTGATTTCCAAATGTAACTAGTACTTTCGCTACTATACACTACCACCATCACCACTACTGGTGCTGCTGCTGTTGAATGGTGCTCATCTGCCATTTATTCTTATACTCTACTTCTTTTAGTACTACTTCTACCTCTACAATAAACTTATTTGTTTAATTCAACTGCGTTTTTAATTGCCTGAACAATTTAATTTTCTATATCTTATAGCAGGAAACCCTGTGTGAACTTCCGAAAGAAAAAGAAAATAGGCAGCAAAATTTTAATGGTGAATTAAAACTGGGAGATGCTTACGGTTCTGACGAAGAATACTTAAATCCGGGGATTTTAGCAACATCACCAGAGAGTGATGAGGTAGCATCATTGACAGCGTCAAGTACTGATGCAAACGCTTCAATGTCGTTTGCAAACAGATCACTTTCAGCACCACCAACACTAGTGAGTCTTAGTATTTACTTTACTGGACTATTTTTTGGTCTACCACTTTGCAATGTGTACGTTAAAGTGAAAACGCAAAAGATATTTTGCATTTTTAAAGGGCTAACAGTTTTGATGCATGCACACAAATTCACGTATTGGCTTCCTTTACGGAGCTATAATGAATTAACTTTACCTATATATTATCTTTCATTATATTTCAATGTGTTTTTTTTTTGTTTTTTTTTAGTTTTAACGTCATTTTTCCCCAGCAATTGGGGCTCAGACGGTGCCCTTCAGAGGGACTTTGATTTGGCAGTGATGAATTATATTTCAATGTGTAAATACCGAATTTTTGTACCAGCAGAGGTTTGTGTTGTACATGGAATTGTATTAATATTTAGGTAACCAAAATACCGTTTCCATCTTGAATCTAAAGCAAGGCGTGAAAACAGTTTTTGCCCTTCTTTTCCCCCGTCCTTGATTCCGGCAACTAATCTCAACGGCTTAAGTCACCTTTGGCCCAAATCTTTCCTGCATGTTAAGTTGCAGCGATTTTTATTTTGTTCTGAGACAAGTTGATCGCTTCTATATTAAAAGATGTACTGGGACTTCTTTGCCTCCCGCCAACATTGATGCCCTCTGGTAGTGTTGCCATTTATCCTGCATTACTCCTTCGAAGAAGACCAAAGATTTCCTTTTGAAATTAGCACAAGTTGACATAAATTCAATTGAAGCCTTTATATGTATACATGTTTATTAACTTGCTGACTTTAAGTATGACTTGTAAATATTTTATTCCATGACAAATTTAAAGTTCTTAAATAAAAATTCACAATTTATACTTTAATTATAAAACTTCTAAAAAAAAGTAACTATTTGACAATAATGCTGTTGATTTGCAGCTAAATCACAACTGATTTATTCTGGAGAGAAAATGCTACATTTGGCCATTCACGTACAACCCTTTTTATACGTAGGGATGTAATTACAACTTCATGAGAAAGTACTAAAATGGTATATAGGTTTTTTTTATTTTTTTGTCTAAATACCTTCATTGCCGTTAGTGTACCGTTCCAGAGCTACCAAAACAATCATCAATTTCTGGACCAATATTTTGTCTCATGCAACATTTGTCTCTATTCACGTGTTTTTTATGACTGTTTTAACACATTGTTTACCAACTCAAAAACAGGAGACCTAAACTAAACAATGGCGTTATGACCTTTGGTAGATAAAGGTCCTATGAGACACGAACATTAAGAGGACGATTGACATATTACAAAGAGTATAAAAATATTTATGACAAGGAAGTAAGGCATTGGCATGAATATTTAAAGACGATTGTCATATTTCTGCAAACTATGAAAAGTATAAAAAAATTGTAAAAAGCCTGTATGAAAAAAATCCAGAAATGTTTATGATTTTTGCCATATCAAATTGAGAGTGCTTTTCGAAGAATATGAGCAGTTCCTGTGAGGACAATTTTCTGGAGTTCTTGTACTCTATGCTTTCTAGGTAAGACTGTCTCCTTGAAAAATTCCTCTTCTCGCATTCACCTCTGCTAACTTTTCTCCATCTGATGTTAGCTCTACTTTCCAATGTTTCATTGTCTTCTGCAGTTTCGTAATACCATCTTTTCAATCATTAATGGATCTTTTGTTCCCCGGCTGCTTCTGCGACACCCTTTCTGTTTGTCCGGAAACAAGTTCCTTTCCTCTAAGTGTTGATATATATCATCTCCTAATATTCCAGTCAACAGTATCTACGTGAGGGCTAAGCATGTAATTGGGCGATAATTCGTTACAATGTTTCTCTTTGAAACATCTTTTTGAATCAAGCAAGCTTTCCCTTTTGTCATCCACAAGGGCACCTCCCCTGTTCTAAGACAATCATCCAACTGTACTGGTATGATTTCATGAAGGTTACTGAAACCTCTTAACCAGTATCCGTGAATATTATCAGGTCCACTTGCTTTCCATTTCGCCATCTTCTTAAGTTGTTTCTGGACATTTTCTCTTGTGATTGTAATATCAGCCTGTACTGGGACATTTCTGGTATGACTATCAACAGTCTGCCTTCTCATTGTGTGTAACTTCTTTGTCCCATATTTCCTCCCAGTATTTCTTACTCTCCTCTGCATCAGGCTTTGCATTATTCTGCTGTCCGTTCCCATCTAGCATTTCAAACAACTGTTTCTGGTTGGTATTGAATAAACGATTCTGAATGTACTGGTTCTTTCTCACTTCATATTTTCTAATCTTGGCGGCTTTCGATTTCACTCTTTGCGTCAGCTCCTGAATCACACACTTTATTCCTTTTCTCCTCACAAAATACTTTTGTTCTAGTTTTCGTTTCAGATACTCATTCTTCAAATTGCCGTTCTTCCATTGTTCCAACTTACTTAAATCCTTTCTAAGTTCCTTTATCTTTGATGAAATCCGTCTTTTCCACCAAGGTTCGCTTTGCTTCTCCACTTGCTTTTCTTTTGTTTCCCTAACAATTCAGCAACTACGCTTGCTCCAGCCAGTGTCAACGTATTTGTGTCTCCCATGTTTTGACAAGGTATTCTATCAATTACCTTGTTCACGTTGGCTGTCTTTTCCCTAACTTTTCTTAGATTCCATTGCCCTTAGGTTAACTGGTTGCAGATTTTCTGGTTGTCTCAGTTTTTCTTTCAGCATTTTAAGGATCTCTCCTCGTTCATCGCTGAGGGCCTCAGTGTCAAGGTCTGTCTCCAGATTTGCATGCCTGTTTTCTCTATTATCGATGCTCTGCATTGCACCTTAATCATTTCTTGGGTCGACATGATTTTCTATTTGGGTAGGTTCATTGATCTTCCTCCTTATCTCCTCGATTTCTAATTCCGTATTATACTTTCCATTTCTGATACACAAAACTTGGCCAGCAAGTTGTTGTTCAATCAAGCTGAACATACCAATTTCATACCAGATTTTAAGCATTTTCTTCCTGAATCCTCTTCTCTTCAGCTCACTTCGTAAATAACACCCCATAGCAATTTTATTTATTTATTCTTTCTTCCATTCCACTTTAGCAGTAGCAGGATTACGACCGGTTCTGCGCTGCTGCTCCACAGAACACCTGCCGGGCGAGAAGCCACCCTTGAGCAAGATGTAGTACCAGTCAGCTCTCTCCGAGACCTCGAAATACCGGGTTGGGATCCGGCGGGGGCTAATCTGTCTCGCTCTTAATGAGTGATTAATAATGAAAATATTACAAATAACGGCATGAATGGGGCTGGAAGAGATGTTGAAGACCTGGAGGTAGTTGTGGTAAAGGGTAACCTCATTCGCTCACGGCGAAACTCCACAACTGGATGCAGTTTAATGCCAAAACGGACGTAGTTTATCGTCATTCCACGTCATACGTCATTATTACTACTATTATTATTATTGAGTGGTGGAGTAATACGACCCCATGGGGGGCTCAGGGGTAGAAACCCTAGCAAACCCATCCGACTCCCAGCCCGATAAGGGTAAGCTGGATGCATGCATCACACCCAATTATTATTATTATTTTATGTAGGTAGAAAAGGGCGTATGAAAGAAGTATAAATTAGATATAAAAACATGTATAAAAAACGAATACTATTTCCATTAAGGTTCAGGAACATTTTTCTAGTTGAAGATTATTCATATAGTAAGTGCCCTTCTTAATATGCGAGCTGTGCAATTTAATACTATTTTTGGATTTCTTCCAGTGAAGGATCTCCTGGTATTTTCTCGAGATATTGGCTAGTACCTTTCTTTATCAGGCCCAGGGTACCAACTATAACCGGGATAGTCTTAGTTTTCAGATCTTCTTTTCTTTTCGATTTCGATTTCTGAGTCCTTATATTTTGCAAGTTTTTTCAAACACTTTTGCAGAGACATTTCTATCAGATGGCACACTTATGTCAATAAGAAGGCAGGTGTTGATTTTATTGTCCTTGATGACAATATCAGGATGGTTAGCCTGTATTGTGCGATCTGTGTGGATTGCGAAATCCCACAAGATGATGAAATCTTGTCCCTCAGTGACTGGTTCTTGATGGTGCTCGTATCAATTGCGTTTGGTCTCTACAGAGAAGTGTTTGCAGATCTTCCAATTCAGGTATTGCCCAACCCTGTCGTTGCTGTTTTTGTACTCTCTGGTGTGAAAACCAACCGGAGACAAGGTGATAAGTGGTCTCAGTTTTCTCCTCGCAAAACCTAAATTTTTCGTCCGCTCCTTTGTGCAGGGCGTCTTACCTGATAATTTCGGGTGAGCAAGCTCTGATCTTGGGCAGCAATGATAAAGCCTTCAGTTTTCCCCTTCAGTCCTGGAGCTTTTGAGCCACTGACCACGGGTTGCGAGTTCATCAACATCAGCATGTTTAGCTTGAGCTACAAACTGTTCCTGGAGGGGCCTTTCTAGCCAAATGGCTATCACAATGCATTGAATGAATCAAGTATCACAATTATGAAGTAAAGAATTGTGTATTGTTATAACGAAATTAACTGGTCTTTAGTCAAAAGCCACAAGCAATAATACAGAAGAAAAAGTGTTCATTCATTCACAGATTTTCAAACATTAATAAACTTTTAAACCCTATTTTTCAGGACTGTGTCGAGAAGTATTTTGTAGATTTAGAAAACCCGAGCACCATTAGCCCAGATGATGGTTTCAGCGAATTCGGTGGTAATGATGACGATCTTGAACAAGACAGTATTTCGTCGACAGTGAAAAGACTGATAAGTGCTCCTATTATAAATGGTGACAAAGATCAGGTTGGTGAACACTTTGAGGAAAACGACTTCACAAAACCGGTAACAATCTGGATTTTTAAGATTAACATTGAATATTTTTTGATAGCTTCTTGTTTTTCATGGCACAAAATGAAAACTAGAGAGAATACCGATCGGTCTTTATTGTTTACCATTGTTCTTTGTTTTCACTATTTCACAGTAAATTAGGTCAGTTATTTATTACGTAGTAAATGGTGTTTTTCAGCTTATAGAAACTCTTCAAGGCTTTCCATATATTGTTTGGATAACAAAGAATGAATGGTTAAGGTTATAAATATAATCTTGCCCAAGTATTGTGGTTTATTTTAAAGAACAGATAAAAATTGACGTTTATTTTTGGTATCAGGGCCCCTCTGATTATTAAGAGATTGGTGAGTGGAGACTAGGAAATAATTACAAAGTACACATATTGCAGAATTGCAAATTACCTTTACATTTGTTTTACAGACGGCTGTTGTTAGACCAAAACCAGACGTTACCTTTGCAAAACCAGTTGAACTTCCGATGAAAAAGAGATCCGTGTCCTTTTCTGGGAAGGTAAGTTTCCCAAACAGTGTTTGCAGACGGCTGTTGTATATATAGTTTTGATTTAAAATAAAACAAATTATATTGCAAAACAAATAGATTTTAAATCAAAATTACAATCGCTCTGGAAACATTAAGCACTCTATAGATAAAGTTCACAAATATTCGCATCTATTGTTTGTAATACAAAACACAGGGTTTCGTTTCGTGTCGTCTTCAAGTCGTTCAGGTAAATGTCCTTTTATTGTAGATTACTCATTGTAGATTTAGTCTTCTATTATTCATCGTATATAAAGTGCATTTTATGATTTTTTAAACCATGATTTTATTTCATTTGTACTAATATAGGACCCCTCTGTATGATGGAAAGATGATCACAGATAGGATAGTTTGAAGAAAAGTGGGGTGGGGGTGGGGGCTATAGGATAGTTACTTCCGATTTTCAGAAAAATAAAAAATCAGTCAAAAATGCCTTTATGGTCAGTCTTTGTGGTCAGATGTTGTAACTGTATTCTTGACTATAGAAACCTTCGAATTACTTAAAAGTTTTCACAATTTAGTAAATAATCATGCCTCAAGGTGGATGTTCAGCTATACTATTTCATCACTCTGTTAGCACAATCGTTCTGCTCCTATCACTATGTCCGGTGTGAGTTACTGCTGCGCCATTGTAAAGGTATTTGTGTATTTGTTAATGTGTAGTTTCTCTCTACGGTATTACCTAAAGAACGAGACCCTTGCAACAACGTAGATGTCATGGCCAGGGCATTTTTGAGGTGCCTAAAAGAAGTTTTTGTTAAGAATATATTGAACCTCAGTTACTGTAGTGGGTGAGGAATTATTAGCAACAGCCGATCAACAGTAGCAGGCCTTGTTTTACCATTACTCGTTTTTCCTTTTTTCAGCGGAGTGAACCACCAAGAGATGTGAGTCCTGTTATCAGGAAGAGATTAAGGTAGTGTTTTTTCTTCCTCAGTTTTGTGTCATGTAGGGAAAATATATATTTTGTTGTTCAAGTTATAAAGTTTTCAAGCATTTGTAACCTGTACTTGCTTTATTATAGTAAGAACCCTCTGAATTTGTTATTATTTTATGCTTTTCTGTCAGTCATTATCTTGAAGGACCAAACAACTTATCAGGTAACACTCTTAAGTAAGAAACTACAGGACAATATTTACGTTATTAAATTTTTCATTGCAGTTTATTGACTTAAAAGAAAATGAGATTTTTTTGCCTGGATTATATTGGAGACATTCGGAAGGGTGAAGTAAAAAACTAGAAGCCATTTACAGACATTTAATAAAACTAAGCGAGGTATGAATCGAAAGCCATGTGTTAGCTTCAATTAGAAATGAATTACGAACATATGGCTTCCTTTTATCCTATGCACTTGCTGCAGCCAATGAAACTACCTTCACTATGGTTACAAATGAATGCTGAAGGAGTCTGTGAAATGGTATTACGAAGTCTTCCTGCTTGTTTCGTTATCCCATATACGCTTTTTATATAGCGCAAAGTTTAATAGGCAATAATTATTAGCACAACATACAGTTGGTTGTTAGACTTTCTGTCTTGCTACTTGCGAAGCGGCGAGATTTGTTAGGCTTGATGCCGTATGATGTCTTTACTAAGTGCATCAGATTTTGTGGTTCGAAACTACAAAATTCCCCATATTGGATAGGATAATCTGCAGGTTTGTATTTTGCCTACCTTTTGGGCTTTATAGGCCATGTTTACTTTCGGCTTCCCAATACAAAAAAATGTTTAAAGCTATGGTGTCACCATTAATGATCTAAAATTTTATAACAATCAACAAGGCATTGTTGACATCGTCTTCACTTGTACTCCTGATTAAACACCGAAAGGGTAGTTGATACATCCCACCTTACTTTCAGGTAGGTTGCACCCTTACTGTTGTAAAAGTTTTTCTCATTTTTTTGTACATAACAGACGATTAACTTGTCAGGCCGAGTAACGTTGAAGGCTAGACGCCCATCGTTAAACTATATCTGATTTTAAGCAAAGCAGTGCAGAGGGTGGTCACCATTAAAAACCAAAATGTGCTGTGTATTTTACCAGGAATAGCACAATTTAGTGCCATTCTTAGCCGAGCTCTTCCTTGTCGGATGCAATTTATGTACTACCTATGACTTAAGTGAGTTTTAAATTATAAACATGTTTATATTTCAACAAACCAAGCTCACGAGTACCTTCAACACTGGAACCAGATATAAGTTTGGAACAAAAATCCTGTCAATGTTGGTGTGTACAGGCATAAATTGTTTAAGGGGACCTCGAAGTATACATTTGGAACGTTCAATGATTAAAGTGTAGTGTAGGGTGCATAAATTGATAAATAATGTAAACTCTGAAAGCTTGCGTTTCGGATAGAATGTATTGGCGGATGCTAAGAAACCACGGTTAAACATTCCTTAAAAAGTCTCAACAGTTCACCATTTTTTCATTGCTTCAAGAAAGGACTCATGAGTGAGGTTTGTTTTGTTTGTGAGTTGGTCGAGAAATTTGTCCTCTACTGCTTTTCCTTGAGTTGGTTTATACAATAGTAGCTTGTGTATGATTTCAAACTGGCTTCTCCATTAATGCCCTTCAGATTGTTGTCATTTTCTAGCAATTGTATTTTTCAGATATTTATATCAAATAGATGCGACTAATGCATTTATTGCACGTTACATGAAATTGCTGTGTTGTGCCCACAGGTTTTTTAGACCTATTTAAGCTTTAACTTATGGTTATCTCTATCATTGCCTAGAATACGAAGAAAATCGCTTCTTGGAGACGATCAAAGCCTGAAAAGTCCACTTGCCACTGTAAGTATTGCCATTTTAATATTTACATGACATAATTACTTTTTGTACATTTCTACTGAAATTTACGTGGGATTGACATTCACTCCACATGGGATATTGTGACAATGTAAAAAATACGCGAAAAGCCATGGCACCTTTAAAAGTGTCTTAGTTCTGGCCCATTTATGCGACTATCGGATCTCCTCTGTTAAGAGTCAGATATTCATTTAAGCTGGACACTGCATTGCATAATCTTACGATTATTTAAATCATTCAAACAAACAATGCATTTATCATTTAATTGATAATGTATTTCGAGAAGGATTTTCTCATCAGATCCTAAAGAATATTAAAACAGCTTAAGAATAGTAAAAAACGTTACAAATAAAATCCGTACATCTGTTCTGTCTCAACACTCCGTAAACAAGATAAAAATTCATCAATCTTTTGCTCATATATGAGAATATTAAAACAAAAGAAAGCTGCGAAAACAGGTCATTTAAATAACCAATTTGAATTCCAACCATTAATGTGTGGCTTCTGAACTGGTCCTTTGTATTCATTATTGGTCTTTTGTCTTTAATATATAACATTTCTAATATGAGAAGGCGATTAATTGAATTCGCTGATGCAAGAATCGTGACGTCATCTATGGACAAAATACAACCACAAGCTTTGAAATGTGTCAATGGTGTCAATCAATGTCGGGCAAACCGCCATTTATTTGCAAAACAGAATGAAGGAGCAATCGCGAACAAATAGCATTTCGGGAAGTCATTTTAAAGGTTGCAGTTGTATTTTGCCCGTGGATGACCTCACGATCATGAACTTTTTAGTCTATGTCTACCGGAGCATTTTTTACCTAAAAGACAATTACGTAATGTATATATATATTTTTTCCCAATAGTTCTAATAACTGCTATTGATATTTTGCCAAATTTGACTGTTAGTAAGACTACCTTGTCGGGAGTTTCATAAAGACCCAAAAAACTAACATGTTATTATTAACTACATCAAAATGGAATACAACACATGCATACTTTTGACGGAATAGAAATTTTATTTGCACCAAAGTGATTTCGAACTGTTGCCTATGGGTTTCATAGCCGCATTTCCCTTTTTTAATCAGATCATCTTGTAATCGTAACTACTTTAGTGCTCCAAGTCACCTTCGTTGGACCTCTCATCCAAATTAATGATATGATCGCAGAATGGTCTGATTAAGAATGTACTGCTGACTGATGGCTCAGATCGGAGTGAATATAACCATGAAAACCATAAGGAATGGTTCGACCCTCTACCGCCACATATACGCTTTCCACTTGTCTTTCACTATATTTCCAATCCTCACCTTCAGTATTATTTTCAAAATTTTTCTTTCCTTCCTTATTTGGTAGGATCATAGGCCCCTTTTCTGGAAGGAAAGTCATCGTTTTGTGGGACGTTCGACTCTAGATTCTTAGATTTGACTGGTGTGTCCAACGATAGATTGAATGAAGCACCTAAGTTAAGATCTGGTTTCAAAATGACCTGCTTAAAAACGTCGTAGCGANTTCCAATCCTCACCTTCAGTATTATTTTCAAAATTTTTCTTTCCTTCCTTATTTGGTAGGATCATAGGCCCCTTTTCTGGAAGGAAAGTCATCGTTTTGTGGGACGTTCGACTCTAGATTCTTAGATTTGACTGGTGTGTCCAACGATAGATTGAATGAAGCACCTAAGTTAAGATCTGGTTTCAAAATGACCTGCTTAAAAACGTCGTAGCGATGACTTAGATGGTATAGCATATAGCCTTGTATTACTTAGGGTCTGGTTCGGCCTTAGTTTTGTGAACACACTTTTCACCTGTCTTTTCCTGTTTTTGGAGCTGCTCCCATCAACACCTTTCTTTGAATGTTATTTGTATTATATTGAAGGTAAATTTCGAAAACTGGTAAGAACTACATTACTTTTTACAATTTCAACATAAAACGATTCCTCTGTTTTGGAAAATTTGTTTTCTTTTACTGCAACTTAACTTTATTGTATTTTTTCCCCAAAATTTAATGATAGTGTTTTATTTGTTTACAATTTTTGCAGCTAACCACGAATAAGTCACCTATACGGATGGGAAGGTCGCTGTCTCTAGAGTCACCTAGAAGCAAAGCTGTAGCTCAGTTATTAGGTACAATAAATATACCCCGTATTGAAATATATAAAGATTTAATTGTTTGTATTTTCTATTTAAAATTAATTAAATTCAATTTTGAAGTGAATAAAGGTTGGCAATCCTAATCAAATTCTATTCCGATGAAACTGTTTAGTAAGACAATAAGTATATATGGTGAAATTGTTAGTAAGTGAATTAAGACATGTTTTACTGAAGATCTTTTAATTAACAAAACAGAAAAATACGATCAAGGCTTTTCTAGAAGTACACAAAGAAGACAGTTATTGTTATTTTTACAGAAACTAAAGGCTTCAGGACATGAGATTACAAGAACATTGGACAATACAGAATGATTATATAAAGACGAATGAAGATTTTTAAAGGCACATAGTATGGAACCACCGATATAAGATAAAAAATTTCCATTGTATAAGATGAGATGGCTAGCATTCACATATATTCACCATGTTAATACGAAAATAACTTGATTCCTAATTTATGTAACTACTGTAGTCGCCGTAACAAGAGGTTCCTCCCGAATATAAGTCCCAGGTTGCTTATTGGGACTAATACGGTAAATGTGATGAAAAGTTACTGTCTGAAATGTCAGTATAGAATCACTCGACAGTCCTTTTGAATAGTCATATCAAAGAAAAACAGAGGAAGTGATTTGTAATACGGGTTTAAGCGTAAAATATGCAGATTAAAATTTATTTAAGTTGTGAGAGAGAATCAAGAAAGGCAGCTTTTAATATGTGTATTAAGTGTATTAAGAATGGATGGTTGCTACGAAAGACAGGAAGATAAACAACGAGATAAATTATTTCTGATGATACCCAGAAATTCTGGAATAATAGTTTATTATTTACTTGGAAAGGATGAAATAGAATAACACGATTGGACAATTGTAGAGTAACAGAATGCACCAAGGCCAAATGTAAACTGGGTAGTTGCATAAACTGTTTTGGATTTCATCTATAACATCTGTAAAAGGCATAAGATGTGACGTCCCAAAGATAGAGAGTAAGGTTTTTCTTCCTCATATGCTCGTCCCTCTGCTCACAGTACTTGGTGAACCAAAGCAAACTTTGGCTAAGTAAGGTACTGTACACCAAAGTACCATCCATTCTTGGAAGCTATATATAATGAAAAGCACACTATAATAAAGAATAGTATAATAGACATAACAGTTTTTGCCTTTTTTTTGCTGTCTTTAAAGATAGCTTTGAGTGGATTAAATTCGACCCCATCTTTCAAATTGGTGTCCTACTGTGTGAAGAAATCGTACTGTCCCCAAAAAACCTTCCAACCGCTACAAGAAAAAGTCTTCTGACTACAGGCAAATGTTACACTGACATTTTTTTGCTGGACTCGCTGAAGTATATTACGAGCCAAGGGCGTTGCCTCGTCCTTATGAATACTGTTCTATTAGACTATGTATGTATGTATATGTATATGTGTAATTCGTTTTGCAGACACTTGTTTGACTGTCCAACGGTTCATCTGGGCAGATTGGAACCTCTAAATGTCATACATCAACCCGCACCAACAACCACTGAGACAATAATATGGAACATTGCTCGGCATGCGCAGAAGAGAGTACCGAGATTTACCTGGGGGAGGCATACTGATTAGATAATGGTAACTGTAATTAATTGAAAGTGCACATGGATATTGAATATGTGATTATTGAGTAGCCTTTGCTTTCTCTGTTTTTATAAAGGCGAGAATGAAGAAAACTTAGTAGGGGACGCGAGTAAGGTACGTAATTTATTTAGCAAATACTTGAATTGAATGCAAATTTGTGATTTCGAAAGCGGCTGGTAACGTATGTTACACACCGATATAATACGGTCGTTATATATTTATAGTTACGTATTTGTACCTGTACATAAATTGATAAATTTTTTTGAAAAGTTTGTATCGAGTAGAAAATTGTGATATGAAAAGGGTGTTTAGAATAGCCAACATTAAATACACCCGTTTATCAATCTGTCTTAAAAAACCTCCTCCTCAGTTGACTGCTTCTTTGTCTGTATGTTTCAGTAACAAGTTCATTCGCCATTCGTCTTATTGGACTTTCTTGGCCTCGCTTTTCTTTTACTTTACTTAAAATAAATTCTGTAAGCAATTCCTTCTCATTTAATGAGAAGGAACTGCTTACAGACTTACTGCATACTGTATGAATAACCGAAATCTCTTTTCTTTCCACAGGTTCATTGCCTGCCAACATTTGTAGGAAGAAAAGAAGATTTAAAAACAATTAGCTGTGAGACAGTAAGCAACATATTTGAAATCTGTATAGACCAACAGTATTCCACCTTGTTTTTTATTATATGGAAGGGCTATGATAAATTTTAGAGCCGACCAATATTTGTATTTTTTTCTTTGACCGACTACAATTAAGAAAGAAGCAATTTTGTTAAATTTTCTTTGGACAAGTTCTGCTTGTATGATGTTCTTTCATTTAGCAGGAGGTATATTTTCGTGTCATCAAACTATCTGAATTTTCTGGTGCTGTACAACTTTGCATTCAAGTGCTTTTTACTTCCTACTACACAGCAACACTTTCGACATCGTAAATAAATAAATAATAAGGGAGGATTCTTATCTGTTTCAGAAGTAACTGCTGCCTTTTAATTTGTAAACGTTGTTAAGAGAACAGGTTTGAAGTGGATAGCAAAACTATTTACCCATGACGTTGTTTTCAATAACTTTTGAGTTTGACAGACTTATGTGAGTATCAGCTGTCTTGACATAAAATGTAAGGTAACCAAACTGGACGAACATTTGTCGAGTTTCATAGTTCTCAGTAAAACTTTTGATTTTGTGTGGATGTGTCATTTAATATTATAGGCTCAACATAGGAGACCGATATAGTAATTCCAAAGTGAAAATTTGTAATACGGATTTGCTTGTAAATAACCTCAGGCCCCTTTTTAATGCACAAAATGAATAAGGGGTATTGAAATGACATCGGTAAATTATCCTCTTGCCTCTGTTTTTATCATTGTCTCTTTAGGAACCTGTTTCTAGGGAATGTCTTTTTGTCAGTATTCTTCTATCTTTGTAGATTCCCTTTTTAGGCATATTTTTAATTCATTGATATGTAAATTAAGTACACTGGCTCGGGACTGCCGTTACAACGTGCTGTAACGGCAGTCCCGAGCTTTCCTCGGAGAAAACCGAAGCCCAAAATCGCTAATAGACTTTCTGGGCTCTACACCTAAATTTAACCCTTAAAAATCTCGATGTATCCGTACCCCCTTGATTTCTCAAGCTTTAGTTCCAATTTTCCCCTCGTTTTCTTCAATGTTTTTTAAAAAGTTTTTACCACTTTAATTTCCTGCGTTGGTAAACAGAAACTTTATATTTCTGAAGTATGTAAGCTGATTAAATATGATCCAATGATGATGTTGACCATGACTGTGACCATTTTGACAAGATGATGATAAGCATTAAAAATTTGTAAAAAAGAATGCGAATGGAGTGGTTTGTGCTGTTGCACAATAGCCAAGAAGTTACGTGTTCGATTCGCTGAGCGGATAAAATTTTGGAATGACATGACAAGCCTCGACTTGTCGTCAGAAAGGGTATTCTTTCAAGAACGACCTCGGTTCTCCAATAAATATAGAATTGAAGCCACGGTTCATTTCTGAAAAGAATAAAAAATAGTTTGGTTAAGGTAAAAGGGAGAATGATTTGAGGTTAAGACGGTAAATTATATTGTTTTGGACATGCCTAATAGTTATTTATTTATTTTAACTTGAATGTATACCTTCTAGCTAAAAAGAGCCCTTGACGGTGAATTTAAAGAGACTATTGGACAATTAATCATTGTTGATTGTCGATACCCCTATGAATACAGCGGAGGCCATATCCAGGTATTTTTTCTCCATTCTTCGTGTTTTTTTGGTTGCATTTTTTATGCTGTATGTCTTAGTTTGGTGGACCTGAGGTTAGGAACATTCAATTTTTCATTTATCGCACGAAAGAGAATTACAATAGGTAACTAATAATTTTCTCTGTCGTTCGCGTAAAGTGTTTCCTGACTTGCTATTCAAGACAAATAGACAAATGTCTTGCCGCTACTTGAAAATATAACTGTTAAACAATATAGTACAGCTTGTAGGTACTATATTTATAGAACGCTTTACTAAAACATTAAATTATATAGTCACGGCGGGTAATTTTTGCCCACAGCAAAATATTGACTGTTTTACGCCGGCATTTTTTTAGTTATACGTAAAATATTTTTGTACAACATGGTCATTGGTGAAAAGCACATTTTCTGCACATTCATTTGATGTGCAAATCTTCAAATGTTTGTTTGGGTGTGCTGTGTAACATTTGATCACAGAACCAAATGCTAATTTGGTGATATAAATGGTTTTGACAGCCACTCATCAACTTTATTGCCCTGATTGTGCATTATTCTATTTTGATTTTGGAAAACAGCCGAATGACTGTTTATTGGGTTATCTTTGATTCATCAAAAGGATATTTGGATAAACCACTCCATTTTATCTTAGTGGACTGCATACACATAGGCGACACCATTTGACAGACTAGGCCATGGTTTACGCATGTTGCAGCAGAGGCACCGCGCAAGTATTTTCTTGTCCGACAAGCGATTAAAATTTTAACATTGGTTTGAAAGCATTAAGAACCAAGAGATGGGCAAACTGAAACCAGATCCACCGAAAAAAGAGACTTTGATGTGTTTTTTTAAAGGCAAGAAATAAAACAGGAGAATGAGAGAAGTTTCTTATCGAAGAAATATGCCCCTCCCCACGTATTGATACTGTGCACCTTTTGAAACTGCGGCTTTTCAAATTTTCATTTAAATTTTCATTTGCACAGATTTTTTGAAGAACTAGACTCGGTCCCAAGAACTAAGTTTCTAAATTTTTTGTTGTTTTAAGTTACGCCACTGAACTTTTTGTGTGAGGGCCATTAGAACAATGATTTGTGAATTGTATATTTCGGTTCTTGGGACTGCTTAAAAGGCGGGTGGTTTGTGTAAAACATGCATGTTTTGCTAAACTGGTGCAAATAACGGTGTTCTTACTTTGGTTAAAAAGAAATAACGATATTTTTCACACCAAATTATACTTAGCCGGAATTTCTATGAGTTAGCTGTTGGCAATATCAAGTTAAGTTGTGTTAGGTTTTTTGTAAAACATAGATGTTTTTTAACATGTGTAATTCATTGTGTGTTCTTACGTTGGTTAAAAAAATAAAGATATTTTTTATACTGAATCATATTTAATAACATAAACATTTATCAGTAAGCAGTAGGCGATATCATGTCAGTTGTGTTAGGTTTTTTGTAAAACATGGATTTTTTTGTAAACACGTGTAACTGTGTGCCCTTACGCGTGTTAAAAAGAAATGAAAATATTTTAATAGTTTCATATATTTTCGTAACGAAATAGGAACGAGTTAGTACTGACTAAAACCACATTTTGGCATTGGTACTGTTCTTGAATCAATTCCAGCACATTTGCCAAAGGACATTGATCTCACTTACAAAACAAAATCCCTCTGAAGGGTCCCATCTGAGCCCCAATTACTTGGGGAAAATGACGTTAAAACAACAAAAAAATCGATATGTTTTAAACTGAAAACATTTTTACAGGTCCTTTAATTAGAACTCCGTTGGAAGGAGGGAGTTGGAATGTGCCTGCATATAACTGGATGAGACAAATATTTAAAGTGATAAACAAATTAGATATAAAAACCAAACTATATAAAACCATTTCCATGTTAGCTCACCTTTTATAAGACGGCAGAATACTGACTTTTNGCCTTTGTACTGTTCTTGAATCAATTCCAGCACATTTGCCAAAGGACATTGATCTCACTTCCAAAACAAAATCCCTCTGAAGGGTCCCATCTGAGCCCCAATTACTTGGGGAAAATGACGTTAAAACAACAAAAAAATCGATATGTTTTAAACTGAAAACATTTTTACAGGTCCTTTAATTAGAACTCCGTTGGAAGGAGGGAGTTGGAATGTGCCTGCATATAACTGGATGAGACAAATATTTAAAGTGATAAACAAATTAGATATAAAAACCATATAAGACGGCAGAATACTGACTTTTAACCAGTCATCAGATCCATCTTGAGCCTAATTGTCATGTTCAGTGTGTTACACTGTATTGTTAGTCACCACTGAGTTTTTATTTTCTGTTAGGAACTTTTGATGCAAAATATCGTGTGTAAAACATAGCCGACGCAGCGTAATAATAATCCAGAAACTCAGTGCAATGTTTACGCATTACTTTAATAGTTATTTAATCAATCATAATTGGGATATTAAGCTGTTATCAGTTAATAAGATATAGCCCTAAGTTACGAACAGCAAGACCAATTTAAATGATTTTGATTTTTACTTTGCTACAATTACAAAGTTTTTAAAGTATGCGTAAAACTTGGCCTCCTGAACTATATGATTTACGAGTTTACATTAGAAATAGAAAGCCAAAAATGCAAACATGTTACAAAAACAAAATCCTCACCGACTATTCTATTTTTGACTGAATATTATTATTACTGCACAACCAAAATTTGTGATTCGGTTGGACGTCTGCTTAGATATAACTTGAAAATATTTTTTGCATGGAATATGTGATATAAAAAGACGTAAGGGACTATAGTTTTGTTCTCAGTGAGAATTTCAATGTATTTTCCGATTACCAGACAGTTTTCAGACAATCGCAAAATGAATGTGTTAACTCTGTGGAGAAGCCATAACAATTGTCATGTTATAGTGTGCGCTGTTTTTTCGGTGAGATCACACTAACTGATATCATTGGAATCAAATTTCATTTACTTACAAAAACTTCCAAAATCCTATGGACACCATAAATCACAAATGAGAAAAATGATCTTAACAATTCTGAAGACCCCAAAGTAATCGGAAAATAAAACTGTTTAATTGCAACAAGTGACCCCATACACATAGCACTCAATGGAACTTAAACTAAAAGATGAATAATTTGACGTTTGCTTTGGCACCTTAATGCTTTGGAACAGTTTCCTAACTTAACTTAGTACAATATTTGCAATTAATATAAAAAGTGTAAGTGATAATAATGGGTACTTGTATTGTCAATGTTTTACTCCTGCAGACAGCTGTTAACATCTTTACCAAAGAAGATATGACGGACAAGTTTCTGAAAAACATCAAAACACACGACAGAAAAAGATTAGTGATTGTATTTCACTGCGAATTTTCTTCTCAAAGAGGACCAGCAATGTAAGTTATACCCACAGCTATGTTTTCGCTGTTTATTATTATTATTATTATTATTATTATTATTATTATTTCTCTGTACCACTTGGACCTTTACTTATGTTTCACGCGTTCCTTGAAGTCTTTAATTTATTACATAACAAAACCATTGCACGAAAGTTGACGTGGCACCAAAAGAGTGGAAATCTTGCGATGTTAGTGTAGTTCTGATAAATTTGTGGCATTAATAAAAGGTCCCACAGAATATTTTACTGTGTCTGTAAATAAGAGACGCTCCGAATTTTAAAAATTAAAATGCTATTAGAATGCTGCTAAGCGTCCTTTATTCATAACCTAGAACAGAAGAACTATTGTATGTTCTCGGAACATTCAGAAAGTAGAAAAAGCGCAACCACAAAACATGATTCATTGCGGACATATACTGTAGTGCAGTAAGAAATTCGAATGGTACTAGAGTCAAACTACATTGTTATAACGCAACCACCATAACATGATATCCGATGTACTTAATCCCGGGTCCCGTTTTCAGCCATAAGAATTTGAGTACATTTGATTCCCCAATACAATAAACACTGGTACAACGAAAAATTTCGCAGTTTCTCTTTTCATTTTCTGCCCCGTTCTTATGAGCTATCTCAGTATTTAGGTCATTGTGTGTTGCCTGTCAGATCATCACACCACACTGCATGAACTACCAACCACTCAACACTGGTAAGATGCCAAAACCTTATGGGACATAGCAATCGACACCAAAGGATCTTTTTCATGTGGAACCAAATTTCTGATTCACAAAGACAATCGCTATAGATACGCTGTGATGTTAGCTGCAGAATCGAATGGCACACACCATCATAAGCTTCAACAAAGTATTCATTACGTTCAGTTACCCGCATAATATTACCAGTCATAATGGACCATACTTCCTATCACAGGAGTTGGAAGACAATGTTAACAAACACAACATCAATCACCATGCCACAAGCCAATATTGGGCATGAGCCAATTGATCATCCTCTCCACCCCTCGATCCCATCTTTTACGTTATTATCACGGGGTTTAAAGGCGATAACACCGAATTAATGTTCAATAATGTTAGATCTTTGTTCGTTCCCCATTCATGGCATGCGTTATGAAAAAAATCCAAAATAATAAAGTATTCAAAATTATGTTCGAAAAGTTGCTTTTGTAGAATAAGAACTTTGCCAATTGTAATTTTTATTCCTGAAGGCCATCAAAAAAGTTTTCAATAAATAAGGAAAAGATGAAACAGTTCTCTTAGCAAAGGAGCCGTTACGTCTGCCAGTTTAGGATTTTCAGAAGCCACTGTTCTGACTGCCCTGCCGAAATTGATTTTTTCTGGAATAACAAAAACGCTTTGATTTCCTAATAATAATAATAATAGTTTTAGTTCTTGAGTTCCGGGCTTTGTGGTGTATGTGTATGTGTGTTGGGGGGGAGGGGGAGTTATGAGTGTGTTGGAAACCTCTGGGTTTTTAGGAAAAGACGAATGGATTTAGAAATGACACTTGGATAGCTTGATTTGGATGTATCGATGTGTAAGCTATGATTGCCCCTTCCTCTTTGTGCATTTACAATGAGGTTTTTTTAACCTTGCAGTTAGCTATATTTCGGGCAGTTGCATGTTATTCGTCGGGAGAAGCAAATCATGAGGGGAAGTGTCATCAGTAATAATAAATAGTGATGGAAAGAAATTTGGCTTAGCGTAAAGAGGAGACCTAAACAGAACCTCTTAAACTTGCCTCAACTGGGCGAAAAGTGAGATATTCCTGATGCCATCTGATGGTTCGCAAATTATTGTAACAACTAATGTTGACTTCTCAATGGATTATTTTCAGTTGGAAAAATTGAAAAATCCATTCATTGGAGTATACAGATTGTAGTTTTGGCATATTTTTGTAGACCGTTAACATAAGATCAGGAATATCGCGTCACAACTCTATGTTAAGGTGATGACTAAGGTTCCCCGACTTGTGTTTCTATGACAGGTATCGATTTTTAAGGAATAAAGACCGAGACATCCATAAGCATTGCTACCCCAAACTACATTACCCTGAGCTATATCTCCTGGAAGGAGGATACAAGGAGTTTTTTGCCAAATATCAGGTAAGCACAATAAAAATTTGGGTGAAGATGACATGAGAAAGAATCATCTTTTTCTGATCATGGATTATAATTGGGTGTTAAATGCCCCGACCTTTATCGATTTATGATAACAGTGACTCGGCGACTTAGGGAAATTTACGTTGACTCGTACTGATCCTTAGGTGAGCGCATCGGAACAAACAAGTTATGATTTGAGACTTTACGTATATAGAGGAAGTGTAAATTTTTAGGGAATACGTACGACTTGTTTTTTTACAACACTTCCGGAGGTGATATGTTTGTTACACTTTGTTGTCAGTTTGAAGTGAAAAATCTAGAAAATAGATACACCAAGTTATTTCAGCCAGGAAAATCCTGGTATGCAACAAAATTAGCAAGATAGAATATATTATTATAGCAGAGACCATTTGGAGCTGCAACAGTACTTTTAGAAGCAGGAAGTAAAAGCTACCATCCAACTTGGCATTCCTGATGTAATTTGGAAATCTCCTCATGAGATCCTGTTGACAAAAATCGAATCTAACATATATTTATAGAGTGCTAGGTGCTATATAAACTTACATGGTTTTCTTTGTTAGCTATTGGGGTATAATAGTTGGTCATTTTGGTAGCGATATGAAGGTATGATAGCAGCAGTGAGGCTAGTAAGATCTGAATGCCCTAATTTAACCATTCATAGTTTTTCTATTATTGGAATAATATCTGATCTATTAAATAAATACACCACACAGATTGTGTGATTCAACTCCTATGTCAATTGCTCATTTTTGTCATTCACTTTGCCAAGCTCAATTCCAAATTTAACCGGGTATAATTAGAACTGGTCAAGCAATGTTTAGTTGGAGACAGAGACAGACAGAGACAAAGAGAGACAGAGAGCGAGAACGAGCGCTTTTGGCTCTCTTGTTTTTGCTTGTGAAAACTGTAGTACACTGGCCCTGCAAAATCATATTCATTTTGTCCTATCAGGTCCTGATTTTGAGATTGTGGAAGAATTGCTATTAACGCCCTTCACTACTATTTATTACCTTTAATTTTGGATTTAGTGCTTCACAAAAAGCATGCATTTTATCTAACAAACTTCAGAAAATAAAGATTATACATTACACAATAGCTAATCGCAGATGAAGGGCATTTTTTGTGACTTCCTCGTGTGCTGAATGCCCACGACGTCGCGTTTTGAACACCAACAGTAATCCGCAAGAAAGTTCACATCCCACTGGCTCTGGTAGCGTTCTTTCATGACACGGATGACCTGCTGGAAACCCTCTCCCTGTTCCTCACTTAAGTCTCCACAGTTCTGGGGGAAATAGTCTAAGTGAGACCGCAGAAAGAGCATTTTGATTGACATGCAAGCCCCTAATTTTTGGACGTTCTTCAGGAGTTCTTTGGCTTCCGCGTATTCTACACTACGGTTGTTTCCAAGAAAGGTTGTAATTACTGACTTAAGCAACAGCCAAGCAGACAGCTCAGCTGCACTCAGCGCATCGTCACACATTAATTTCTTGATAATTTCTCACATCAGAGGCCCATCAAGAACGCCAGCCTTAAGCTTTTCAAAGCTTATCCAAGGGAAATTCTGCTGAAGGAAAGTAAACCCTCTGCCTTCCCTGCCCATTACCTTTACAAAGTTCTTCATAAGTCCCAGTTTGATATGTAAGGGTCGAAGTAACATATTGTTTGGTCCAACAAGAGGGTAAGACTGAACATTGTGTTAACCAGGTTTCAACCGTTGTCTTGACGGCCATTCTTGTCTCATAATTTTGATCATTATCCCGATTGTCTCACAAACACAGAAAGCATAGATACTTTGTACACCCACCTTTTGTAGTCCTAAAACCAATTAGTAAATCCAGTAAATAATGATGAGTCCCTCTGTGTTGTAAAGAACTGTCTAGATTCTATTTCACGCTCTCGATACTAATAGAATGTTGTTTCAGGCGCCTGTAAATTGTTCTCACGAAGACGTGAACCTTGAAGCTGTGCCGGCTCCTTCGAGAGGTTTAGGTCTCGTGTCAGGTCATTGAGATCTGCTTGTGTTAGAGGGACTCTCCGGTCATTCTCTTCTGGCGTATATTTTTCGGCTTATGTTCTGTCATATGTGTTATCTGGTTTCGATTCATAGCTAGATTCCATTGCAACATCTGGCTAGGGAACAGGTAGGTCTGGACTATGATGGACTGGTCTTGTTTTTGCACTTGTTTTTTTTGAAGACTGGTCATATGATCTTTTTCCTCTCTCCACACCACAGGAACAGAGAATAGCATATATTTCCTTTTGTTATTTCTCAAATCACGCAAGTTAACACATGCTTTGCAGCTAAGATGGGGTGCATATGGCTTGTCCTAGTCTCCAAGCTAAACTCCAAAGTATGAATGATATGCCTTCTTCACAAAATCAGTTATTTTTGCAAGGCGACCAGGAAGCATCACATTTGCACATATAACAACCTGTTGGGATGATTTGTACATTTGCGATCCATTCTCTTGATCTAAAATACTAAGTAGAAACAATACATCTGTTCCTTGCGATTTCAAGTCACATTGACTGGAGCTCAGTACTACTAAACAATAAATGACCATCCAGGTGTAAACAGAAAAAGTATCTGTTTCAGTTTCCTAAAGTTAAAGACGTGTGCAGTTTCTTTTTCAGATTGAGACTGCACCAGTTTTGTTTTTTTCATGAAAAGAAAGACTGGGCCACCTATATTTTAGAAATTTGAACAACATTTGTATCAATATTTCTTGAAAAACGTGCACGAATTTTTAAGTCTGGCCTACAAAATTACGTTGCCTGGTGACTAATTGCCTGACTACGGCAAATTGTAAACATATCTGTATACTTCTGCGAGCAGTATCCCTCCAAAAGTAGCTCAGAAATATCTTACAACTCATGACATAAAGATTCTATATCAATGACTTCCACAGACTCCATAAGGTTAAGAAATTTCAAGCTGGCTTTGTATACATCTGATGTCAGCTAGCTCCAAATATGGTTACAGACTTGCTGAAGCTACGCCATTAGTCTGGCAACGAAATTTGTTATGGCACACAATGAAAATTCGTGCAAATTTTTCTAGGAATGTTGACAAATTGCACAAATATTGTTCAAATTTGTTATAACATCAAAGGTAAATGGAGTTTTTGGCTAGCCTTTTTTAAAACTGAGATTCTTAAAATATGTTTGTTTTGGGATTTTTTAGAAAAGTATGAAATTATTTTTAATTGGAACAAAAAGTCAGTGTTCTAGGCGAGATATAGTTGGCCAGGTTAATTATTGTTGTCGTTTTACGGTAATGACACATGAATAAATCGTCAGTATTAGGATAGTTTTTTATCTGAGTATCTTTAAATTGTGTTTTAGGGTTACTGTGAACCACAGTCTTATCTTTGTATGCATGATGAGAATTACAGTCAGGAGCTGAAGCATTTTGTGAAAAGATCAAAATCTTGGACTGAAGGAAATGCACGTTTACGCCCTGGCCTTGGGTATTAAATATTTCGTAATGCTTCCAATAATACTATTTGAATGCTGCCCAGGTTTATGTCGCAAATTTGGTAATATAGAAATATTTATGGTATTCAAGTACATACACGACAACCACTCATTCTTGTGAGTCCTAACTACTACTAAGATAAAGATCCAATTATTTTTCTTAGCCTTTTTTGTATTCCTGTACTAACTCACAACCCGAATCAGAAGTTGCTTGACACACTTCTTGTATAAATATTTGAGAAAAATATGTATTGTGTTTGTACATAATGGGGAGATGCTTTGACCTCTGTTACAACCTTAATTAACAAATTCCAATTTAAGTCTTTTTCTGACTGACTTGTATTTGGAATCTCCTGTATATGCTTTAACACCATCCTGTTTCCCGAACTGAATAATTCATTTCCGTTAAACAGAAATCTTAGCATGTCTCGCAATTTTGGCTGAATAAATCTTTAGATTTTTACAGAATGTGCCATTTAAATATATTTTATAAATAGGAAGAGTTTCTTGTACACTGTATTTGTGCTTGAGGAACAGATGTCATATAGCTAATAAATCCTAGATTTCTTTAATCAACTTTATACAACACTTCTACTCCTTTGTTTTGTAAGTCAAACTGACATCCTTAGTATAGATTTTCGACTTTGGAAATAATGGAGACCATTTCAATGTAGCCGTTCATGGCCAGGGTGAAGGTAGCTTAAGTACAAAATAAACCGAAAGAATACCTAGATACGCAACGTATCTTAATACTTATGTAGTCAGAGGGGAAAGGGTGTCAGACAACGTAAACAGGTCTACAGACCTAAGAATCTATGCCTCGGGTTGGTTGCAGCTATTTGACAAGATTGCTATTGCGGCACCCGCCACCTTCTACAAAACCTCTATCTTTACCTCTAGATCAGCATTAACTTAAGTCCGGTTAGTGAACACGACCAAAATGAAACATTTACAAAGCTAAAATTGAAAAATTTCTTTTGGGTATTAAAGAAAATGTTCGAGCCCTTTCTTATTTCCCCGACCTTTCTGATTCGGGTTTTTCTGAAGAGTAGCTATTTATTTTCCGTTTTACGTTTGGTTACTTTATTTCACAAATGTATGAGGGAGTGGGTGTCGGTTGCTATGCTTGAAATCCTAAAAGAATTTCCCCTGAGCTGTGTATTTTTGACAGAGTTCATACCCTAGTCGATGACTAACATATTATTGCATTTTTGACAATTAGTTGATTAAGCTAGAAATTTATTATCAAAAGTTATAAGTTATGTTAGAAATAAAAAACAATCTGTTTTGCCGAAGTATAGAAAAGGTTTGCTTTCTGATATTTTTACTTTAAGCTATTGATTAGGATTGAATATGATATTATAGGAATTGATAAAATTAAATTTGACGATCTATACGAGTTTTCTTTGCCAATTCGATCTTACCAACTTAAATAGTACAAAAGTGAATATTAAAAGTTATTTTACTGTAACAATGTATAACAAAATATTTTTCTTCTCAGCTAAAATTTCGATTTGTTTTGACAGGCTTTATTTGTTTTATCAGCTGTCTAAATTTTTATAAAATAAAGAGAAAAATCAGTTAAAACCTGGTTTTTATAATTTATTAAAATATCATGCTGACAGATGTTAGCTACTTACGACATAGTCTCCTATGTCGGAAGTGTCGCTGTGGAATGGAGAGCAAAGTGCGAGGGCTGCGTGGTATATTACATTTTCAGTATCTAGCTGCTTTGCACCTATGGTAATATGCCACCCCAAACAATGTAGGCTACCTCAGCATCTTTGCTATTTCATTCAATACAGGTTATATCAAATATATATATCTGAAACAAGAAAAGATAAACACCAAAAAAGGAAACCAGTTTTATCTACCAAGCCCCATTTCTCCGAACAACTAATTTTATATATATTTTGAAAACGCGAGAAAAAAATACCAAGAGAAGCTATTTTCCTTTTTAACGCCCATGTAATGCGTGTTAAGGAAATATAAAAGCCCAAGGGTGTTTTGAAAATTGTTCCATAGTTTCCTATTGAATTTTATTTTACAGAAATTATTTTGATTTATGACCAAAGTAATTATGAATTACGATGATTGAAGCTCCGTTCTCGGTTATTTTTTAAACTACACTTCATGTTTGCGGTTCTATTCTATTTTGAGCTCCTGCTAGATCTTGCAGAACTGTTTAAGTCGAGTACATTTCAGACGGCTATATTGTTTTTCTACAGTGTGAGAATTTGCGTGCCAGGTTAGCAAATTGTCGAGGTATTACTACTGACACCGAAGATACCTTCCCAATTATTTTGAATAGCTTTCGGTATCTTGATGAAAAAACTAGATTTTCAGTTTATTATTGGAACAGTATGTATCCATACAGGAAAGGATGCGTGGACGTGGTAGTGTGGCCCCATTTACCTCTGCATGGAAAAACCTTTCCCAAGTGGACATTTACTAATTTTTATTACTATTTTAGCTGTATTTTTAACGCTAAAATTACAATTTTTTTCCGTTCCATAACAATGCTTCACCTACTCCTTTCAGTTGAATGTTATCCAAGCAATGCCGCAACGTTATTGTAGTCATGTAAATTTAGATTAAGCAATCATTTTTTATTATCAGTCTCTGTTCACAAACCGAAGCAAGAATGAATTCTTGATAAACACGTTTGAAAATGGAAGATAATGGGCCGATGGTCAACTTGACCCATCGATCTTTAAATACACTTTTGGAAACCATTAAAAACATGTTAATATGTAGATAGTGTATATCTTAACTTATTGCTTCGGAGGTATATTGTATTTTAGGGAGCATACTGTATTAGCGTAAAATTTCAACATTTGTGTACTTTCCCCCTGATATTATTTGTATATTACTTTGAAAATCGATCAGCTTTATTTGATTCAATTAATGGACTTTTGCCATTGACAACGATTTTGTTTTGAGTTTTTTTTGTTTACTCTCTGATGTTACAACAATATAACAGTGTTGACCAGACAAATTCCTTGATAAGTCTAAAGCGAATTGACAAGCGTCAAAGTCTTCCTTAAGCAATTGCAGGTGGGTTTTGCCATTCCCATTCTGACTAATTTTCTCCTCACATCTTCCATCGCTAACGATCGTGTGTCCCTGAAGTTGGTACCTGTGCTAGTTGTTTTCCACTGACTGTAATATTGCATTGGAATCCTTCTAATGCCTTACGCATCCTCATGATTGGTCTTTTCTTCATTGATTTCGAGGCCTAACCTTTTACTTTCCCTGTCAACTTTCGTAATGATGGCTTGGAAGTTCTCTTCTTAGCAGCAATGGTGATATCATCAGCGCATCTGATTAAGTTGACATTTTTACCTCCCATACTAAAACTGTCCACTTCCTGTACATATCTTGCAATGTGCTCTGTATATAGGTTGTATAATGTTGGTGACATGACAGACCCTTGACGCACTCCTCGTTGTATTGGCACATGGTCACCGCAGCCGTTGTCTACTCTCACTGCTGCCTTTTGGTTCCAGTATAGATTTATAATTATTCACATGTCTTTTACAGCTGGGATGAGTTAAACGTGTCGAAATCGATTGAATGCCTTTCTGTAGTCTATGAAGCATAGATATACTGTCTTACGCCTTTCAATAGCTCGTTCTAGGAGGTTTCTTACACATGATACGGTTTCTCTCGTTCCCATCCCGCGGGAACGAGAGAAACTTTAATGCGGTTCGTTGTGACTTTCAGGAAAACTTTTGTCACAATTCATAAAGCTGTTGTTTCTAAAGTCTGCATTTTGTTGCCCCTGGTTTCTTTGGAAGAATGATAAAAATCGATTCGTTCAACTCCTCGGGATATATACTAAATTGTAAATCTGGTTGCAGAGGAGTATTAATTCTTTTAATCCAGATTCAACCATGTGTTTCATAGGCTTCCCATATATATTGTCTTCCTATGGCTTTTACTAGACGGAGCTTCGAGTAGCAGCTTTGACCTCATTTTCCATGATTTCCGGTCAATTTGTGTTGCCTGCTGTGGTTTATCATTTGATTGGTCCGTCGGAATGAAGCTCTGATATGTATTCTTGCCCACGGTTTGTCACCTCTTCAGAGGTGAATAACTTCCTATCTTTACTTTGAACGTATATACCTGGTTTTACTATCTTATCCGTCAAGTCTCTAACCTGTCTATGAAAATCTGGTTTTATGTCTCTGATCAGACTTCGATTTTGTTACACTTTTCCTCGATCCATTTTCCCTTGACTTTTGCACATTCTATTTTCACACGCTAGTTGAGCAGCCTGCAGCTAGCTGTGCCTTTATTTTGCCTTCTCTCTTCCATCAGGCCAAGAAAGTCATCTGTAAACCAGCTCTTCTTTTTGCGATGCTTCTCTGAAAACTCCTTTGAAACTGGTCTAACATCCTTCAATGTCTCCTTCTACTTCGTCCGTTATCACTCTTCCTATTAGCGCGAAGTCATTTGTAACTTTTGTAACAGAAATGCAACAAAGATTTGACACTGAATCTTTGTTGCATTTCTGAAAAATCAAGTAGTGTGGGCCTCGCGAAGCTCTTGATTATTTTGCTTTGACCTACATTTTGCATATCAACGGGACATGACCTGAATTAACATCTGCATCTGGGTAGGTGGTCAAGCTTTAAATGGTGTTTCGCAATATTTTCTTGATCATTAAACAGTCAATTTGGTTTCAATACATGTCTTAAGGGATTTTTCAAGTGTAGATTCTTCTTGGGTGTTCCATTTAGTATGTGTGCACCATCATCAAACCATTTCCTTCACAAAATTTTATTAGTTTGCTTTCTCTGTCATTTATTTGCCAACACCCCATTTTCCTCCAGTGTCAGAGTGACTTTCTGCCTTAACTTTTGCATTCATGTCTCCCATGATCAACACCACTTTATTCGATTTTGCTTCTTTCAGAACCTTTTCGAGATCTTTATAAAACATTTCTGTGTCCTCATACGAGTGATCTGTTGTTGGAGCACATACCTGAGGAACACAGATGTTTAAAGGCTTTGCATTGAACTTGATCAATAGAATTCTATCTGACATTGGTCAGAAATCCTTCTCCCTCATGATTAGTGAAAATCGGACGAGGATACTTATCAGCTATGACTATCACCTCCAAACAAGATAAACGTATTCCGTCCTTGTCCAAAGCGCCACTGTGTTGCACTGACTCCATGACATAGCAATCCAGGCGTTTTGCTATTGTACAAGGTCATCTGATTTCCTGATTGAAATAGTCTACACACATTCCACCTGACAACTCTGAGTGGACGTTTATTAGAATTCATGCTGACTTCATCAGTTATATGTCTTTCCGAAGAATTTGAACCTATGGCGTCATTATGGTCATCACTATTATCTATTCCAGCACTCTCTTCCCTGTTGCTATTTGAGACGTGATGATGGTTAAATATGAATTGCCTTCTTGCTTCTAAATGGAGGGCAGATCTGGCTCTGCCAATTACTTTGAACTATTTTAGCTCGAAATTTTTACTGTATTATAGGTTCAGCAGGTGTTGTCGATAACCGAATCACACACAAAAGTTCTGTGTAAAGTTTTCCGTTGTCTTTTTTTGGCCAAACTCGACCAACACTAAATTTTCTAGGCAGCTGTTTTATTCTACCGACCTATCTTCAGGACTTACGCTCACGTATATGGTATCACACCGGTACTTAAACTCGTAAACAACCGTAATTTAATTTGTGACAGCCAAGACAACCTTTGAATACGAAGAAAGAATCTTTCATGGAGTAAAAAAATATTTTAGATTGGGTACAATGTTAGCAATAGAAACTTTCTTGGAAGTTCGGTTTCAAATTGAGTGCAAATCCGGCCTACGTAGTGTAGTTTAAGGTATCTTTTGGGAGCCACCTTAAACTTGATTTTTAAAGCTACATACATAATACCGAAAAAACATGTTTAATACATCATTACAGTAACCATTACAGAATTTGCTTCATTTTATCTTTTTGTCCTGATAAATTTTCAGGAGAGCAAATAACCACAACACAAGTCATATCGCTCGTATTGTTTAGTGAAAGCTGGATTTTGAAACATACTGGTTTTTAAAGAGGTAGGAGCGTTTTCCAGTAAACCATCTAAAAATGATAAACAAGCATCCTGGTATTTTTCAGTAATAAACAGAATAGATAAAGATTGTTGAGGTTAATCGTAAACGCAATGCTCTTGTTGACTTTTAAGTGTAAGTGTCAACGGAGAACCAACAATGCATAAAAATATCTACATTTTGTGTAGGTCGTATAATTGTTTTTCATTTGTCTACAAAAATAGTGGCAAGTCCATGGCCACACCATCAACTTGATAAATAACATTTTCCAAGCTAAATTCAACTGATTTAGTCGTTAGATTCATAAGCTCAACAAAAACATCAGGAAAATACGATAACTCACCCTTTTCATGGTATCACATTTTAGAACAGAGGCACGTCAATAAATAGACGCGATATCAAAGGAACAACAGAACTTGTGTGTACCATACGCTCTTGAATTTAGAAAAGGTGCATTCCTTAACACAGAAACTGGAGTATTTTTCTAGCACTTGCTGAGGACTAGTGCAAGCCATTTTNGCCTGAAGCCGTATCCAGTGGCAAGTCCATGGCCACACCATCAATTTGATACATAACATTTTCCAAGCTAAATTCAACTGATTTAGTTATTAGATTCATAAGTTCAACAAAAACACCAGGAAAATACGATAACTCACCGTTTTCAAGGTATCACATTTTAGAACAGATTTCTTTGTGCAGAGGCACGTCAATAAATAGACGCAATATCAAAGGAACAACAGAACTTGTGTGTACCATACGCTCTTGTATTTAGAAAAGGTGCATTCCTTAACACAGAAACTGGAGTATTTTTGTAGCACTTGCTGAGTACTAGTGCAAGCCATTTTCCCAAGTAGTGTTGGAAAGAGCCAATTATTGATGAAATAGGTTTGATGGGAACACCGTCTGTCAATTTTTTTGGCTGAAATCCAGATGGTCTAACTCTTGTGATTTTAATTACGATATTCAAATTATTGTTATTTAGTACACATGGAACATTAAATAGATATTTTTAGCGAGAAAAAAGTACAATAAAATTCTGAATCGTAGCTACACTTGAAACAAAATAAAAGAATACTGAATGAAAAACACAAAAACGCGAAAGAAAGAAAAGGTTTATAAACTGTATGTTTTTAAGCTCTAAAAGTAATTCAAATTTACTCAACCTTGTAGAACACAATGCTGACAACAAAAGCCAGGATTTTTGTCATAACTTAAAATATGGAATATTGCTTAATATTTGGTATACCTGATTCTTAGAAAGAAAACCTTTCCAAGACAGCACTATTTTTCTATGAAAGACGTCATTGAAAAATGATATGTGGATTTTTTAATATGTTTTGGATCTTTATCAAAGATGGAATGTCCAAACAATGCTGTTGTCTGATTTCAAACAGGAAAAATGAGACAAAGTTGAACATTGTAAAAAATTCAACTGCACATAGAAGCCTAAAGTAGCAATTTTGTCGGAAGTGGTTGAGCATAAATAATTTCATATTACCGATACTCACTTCCTTGTGAAGATAGTAAGGATGCTCCTTAGTAAATATTTCCTATATATGTGTTGTAGGAATGTTTTCTTCACTGAAAGCAATACATCCTTTTGACCCGAAATTACAATCCACACATTAACTGTTAAAACAAAGAATTTTTTTGTAATTAACTCTACTGGTTTCATAAAAAAAACGTAAAGCAAGTTAAATCTTTTGGAATGAATGAAGAGAACGACAAAAATGTAATCTGCGCGGAAATTAATATTAGACGTTAAAAAGCTTAAATGTCTCTTCCTTTCCGATAACAAAAGTGTATATTTCAGTCAAATTCAGTTCTATAAATCCAACGCACGGGTGTTTTTAAGGAAGGTGGGTCCGGTACAAATAAGCTTTTAAGGTTAGGTTAGGTAGGGAAAAGACTATTCCAAGGTGTTTCTAAGGCAAATACACATGGTTAACACCACAGAAAAAGAAACCCTAGCAAATATTTTTACCTTTCAGCAGTTCTTATTCTTAGAGTACCACCTCACGTTTCTGCTGTGGTTTCATTATCATACAGTTTGCCGACAAAAATCTTTTCCTTTTGGAAAGAAGAATTGACTGAAAAAACCCAGATTGCTCCTGAAAACTTTTTGTTTTGAAATTTAAGAAAATGTTTTTTAAACGTTTATGTGATGATAAAGCTTACTGTATCCTTCCATTAAGAAGAAATAGGTAGATGGATAGATTTGTGGATAGATAAATTGATAGATCCGTTGTTTGATCGATTATTTGACCGTTATTACATCGGCTATGTTGCAATCAACTTTTTGTACTTTGGTTTTATTACCATTTTTCTCGAACTAACATTTCCTCCAATACCCTTTCAATACCGTTTGCCCAGTATATTTTATTCTCGACTCCGGATAAAGAGACCTCTAAGTAAATTTCTAAATTTTCAACTTTGAGTTTAGCTTCAAATCTGGACTGATTTGAATAGGCCCTCGGTGCCTTTAAATGTGACTTTAAGACACACGAAAACAAGATTCGAATCCACCCAAGTACTTGGGAATTTGTTTGATAATTTTCCTGAAGAATGAATCGATCGGATGAATATATTCATCAAGCTGAAGGAAGATCCAGTCCCTACATTATACATAAGTTGTAAAAATATCCAAAGTGAGTAAATTCATAATTATTTTATGGTAAAAATAACTTAATAAAGATGACATAATATATTTTCAATGCGGCACAATTCCAAATTATCTCTATCTATAACATATTACTTTTCAAATTTTTTATTTCAAAACAGAAAAGTTATTTAAAAAATTAATATAATAATCATTGTAGTTTAGTCTAATCTAAAATTTTAACTTTTTAAACTCAGAACAAGTCTAGGAATTGGAAACCAAGCCAAGTCTAGACCTTAAAATCCGAACTTTTGCAAAACCATCAATTTCCTGTCTGAAATAAATGACCGACTAACATTCTAATCAGCTATAAACAAAAATCTAGTACTTCAAAACATTCTAAGCTTATTTTTAGACTCACTACGTGTAAAAGCAATATTTTCCTGGTTGTTTGCAGTTCCACAGATTTGATATTCTTGGCCATAGTAATGGTCACTTTTAACTCGGCCCAAATTTTCCCCAATCCAGGTTGACAAAGGCGAAGGGACGCGCATTGGACCATAAACCTAGCCCTTAAAAATACAAGCAACCAAGCTACCACGGATTTGATATTTTCAGTCATAGTAATGGTCACTGCCAACTCCTCCTAAATCCCAAGCCAAGTTGACAAAGGAGGAAGGTCTGGCATTGGGACGATAAACCTGGCCCATTAAAAAGCAAGTAACCAAGCCACCAAGGCACTACTGAAAGAGTAAGATCCATTCAGTCCGGCCAACATCACCGGCATAGATTGAGAACTGGGACAGCTGTAGAACATTAAAGAGGCACTTTCCATCTGTGATGCCTCTAATTGTAACTATGACGGGTCTAACTAACAGCCGAGAGGTAGTTTATGTCTCGAATGACCTAAACGTCTCCACCAAGCTGAATACAAAATTTGAAACACGGAAAATGAAAACTGCATATGAAGCAGAGAAAATAGCGTAGAAGATAGAGGAGAGGAAAAGATATGAGCTCAAGATGGCAAGAGAGAGTGAGACTAGGTAGACAGGACAAGAGAGGTTAAAGAGTGAGAGGTTTGGTGTCCTCTATTTAAGAAATTTAACAGAAGACATTACAGGAGTCGCTATACAACTAGACAAGACGGTCACAGAGATAATGAGTACAGTGGTTGGGAATCGGTGTCGAGCAGGGGTTTTACTGCCAGCTTAGATGGACATTTGGTGAAGATCTCCATGGTTTAAATCTGTGCGCAAACGGAGGAAGAGGTGGATAAAATGAAAGAGGAGTTCTACAGTCAACTTCAATATGCCATCGATATTCTAGGTTGTCACGATCATCATTGAAAATCATCTTTGGGGGCTTCAGAGCAAAGTTTGGCGTTCATCGTACAGAATTATCCAGCAATGTAGAACCACATGACTTTGGAGAGGGTATCACAGACAATGAAGAACAAATGAGTGAGTTCTGTAAAGAAAAAAAGCCTCGGTATTCCCAATACCTCTTTTAAACATGGTGGTATTCATTTTCACGACACTATCCCAGTGAGGCATGGAAGAGTACAAAGAAACTACAGCAATATCGACGTGGGGGATAGAGTAAAGAAAGAAGATATACTGAGACGAACAGGTCAAAAAGAGCTACACTAGGTAGCTGAAGAAAGAAGGTGAAAATAAGCAGTATGTGCACTAAAGCTTTCACGCAGACGACATGCTCACTGTTCTCTGTCTTGAACTGGCTTTGAATTAGTGGAAAAGAGGCAGTAAATCGTGAAAGAGGCTATGAATGCATCCCTAACCCCTGCTTCATGTTGAGTTGTTTGTCTCTTTGTCGATAATGTTTACATGTTGGATTCCAAAAGTCAAGATTGTTAGAAGTGTACGATGAAGTAAGATGCGATTTTTTGTGGATTGGTGACGGCTAACTGTTGAGGGGGTTAAGGCCTTATTTGCAGAGTGTTCTTGGTCGGTAAAAACCCAGTCCGGACCTTAAATGTTTGGAGGTTGGAGAGGGCTATTGAGAGGATAAGTCATTCCTTTAGTGAAGGCAAAGGTACCTCTTTAAACTGCATTTTGATAGTTTCATTTTGTTGTTAGACCTGAAGAAAATTAATCCATAGTATTATTTCACGAAAAAAAATTTCTGTTGCATTAAAACTTGGCTTCTACTGTCATGCTGCAGAATATAAAAAAGTCAATATGCCGGTATGAGACAGTTCTTTTAAAACCTTGAATTGAAAATATTGGTTAATGAATATTTTGATTCAAACTGAAATCATAACCGCCAGCCTTGCCTTTTTATGCTTGTTGAGTCTCTTGGGTGTGCAAACAGAGGCTTTTATTGCTACAGTCTTGTGCAAACTAATGTTAACACAGTCGAAAAAAAATCAAGAAATATACCTTTATTTTATTCAATGTATTACAGCTTGATTTTTAACATATATTCAAGAAAGTTAATACTTTATATAACCATCCTTTGCCTTTATTACCATTTTTACTCGTTTTGGCATTGAATGGGCAAGGTTTTTACATATTAACTCAACCTCATCGTGGAACCATATTGGCATTTTTAAAGTATTGTTCACATTAATTTGCACAAGACTGCAGATTAAAAGCACATTTTCATAATTGTTCATTTGTACAGATATCAATACACAGTCTATTAGGCGATAGGCCTAATAGACTGTGTAGATCTAATCAAGGTTGCCACTCGACAAAAAGAATGAAGCGTTGTAACACTTAACAAATTGACAAGTTTGACCATGCTTTATTTATTTAAAGGGCTTTGTTGCTGTGTAAATGTTTTATGCTAAGACAGCATATCTACTGTAAAGATAGATGTGGCTGTAGCGAGTCCTGTGGACTGTTGTACCAATCAGCTCTGGCCATTTGGTAAAGCAGCGTACTAATAATATAAGAGCAAATATTTTAATCTACTTTTTTTGGACCAGGAGATAAATTAGCAGCTTGCACTTCACAAAATCCATATTTCTGCAAAGCGTTTCCCCAGAAAAACAACAGAAATGTGAAGCTAAATATTTATTTTTTCTTGGTAAAAAGCTTTGCACCGATTTTGTTGTGAAGCTGTTTTATTTCCCTTATTCAGACCTGGTTGACACTGAGCAAGAGCATTAAATTGGTTGCATCTTACGTAGTGGTCTGATTAGAAACAATGTGAGGACAAATCAGAAAGTTTTCTTAAATTGTTACCATGTTTAATCAGAAGGAAAATGTATAATGACAGTNTATTGCAAAGTCTGAGGGTAAAAACGCCACGCTAAATGTAAGCACACCAGAAAAGAGGACTTTAACAGCCTATTGGTTTTAATCTACTTTTTTTGGACCAGGAGATAAATTAGCAGCTTGCACTTCACAAAATCCATATTTCTGCAAAGCGTTTCCCCAGAAAAACAACAGAAATGTGAAGCTAAATATTTATTTTTTCTTGGTAAAAAGCTTTGCACCGATTTTGTTGTGAAGCTGTTTTATTTCCCTTATTCAGACCTGGTTGACACTGAGCAAGAGCATTAAATTGGTTGCATCTTACGTAGTGGTCTGATTAGAAACAATGCGAGGACAAATCAGAAAGTTTTCTTAAATTGTTACCATGTTTAATCAGAAGGAAAATGTATAATGACAGTATTGTTATGAAAGTGCTCTGGTACTTTGCTGAAAAGACAGTTTAGCACAAAAGCCCTGTTTTTTCAGAATAATGGCATCCTTGTAGCTTTTTAGGGCTAAGAGATTTTGGAACTTCTTGCCTCAACTTGATCCTGTTACATTAAAAGGTTTGGTATAATCTGCAGTATTACTTTTTGCAGCATCTCATCTTTTCATATTTATGGTTTCTTTGTTCCACTTGTATTCCACTTTATTTTACTTTTACAAAAGAGTCACTTGTATTACTTTCCCTTGTGCAGAGTGAAACACATTAGAATAAATTTGATTTATGGCACTTTATAGATTATAATGTTAGGTATGTGGACAAAAATTCAGATGCCACAAACTTCACAATTATTAATAACTAAAGTCATAGCTTGAGAAACCCTCTAAAATAATACCAAGATCACTTTTGAATATTAAGAACATTGAATATTAATAACATTATTGATGATGATGATGATGATTGCATTTTCACATTTAGAAAGTTTGAGTAGTTTTCTGAATAATGAAATAAGATTGAAGCTCTAGTATTTGGAATACCTCAGAAAGTTGGTAAGCAGTTTAAAGATTTGCCGTTTTTGTAAACAGGGCCAACACATCATTAAATAAGGAATAGAGATACCTTTGAATCCCTGTAAAAAGTCTTAATTTTAAACACGTTTTTCTATAATTGTTTTGAATAAGCTTTAGTATGCCTAAACCTTCTTACAAAGATATGAAATGACCTCAACATCAAGCCTGCAAAATTAGTGTACCAAAATATGATAATCCCAACCTTTATGTACTGTGGTTTTCACCTTCTTGGACTAAGTAATACCCAATTGAAGAAATTGAAATCCTTTTAAAAAAGGGCTGTACATTTAGTGCAAATGACCAGTGAGCCACGTTCCTAAAGACCATGCTTTGTACATGAAATTCCAGCTTGAGGACTGGTGGGGTGCAGTCCTTCTAATGGGCAGGTGCTCTTTAGCCATGGTTGGTAATCACTTAGAGTTAGTGTCTCAATTTTGACACTGGTCTCCATTTCCTCAATGGGTTGGCATCAGGAAGGGCATCTGGTCTATAAAAATGCTGCCCCATATATTATGAAGTGACTTCTGAAGCTATATTTCACAACTGTGTCAATGGGACTGGAACTTCTCAAAGTGAAGGTGTCATGCACAATAGGACTTCTGGTGGATTTAAGCAGAATCAGACTGTCATCAAGCTACTACATCAACCTCAAGAAAGATTGACGAGTTTTAGACTCTGTAGTCTAAATGTTGGAAGTTTGAGGGGCAGATCTGGTGAAATTGCAGTTTTTGAAATGTCAGCACATAGACTTATGCTGTACCCAAGAGACCCGATGGAGAGGGAAATCTGTGAGAATGATTGAAGGAAAAAAGGAAAGATACAAGTTGTTTTGGATTGGTAATGAGAAAGGAACTGGGGGTGTTAGCATTTTCCTGGCAGAGAAATGGATAGACCAAGTTATTGATGTCAAACAAGTGAATGATCGAATTTTAGATGACATTTAAGTTTTTAGATGTTTATAGATAGTTTGGAGTGGTTTTTTGTTTTTTGTTTTGTTTTTTATTTTTATTTGACTTACCTTCACTCTTTAGTCCCATGAGCTATTTATTCCTGAACTTAATATTTTTATCACAAATCCTCATTTTTAATTCATGTTTTAGCTAATCATCTTTTTTTTTCATTTTCGGTAATGCAAGCTTTTTTACATACTTATTACACTTCTCATATTTTTACTATTTGTTTTTAAATATTTGTTTTTATAGTATTTTAACATTATTTTTATTGCCAGACCCATATTGATAACAGCATTATGTATTATGTTGATTTGATCATCTTGTATAATTTTTTAACTAATAAGATTAAATATGAAATAAAAGTAACTACCCTGCCATTCATGATATGCTCGTGAGATTTTCAGGAATGGTAGAATGTGTTGTAGTTATCTCAATTTTTATTATTTAATTCAAAACGTTTGTTAATTATTAGTTTGGGAACATTTGATAAGTTATTTGAACAATATTTTCTTGCAAGTACCTTTACTTCATTTTACAGCAATTGTTTAAACTAGGTGAAAATTAACTACATCCTCCTCCTCCCTAAAAGTATATGATGCATTTTGAAAAATTAGATTATTGACATCTGGAAAAACTGGGCTGAAGTCAATTTTCGTGATTATGGTCACCAAAATTTACTGTTGTGTAAACAATGAATAGATTTCAACTCAAACAGCCTGGAGCAATAACTTGGTCATACAGCACACCTGAGGATGGACTTTTTACCCCAGATATAATCAATAATTTCTGATATCTTTTTGGAAAATATCATTTAGTAAAAGCTCATAAATCTTGAATCAGGACCTAAATCTATAATTTCATTTAAAACCAGTACAGTTTTTCTAGTTGAAAAACACAAGTTCTGATGAGATTATCATAAAAATTCACATGCTAAGACTTCAAACATTGTCTAACATTCCTACAAACCTCAAGTAGTTTTCAAAAGCCAAGGAGGAAACAATTTTTACAATTAAAAATCCCATCTGTTTTTTATTCCACTGTAAAATTTCAAAAACTCAATGAATTTGAATAGTTACAAAATCATTATTCTTCAATCACCTGATGACAAAATTTAAACAGGAGTCATTGCTGAAATGCCAAATTTGGCGAGCATCTGCAAGACATGTGGCAAAACCTGGCACAGATCAGGCAAAGATATGAGCCTGCTCAGAAGTAAATGTGCACATACCTGTATTATTTAGGATTAATGTAATTTTTTGAACCAGTTATACTAGTGATAGAACATTAAGATTCTCGGTACAGGTGTTTGTATGAGGTAAACTTTTGCTTTAATAATAATGAATGTATATTTTATATCTTCTATAGCTCTAAGTTCTTGTAGTTGAAAATTTTTAAAAGAACTGAACATTCTAAAGATCAGCTTGATGTCACTATTTACTTAAGAGGAACACTATATTTATACAAACAGGAAGGGCAAGGTAAATTGAGAAAATGTATTGAAGGAAAAAGTTTTAAAAAGTTTTGAAAAGAAAAAATGGTCACCTGTTAGGTATCTTAACCATATTGGTTTGGTTCAATGTTTTTTTTTGCATTTGTTTATATATAGTTATTGAACCATCTCTTTGATACATTGCACCCATGTGTAAACAACGAGGTTGGAAATTATGACCATTACAGTTAAATATTACAATTTTCTGTGGAGAGCTTACTAAGATACTTTTTCTTATTTTTTCATTTACAAATTTATTTTTTTGTGTTTTGTTAGATTGATTCATGGATAGCTTGAAGAGCGACTATAAGATAGAAATTGATGATAATGCAAGGAAGAACTTTCTTTATGCTGCTTTTCCATCAGATCGAGGTGTAAACCCAAAGCATTGGGACAGCAAATTGGGATTTTGGACAAAAGAGATAGAAAATTCTGCCAAACAGCTTGGAGATATTTTTGTTGATGTTGGAAAGTTAAAACAAAGATTTATTTGTGGAAGTTCACATCCATTAGGTATATTTAATATTAACTTTCTCTGCAGAAATAACTTTTTATGGTTGGTTTGCTTCAGAATAAAGTGCTGAGGCCTCAGTTGATAGAGCATGTGACCAAGATAGCCTTAAACACTGGTTTGAATTCAGTTTGGTATACACATATTTTTCACTTCCCTAAGGTTTATTTATTGGTGTATGTGTATACTGGCCAATTTGGAAGTTTTCAGTCATAGCTTTTTACACCTGTCATTTCCTTTGTTTCCTTTAATATCTTAATCCCATTTATCTTTGACCATCACCTGGCGGTGACATTACTAATCTACACTTAACAGCAAATATTTTTGTAAGGGTCAGAAACCCCAATTTCTTCTTTGCTAGATATTTTTGTACTTGGAAAACTAAGTCTCTTTTCTCTGATGTTTCCAGTCAAAACACTTTTTCCTGGATGCCCAATTCTATTAAATTGATGCTTTTCAATTGAAAAGATTCTTAATTGGTACTTTATGATAAAACCATGTATACATATGTTTTTGGCTATTTAATTAGTTATTTCCACTTCAGACTTGGTTATCATATTTGAAAAAAAGTATTAATGTTTTTGCTCCTATGATTAAAGGATAAGGAAAAATTTGTTTACAAGGTTATGTTTTCCATTTGATAACACCAGTCAACACACTTTTTGCTGCCTTGGGTTTTATAGTTGATTTTATGTAATTTTTCCTGCTGAGTTCTAATATGCCATCCATTTGTTTGTAACACATCAGGTTTTCATGCTACAGCATATCCCTCTTTTGTAATGTAGTATATATGTATATGTAATCCTAAAGAACATTTTTTCATTAACATTAAGCATAGCTACATTAAATACCTATATACATTAGATATCCCATACATGTTTATTGTCTGCTACACATTTACACAGTCTATTTCTAATATAACTAATGAAAAAACATGTAATATGAACTACCCACCTTTATATTCATGGTAGAANTGTAACACATCAGGTTTTCATGCTACAGCATATCCCTCTTTTGTAATGTAGTATATATGTATATGTAATCCTAAAGAACATTTTTTCATTAACATTAAGCATAGCTACATTAAATACCTATATACATTAGATATCCCATACATGTTTATTGTCTGCTACACATTTACACAGTCTATTTCTAATATAACTAATGAAAAAACATGTAATATGAACTACCCACCTTTATATTCATGGTAGAAATTTTTGCTTGTATGACTGTCTGGAGTTTTGAGGTTTTAATGCAGTCTCATTGAATGCTCCAGCAGTAGTCATTCATCATGTTTATGTTCCATCAGCCTTGATATCTCTCCTCCATAATCTTTATATCTTGATGGAAGCACTCTCCATGTTCATCTCTGACATTACCAAGATTAGCTGGATATTGTTAAGATAATTCATAAGGAAATGGACCTCATGCTCATGTTGTAGCCTAAATGATGGTAACTGTCAAGCAATGTCTCAATCAAATCATTGTAGTTTTTAGCCTTTTTGTTTCCAATAAACCCTTTCACAAGGGCCACAAATGGAACCCATGGCCTCTTTTCTACATCACTCATCAAATCTGAGAAGTCTTTGGCTTGCATTAACCTTCTGATTTGTGGTTCATTGAAAATGCCAGCCTTTAATTTCTATGAATGAACTTGAAACAGCTGCCCTCAACATTAAGAGCTTTCATAAATTGTTTTATTAGTCCTAATTTGATATAAAGGGATGGGAAAATGATTTCTCTTGTGAAATAAGTGTTTTATTACTACATCCCCCCCCCCCCCAACAGTTATACTTTCTCTGACTGGCCAGACCTTCTGTTCCAAATGTTTGTCCTTGGCTTGGCTGCCCCTTAAACACAAAAAAACAGATATTTTTATAGCCTTCTTGTTGCCCAAGTAAAAAATTGACCATCTTCAAATCCACACATATGATCCATACATGTTCATAATATTTTAATAAATTTAATACAGTTTTGTGTTTCTGTTCTGCTTTTAAATGGACAGAATGACCAATAGGAATCATGCCATACAAGTTTCCAATATGAAGCAATAGACATTTCAGCGAAGTTGGATCTTGGATCATACTATAAAACACCCATTGCTTTTAACAATCCTGCTATGTCACAACAGTAAACAAATTGTTCTCCTCCTGTAAAGAATGTCAATAGATCTTTCTCCCTGTTGCAATAGAAAGTAACATTTGTATTTTTTTCCAACAAATTATTTTCATTAAGTCTGGAGGCTAACACATATGCTGACCCTTTTGACAGACCTAAGTCTCTAACTAAATCATTTAGTTTGAACTGGCTGTAGATTTCAGGTTGTTTGTCAGGTGTCTCTGCGAAGTGTGGATCACTGTTATGTTCATGAGGTTCACATGTATCGCTTTCACTGTCCACTGAAGCAAGATCCTTGAATACAGGTACTGGAATAGCATCAGAATGGAGCACTGGGCAAACAGCAGAATCAAAATTAGGGTAACTTATGGTATGATGCATTTTCTTGCTATAACCAGAGGTCTTTGTGAGACAAAAGTAGCAATTGTCTACATGTTTTTTTGGCACCCACAACACCATAAGAATTCCAAATCCTAGTTGCTGAATTGATACATTTCCTGTACAAAGAGGCCATGCTACTAAATGTTATTTCATGGAGCTAATCTGAAAACAGAGAACAAAATATTATATACAATTGCATTATATTCATGCATAAAGAAAGTTAAAGTGCATACATAATGAAATATTAGATGGAAGATTTAACATATTTAAAGACTAAAAAATTGTGCATGCAGATAGCTGACTGAATGACACAACTTTACCCTCTGAATGGTAAACTTGTACTGAAGCACTTTCACTAGTACCAGGGCTCTCAGTGAGATTTTACTGTAATCCTAAATTAGGTGACCACAAAAAACCAGATTTAGAATGAGGACAATATTTATTTTTCTAAGAATGCCAAGTGAATGCACATCTTCACCTGATCCTTAGACTGCTTGCTTCTTTGAGCAGGATCAATATGAATTGACCTGTTTTTTGACCAATTTCTTTCATCATGGGTATAAGTAACAAGACATAGCTTGGAAAAATCTTATGACTCATGACATGATAAAGGTACTCTTTCTATGACTTTCTAAGTCCATGAAGTCAATAATTTTCAAGTTTAAGCAACTGTTTATACAGTACCAGTTAATTTTAAAGATTAAGACAACAATTACTCATATTTTACATTCAGAGGGTAATCAAATGAGTAGGTTTGTGTTTTTTTGTATTTCTGTGTTCTTTTTTTGGTTATTGTATTAATAGAGGTAAGTGTATCATCTTGTTACGAATGTAAGTCCACAAGGAAACCATATGGAGGATGGAAAATTTTAGGAAGATAATCTAAATCAGTTGCTTTGGACTGATTTATACTGTTTACTTAAAAGCAGTTTATACCAAGAAAAATCAACAACTTGCCTTTTTGTTTTGACCAGGCATTTAGCATACCTTTAGGTTTCTTCAATACTCTTTCATGAAATACTTTTAATGCCTAAGCTATGGTCTAAAACTAATTCTTTACAAATGCATAATTCATCTATCCTTTTCTTTTCCTTGCTACAGGTGTATGCATTTATTTAGCTTAGTACTTCTTTCACCTACGCTCTAACATCTAATAATTTTTCATTGTTATTTTTTCCTATTCTTGTTTGTTTTATTTTTATTAAAGAAACGAAAAATGAAATACTTAAATTAAAATTAAATTTCAATTTTACTGTGTAATATGCTGTAGACAATGTAATACTCTGTTTGTGTTTTATATTAAGGTCTGAATGTTGTAGTTGATGAACTGGTGAAGGATGGAACATTATTTCCTGTAGAAGGGTATCTAAGAGCTTTTGAAGATGGTTGGATCAACTGGGCATTTCGTATGTCAGCATCATCAGTGTCTTGGGCATGGAAAAAAGCAACAGGAATAGAGAATGAGATAAAAGAGTATGTTCTACTCCAATGTTTAAAGGTAATTTTCTCAGCCTCATTTAGAAATCAAAACTGTTATTGAGGTGTCATGGCTTATTGGTTAGTCCAATTGCACTTTAACCAAGAGGTCCGGGTTTGATTTCCTTATTGGGAAAAGTGCAGTGTTGTGGTAATTGTGAGACTGAACTATAGAACCTTCTCCCCCCAAAAAAGTGTAGACAGTTAATAAGAGTTTTAGTAAAAATTAAAACCAAATGGCAATGATGATGTGCCTGCTACTGAAGAGTATAAATAAGGCTAAATATAAGGATTGGCATTATAATTAAGTTAGGACCTGGAAAATTTTCAACCACTTGACTGTTGAATCATGCCACTTGTTAATTTTTCAGAGTTCAAACCAAATTCCAATCAATCAACATCAAGAGGTATTTCATCTGAGGTGCTGGCATGTTGAAAGGTTTTAAGGGTGAGGATGAATTGTGCAGAAATACTAAACCTGATTGTACCTAGCTGTAAAACATATCTTTTAGCTTTTTGACCTAGCATTAAAAGGAAAGAGTTAACTTAACAGACTATTGAAAGTAAATTTTCTTAAACCAGTAGCTACCATTGAATGGTCAATTAGCTTAGGTGTTGTACCTAAAGTTGATGAGGCCATACATTTGTGTGGTTAATTTAAATCTACCAAAAAGCCTTTGCTGGAGCATATGGCACTACCACAAACCAATATAGGAGAAATATTCAATATTGTAAGATTGTAAATGGTCTTAACGTGCTTAGTAAGCTGGATCTCAAGGAAGCATTTAATCAGATGGAAGTCAGTGCTAGTAACCGTGAGTTATTTATTATCTCAATGCATTAGTTTTAATTCACTTACTCTAGACTTCCATATGGAGTTAAAGTAAGTCCTATTTTATGTCAAGGTGCTATAGAGCATGTTAAGGAAGGCATTACACATTTATTATGATGTTTTATTTATATGTAGAGACATTAAGGAACATAATTTATATCTAACTGATGTTCTTAGAAGAATAGACATTTATATTTTTATCTTCAAGAAGACATAATGCATACCTGCAAAACAGGAAGTTCAGTATTTGGGACAGTTTCTCCTTGCATCTGACATTAGACCTATTATTGCAAAATAAGAGAGGATCCTAGATGCAGCTAGGCTTACCGACAAGCCCATGTTTAGTATTGTAGAGAAACAAATGCAATTCAAAGCTGTAATCAACAAAGAACTAAACCTAGTGTGGGCCAGAACAAACAAAAGAACAAACAGTAAGTACAACGTCACATGAAAAGAAATAATTATACAATATTGAAAAGTACAGAGAAATGAACTCATTACATTCACCCCTTCCTTTTAAATTACAATTAAACACAAAACGTTTTCCGAGTAGATCGTCTCAAGACCGGACGCTTATCTGCTTTATTTTCCGAACGCTCCTCAATCCTGATTTCCTCGTGACCCTCTCCATTTGTCGACAAATCCACTTCCTGCACTAAAGAAGGCTCACTTTGGTGCTCGGAACCTAATATAAGCTTTAAGTGACCCAGTTGGGGCTAGGTGTCGAATGGAAACTGTGGTCTCCTGGCCATTTGCCTTATGGATGTGGGCAAATTGTGGGTTTGCTTGGAGGAGCTCTACTTCATCCACGTTCATCTTTACTAGCTCTGACATGGTACTTGAAGAGCACGATTCTTGGTGTCAGAAGGCACGATGGAATAGAGGCCCCTGACGACGAGCGACAATGGAAGGAGAAGAATCATTCATGAGGAGAGCAGTTTGTCGCAGTGCAGAATAAGGAACTAATGGAGTGAAGAACATCCTGCCTGGCAATTATCGGTAGATCTCTAGATTTCTAAGCCATAGGTATGCCCTTCCACACTGTACCATTATACCGTTCAAGCTTTCCGTTACATGCTGGATTGTAACTGGTAGTTCTATTGATGGCTATACCTCGAGATGTGAGAAATCAATTAATTTAGCACTCATAAAAGAAGCACCCCTATCCGAATGAATACAGTGGGGGCATAATAAACAAAGAAAATAACTGGCATAGACAACTTTTTACAGTAGTGGTGCTAACATCTTTGCGTGGGAAAACAAATGGAAAGTGACTATATTCATCAATAATATTTAGAAAGTACAGTAAAATCCGGTTATAAGAAACGACCTGGGAACCTCGGAAAATCTTTCTTATAACCGAAGTTTCTTATAACCGGAGGGTACATGTAGCTTCATTTTACATTTAGTTCTACATGTACATGTACACGAATTCAGTTGTGAGATTCATCATCATCCAAGTGCAAATTTAATCTTTGTGCACACTTGCAATTTGTCTATTTATTTCATTTTATTAAACTTGACACAGGTTGTTTTAAACAGTTGTATAAAATTATGTTAAAACTGCGAATTAATTCATTCCTTTAAACTTGACATCGGTTGGTTTAAACAGGGTAAACAGTTGTATAAATTTATGTGAAAACTGCTAAATAATTACCATACAAAACAAATTCAATGTATCGTACAATGCATATGGTAGCATAACGAGGCATATTAAATTTTATAAAAAATTCCGAAGAATTACTCAAGATTTTAACTAAAGTGGTAGCCTTCACAAAAATTCTTCTTTTTTGTAAAATGAAGAATGGAATACATTGCTTTCATGCGAAAGCAATGTTAAGAAAATCGATAATAGCATTAAGTCATTTATTTTGTTTTGTATTGAGAAATAGTCATTTCCAGAGTTCGCAGATTTTAGTCTGACTCATCGAGTCTATTTCGGAGGAAGTCACAAGGTGCTCAAACTCCGCCAGAATATTGGCTACTTTGTGATGGATGCCTTGCTTTGCGGTGTAGTGTCCTATCGCAACGATGCAGTGCAATGCCTCATTAGAAGACACAAAAGGAATATCGTCTGTGTCATCACCTTCAGCCAATTCGGGTGGATGGTTTTGTACTGCAGCAACGATGTCTTCGTCACTTTGTAGGTCTGACGTACTCGATCAAACATCGTCGTCTGCAGCGAGATATTCCTGAAGCGAGACTGGAGTGTCTGTTGTCCCTATTATCCTTTCGAAGATATTCCCAAGGTCGGTTGGAATGGTAAGATGGAAACCATTGGGTTGGTCTTCAGGTATGCCAGTCTTGAAGTTCGCCTTCCTACAGCAATTTACAATTGTTGTTGAAGCTACGTCATTCCAAGAATCAACTAACAATTGCATTGCGTCTGGAAGTGTTAGTCGGAATGCCTGCCCTGACTCGCTCTCCATGTGTGCAAGGAGTCGACAGAGCACACGTTTACGATAGAACATCTTTTTATTTTGTAAGATTCCCTGGTCACAAGGTTGTAGCCAGGCGGTGGTGGAATAAATTTCAGACGCACTGACTGATGACCAGGTACCTTGGGGTGGGCAGCGCAGTTGTCTACCAGCAGGAGAACTTTTCGTCCTTCTGATATAAATTTCCAATCGAGTCTCCTAACCCAGCGCTCGAACACTTAAGCAGTCATCCAGGCCTTTTGGTCAGCTTCGTAGTAACACGGGAGAGCTGGAACATGTTTAAAACACCTTGGCTTCTTGAAACATGCCAATAACAAGCATCTCGAGTTTGTCGCTTCCGTCCATATTGCAGCACACCAGTGCAGTGACTCGCTCTTTTGACTGTTTCCCATCATGACAAGTTTCTCCTGCAAGCGGAGCGTTAGTGAATGTTAGAAAAAGCAAATCATTATTGATTGTTATTGTGAATGCTTAGCGCTATATTTTTCCTAAATCTCCACACTTTGTAGATTAAAAAAAAATATTCATGATCAATGGAATTAATGCGAGAACATATGCCGGTTCGTAGTGTCAAAACAAAGTTCTTTCTAAAATAAATAAAGATTCAGCACTATAACATTCTAACTTCGACGTGATTCGTTGAATATTAATTAATGGATTTAATTGATAAAATCAATAACTGGTTTCTCATTCAATGTATACAATGTACAAACAGATATTCAGCCAGGTTAACTGGCAACATGCTTTCCTTTAAATGCCATAGTCTTGTTAGGTAGCATTCTCTAGAAAAGCCCCGGTTCATCAGCATTGAAGGGACTAGAAAAATCTTTCTTACAAGTGAATATTTCTTATAACCGAATTTCTTATAACCGATACAAGTTATATGGGTTTATTAAGAAAGGAATCGGGACCCCGAAAAGTCTTTCTTATAACCGAATTTCTTATAACCGGATTCCACTGAAATGATTTGATTGTTTTATTTCAACGGGGCTTTAAAATCTACATTTCATCGTTCGAACGGTTGAGTGGCTTCAATCAAATGAGCTTGCCCAGGTTTATAATATTGAGGCTTGCACTCAGAACATATCTCACAGTCCTTACATACACGTCGACCTTTATCAAGAGAATATGCGAGGTTCCGATTCTTGATGAAATGAAACAGTCGTGTCACACCAGGATGACATAGTGAAATGTAAAGCTTAAATGATTCAATGTTTGATGTCACTGCTGAACAAGTAGCTCTCGAAAACAGATCCGAAGCAATATTATCAGTACCGAGGCGATAAACAATATCTAAATCGTAGCATGATAATTCAATTCTCCAACGCATAATTGATTTTGCTTGTCCTTCTTTTATTAAGCATACAAGTGACTGATCCTTGATCTGTCCTAAGGGTGAAACGCTTTTCCACCAGATAATCCTTCCAGTGATGAACACTCTCGATTATAGCTTGCGTTTCATTTTCAACCGAGGCATGCCTTTTCTCCGGACCTTAAAGAGTGCATGCGTAAAAAGCCACAGGTCTCCCATTTTGGTTTAAAACTGCAGCCAGAGCAACATTTGAGGCGCCCGTTTCCACTTCATATGGAGAATTCTCATCGATTGCTGAAACAACAGAACTCCCTATGCCCTGTTTTGTATTTTCAGATGCTGCTGCAGCCTCGGAAGATATAGGAAAAGTAGTACAAGGTGCTAGGGGTCTTACTTTATCAGAAACGTTCTTAATACACTGAGAGTAATAAGAAAATAGTTCCAAAACACGTCGTAAGCTTTTTGTATTGTCGGAAGCAGAAAGTTCCTGTAAAGGTCGCAAACGCTTAGAATCAGGTTTAAGAGTGCCATTCTCTATCATATATCCTAAAACAGAGATTTTTGACTTGAAAAATCTACTCTATTCTTTATTGTAAGTGACTTAACGACGCGACGCAGCCTCGCAAAAATGTTGTAGATTTTCGTTGTGCTCTTTCTGATGCTTGCCGCAAATGGTGACGCCATCTAAATATGGAAATGTACCTACTAAGTTTTCTTCGTCAATTATTTTATTCATAATTCTCTGGAAAGAAGCAACTCCATTTGTTATGCGAAAAGGGAGACGAGTAAGTTGATGGAGACCAGAGTAAGTTGATGGAGACCAGAG
>RDPX01000015.1:374318-409524 GCA_003991215.1 Morbakka virulenta
TATTCTTTATTTGAGATGACTTAACGACGCGACGCAGCCTCGCAAAAATGTGGTAGATTTTCGTTGTGCTCTTCTGATGCTTGCCGCAAATGGTGACGCCATCTAAATATGGAAATGTACCTACTAAGTTTTCTTCGTCAATTATTTTATTCATAATTCTCTGGAAAGAAGCAACTCCATTTGTTATGCGAAAAGGGAGACGAGTAAGTTGATGGAGACCAGAGTAAGTTGATGGAGACCAGAGTAAGTTGATGGAGACCAGAGCTAGTCTGGAATACAGTAAAAAGTTTATCGGATTCTTTTAGATGAACTTGATTTTAAGCACTGCGAAGATCAATGGTACTGAAAACACGATACTGTGCAATTTTATTAATAGTATCTTCTGTGTTAGTTAAGGGATAAGCATCCAGTTTAGTGAATCGATTAATTGTTTGAGAATAGGATATCGTCAAGCGTTTATTTCGTTTTTTAGAATGAGTGACTACAACTTGGGGTCGCCGTGGTGAATTAGATGACTCAGTTATACCTTCTTTTAGGAGTCGCTGCACTTCCTTGTCTATAAATTTTTGACCATTCACCCTATATTTTCTAGATTTAGTGGTAATAAGATGGCAATCAGCGGTGAAATTGGCAAAAATTTAAGGCGGATCTGTTACGATTTTAGCTAAACAACATACAACTAAAGAAGACTTTGCGCCTTTAAACTGGAAAGTGACAGATTTGTGGTTCTTCAGAAAAGCTATTCCGAGAATTATATCGGCACACAATCCTGGGAGATTAGAGAGACAAACGTAGAGAGAATAGAGGGACAAAACTCTTATTGCAGACGTTAAGATCCGCTTTGCAAAGGTCGAGAATTTTGACGGATTGATGAGTGGGTCTTGTATATAGCTCGATTGTCAGGAAACATACGCAGGTCAAGAGCATCGACTGGACGAGTATGTATAAAGCTTTGTGAGCTTATTGAATCCATGGGAGCTTGAGCTGGGTACCCAATAATTTAAATATTTAAATTGGAACTTTTCAGTGATGTAGGAGATTTTACAGATGTTGTAGCCAGAGTGGGATACTATGCTGCAGCAGAGATATTCTGTTTTACATGATTATCAGGACTAGATCTACATAAGGCCGAGGCTCAGGTGGGCGAGGAAGAGTTAATGCAGCAGCTGGGGTAGTAGAAAGAGGAAGTGTAGAGCTCTGGTAGGACCCCAAACTCTTCTGAGCAGCATCTAAAGATCGAGCTTAATTGAATATGGTCGCAAGATCGAGCACTTTGTTCTCCAGAAGACGCTCCCGAATTATGTTTGATTGAAGTCCAGTGATGGATGCATCACATACCGCTTCATCCCAGTTGGTCCCGGCTGAGACATCCTTGTAGTTGCAGTCATTACACAATGTTTTGAGCACCCGACGAAATTCATCTAAAGTTTTACCACTTTTTTTTATGGCAAGTTGCTAGAAGGTGACAAGAAAAGACTTCATTTGTAGGTTTATTATTTTGAGACTTAAGAATAGCTTTATCATAGATAGTACAGTGTTCAATGTATTTGAAGATATGTGGAGTAACATAATTTGTTAAAACAAATAATTTATTTGCTCCCTCTGTTAGAACAAGAAAATTTTCAAAAATACAATGCCAGTGAAGCCATTCTTTGTTAGCTGTCGATGAAGTTCGATCAATATCCAGTTTCTACAGTCAAAGTAGATGATCCATCTTGATTTGTTGATTAAATTGTTGTAGATAAACAATTGCAATTCGAAGCTTCAGTCAACAAAGAATTAAACCAAGTTTGGGCTAGAATAAACAAAAGTGCAAGGTTACATGAAAAAAAATAATTATCCAATATTGAAAAATACAGAGAAATTAGATCATTACACTGAAATCTTACCTTGACCTCCTGTTATGCTACCTAAGGTATTACCAAATGTTTGGACAGTTGTTTGTTTATTTAATGACTTGAATGAAACCAATTTTACCTTTGCATGAATTGGAAAAAACAAACATTCAGACATTCGAAATAGGAGGTCAAATGAAGTTAGTTTTTAATACATTTTGACCCTAATCAAACTGTTAGCCTCATACATGATGGTTTATGAGCAAGTGTAGTGGGAGTATTGTCACACATAATTGGTGAAGAAAAACCAATACTGTTTTGTGTGTTCAATCTAGATGAGTGGTGATTATGATAATCATTTAGACATTTCCAAAATATGTCGGTAGGTCACATGTATGGTGGTTAGAGATAGATAAAGAATTTGAATGAACAACAAAGGGATGTGGATCATGTATTCATTGTTCATCAAATGCAAAATACGTATTTCACCCCTGTTTGTTAGTGTAAACGCTAATGGGGTATATAGTATTACTTATGCTGGGTCTGTTGAAAAAAATGTTCTTTTTGTGTTAGAAGATGCCTTAAGTGTGAGATCTGAAGTTGTTGTCTCAAATCAAAGGTCGGTAATGCTAAGGTTGAATCTCAAATTTAAATGCCTCTAGATTATCATTTTCATTTCTGACTTTATTTTTGTGAATTGCCGATTCCATAATTCACAGCCTAGGCATTTGACTCCACAACATTTTCAGTCTGTGGCAATGTTTTTAGTCAGTGTTTCAAATCAGCTTTAAAAGTTGATTCATATTAAAGATCTTTTGCAGTGCTTTACCTATAATTATTGTTGAGGTTTTAACTGTGAAACAAGTCGTACTACCCAATGGTTGAAATATGAATTTTTCCTTGAACAGCTGTTTACTTCAGCAACGATGCTCTTGATTCATTCCACTAGGAAATGTAAAGAAAGAAGTTAAAAGTATTTGTGCACAGAGCTTGATCTGTACCAGCACATATGCCTTTAATAGCCACATTGCAACAATCTGAAGTTTAGGAGCTGAGTCCTTAACCAGATCATTTAGCAGCTATGTTTGCTACTTTATTGGGTCACTCTTGCAATAGGTCCTTTCTATTCGACATATTATCCCAATCACCTACACAGAGCTGCGTTTCTAACATAACGACGGTTTACCTTCTACAGTAACAAAGAGGAACATATGAATGATTCAAACTAAATGAGGTAAGTAGGGAATTATGAAAATAATGTAATGAAGGAGGGTATTTTGAAATATAAAGAAAGACGTAAAAGGGAATAAAAGAATAGAATATGAACTTTGAAATATGACCTTGAATTGCCATCCATGTTAAATTATAATTAAATAGTATTTTTTACTTATTGTACAGTTTATTGCAGCGCTAATAATTTAATAAAGTACTCCTTTATTTTTTACTCCACTCTTAACATAATTCTGTGTAACCAAGGTAATATCTGATACTGTTTTACAGGACAAGGCTGACTGCTTGCTCCAGGAACATAGAAAAAGATGCTTTAATTCAAGGACAGATGCTGTTGTACCATGGGCTGTTGTCCTTAAGTATCGAGTTAATGACACATTTATGGATGAAAAAACTGCTACGGTAATCATAGGGTATTTAAAACAGCAGGGCAAAGTCCAGCTTTTAGTAGATGAGGCTGGACAAAAGGTAGGTTTCATTGTGACAAGGTACTCTTTTGTTATTCTACTTTACTCTCAATTAATTTCCGCGTTGATTTTTGGATTAAAATGGAAACATATAGTAACTAGGAACATTTCCAATTAACATCTAATGCATTTGGTATGTTGTCGGGGTCCAGCTACACGAATAAAGGTATAAGGTTAATTTTTATTGAATTTGTTCCGAAAACTAAAGATAAAGTTCTGATTTTGCACCAAACCAGGAAAATGTTGGTTAATACAAAAGGCGTGAACGCGTCATAGAGACTATATAAGGTCTTTACTGTAGCATTACTCAGTATCAGTCTTTGAGTTTTAGGGAGTTTTATGCTCCAGTATCTAGTCTTGTGCTTAGCGAAAAAGACTTGGTTATGTGGGTACAATTTGTAACATGAAATATAATTTTTTTTATTGCTTGAAATATATGCTGCAAAGCACATATGTAACAAATGTAATAAACTAAACTTTTTCATTAAAATTATTCACGTTTTAATTTCTTTTCTCCTTTTTCCATTTTCACCCTATTTTTGTGTTGTTCCGTATCCGTTTTGTTGTTGTTTGTTTCATAATTTATGTTGCCAAATTCTGTGAAGAGTTTTTCCTTTCCTATTCATTTTCTGCGGTATGTCTTATTTTCTGTTAATTGCTTGGAACTTAACTGACAGTTGCTTATTCACCCTGCGTCTTTGAATTCATATTTTTCATTTGTACGATAGTCGAGAGCGTTGTATTAAAAGATTTTATCTTTTATAACTAAATGAAACATGTTTAAGAATATTGTATCACTATCATGTTTTTCTATTCGCTTGTTTTTCTGCTATTTTGTAGATTGTTAAGTTTGCGATTGGAGATAAATTGAAAGCTGATAAAGTTACTGGGGATGATTTGAAAATCTTGAAGTAAGGATATTAGTTATACTACACTGGCCTATTTGGTGCCAAAGCATGTAGAATGTTTTTTAATTGTTTTGAGTGTGTATATGTGTGTTTATGGGGTGGGGAGTTGGAAACCAGATACTAGCTGTTGATTTTTTTCTGTCATATCTGCCTAGTACCAGAACCTGTAGTGATACAGTTCTTGCACCACCTTGCTCTGACCATAACTAATTTTAATACATGGGGGCACTTACGCCAATACATTTCATCCCCGACGAGGTTATTGCCCACGACTTCATATTTTTTACTTGTTAGTGGCCTTCACTTTGGCTTTGATTACGGTTTGAGATTTTGGCTTGACTGTGCCTCAGCAATAATTTCGACATCTTATTTTGTGTTTTGTGACATGTATTTTGAAGGATTTTGTCTTAAAAAGGAAGTTTAACTGATTCTTGGATAGTTAACACATGGATATTTTTAACCCGGATACTTTTAAAACTGGCTGTTACAACCTACACCCGAGACATTTAACGTCTAAGATAATTTCTATTGAGATACATATCACTGAGATACTTACCCCCGGATACTTAACACCCAAATATTTGGTACTCCAATACTTACAACTGAAAGGGGTAATGTCTGGACACCAACCTTCTAGAAGATTTACTACTAAGATAAAAACCTCCGAGGTATTTACCATGTGCTTAACATGGGCAAGTTCGATTGCTACCGGGCGACTGCATGGGGCTATGCCTGTGTGCTAGCGGAAAGAAGCAAAATGTTAGGAAACGGAACTCAGCCCATTTACTCCGCGTTGCACAATATGGATAAAAAGTAGAATTTTCTTCATACCATATTACATGGCCCGAGTATGTCAGATGGACTACAAATACTTATAATGTTGTTTTAATCTATATTTTTGTTATATTCATTTGAAAAATGGCCTTTGCTTATTTGACGAATGCAAAGATATCGATTAATTAAATAGAAAATCGTAAAGTTAAACAATAACTCAAAAAGTGATATTATTCTAAAAAACATTCTGTGAAATTTTGCTTGGTTTTTCATTTTATTCAAGTTCATTTTTTTAAAAGCACAGTCACATTTTTGTGAAGAATTTTGAAGCACATTTAAATGTAAATGGATGAGTATTTGTGAAACTGCTGAAGTGGACCATTTTTTATTGTCATTTTCAGATTTTTGACCCTCCAACATTGCTTTACCTAAAATACCGGGATGAAATTTTTCATTTTTATTGCTTTACGAGAAAGAAATTATTGTTTCCACTTTGAGAGTGTAAGCTGAAAATTTGAAAGATATGAGCCAGAAAATGTCATGTCCACAGTAATTTTGAGCTGCCATATCTCAATAACAACTGCGTTATACAACCTAGTAGTTTAAAGGCATTGCAAGCTAAGTACGTTCTCAAAATCTGGAGGAATGAGTTGGATGGTCAGTAAGGTTTGATGTTAACTCTGAAATCTAAACTAGAAATATACTTTGTGTTTTGCAATGAATATAGCCATCATTCAACCACTGATACTCGTGGACCTGGGACAAATGACAGGTTGAAAACATTTTGTCTCAATAACCTTTTGTCGGTTTCAGGTTAAAACAAACTATTGCAAAATTGCAGCTTGAACAACAACAACATCTTAAAGAGGCTAGGAGGTGAGTTTATGTATAATGTATAGTTATAATTCTAATTATAATACATATAATTTTAACAGATGCTTTTGGTGTGACATTGATGTAGATTGATTGCAGGTACGTTATTGGATACTTTAAATCTTTGTTTTATTTAAGTTTTCAATTAACGTTTCTGTCAGCGAAAGTGCCTTTTTTATTCTAAGCTTCTACTAAAATTATGTTTTTATGCTGGAACTCTTTTTTATATTTACCTCTGTAAACGCGGGGATATTTTTTGCCAATTTCTGGTTTATGTTTAGGTTAAAATACCATATGCCGTAACAATAAGTGTGTAGTCAAAAATGGATCGAGGTAAAGTAACTTATGTGGTGTTTGTATGTACGCAAGAGTGAGAATTTTGGAAAATTTTCAGGAAATTTTCAAAGGTCATGAAATTCTGCAACGTTATTTCTCGACGTGCTAAATCTTTGGTCGAGAAAACCATGTTATACCTCCGGTTCTTTACTATATTTCAAAATGTTTTTGGACAGTTTTTCAGCTTATCTTTGGGCTCAATTGCTTTAGTCAATGTTCCATAGCCAGTTAGTTAGACAAGATTTTTTCCCCTGCAGTTGCCAGACGTAGTCACTCATCATCTGTTTTTTGAAATGTTACATTTTTGTAATTGCTTTTGTCCACCGTAATGTGACAGCTTATGCTTTACTCAAACCATTTAAGCACAGTGCCTATTTTACTAAAATGAATTTAACAACTGGCATCTATTCGCAGGTTGCGTTGTAAAGCAAAAGAAATGGTTACTAAGGACAAAGAACAGGTATCTTACTGAAAAGGCCGTAAAATAATGTTTTTGTTGTTAATATGAAGAATTTCTATCGCAGGTGGAAAATAGTTTTTTTTGGAGATGATTTACAGTTTAAGTTTAATTTGTTACTGAAAAGAGAGAGCACAGTTCTTTCCTCGTAAGCCATTATGAAATATTTGTTTGCTGGTTATTTATCGATTAGGCAATACACCCAAAGAAGTTTGGGGTATACCGTTGTAGTTATAACAGTGGCACGAGGAATGCTGTTAAATCGCCAGTAGATCTACAGCTATAACCTGTAGAACCCAGAAAGAAATGTACCTGATGCTATTTGAAACTAGTCAAAGTACAATGACAACATGTCATTTTTTAGAATGGCTACGAAAAAATACTACTTACAGTGTTTTTCAATCACGTATGCTTTTTCTCTGGGCAAGATTGCTTGGGAGAGTTTTATTTACCCATACTTGTATATCGTTATCAGAATTTTTTGGATACGATTATTATTTTAGGATTAATAATTGAGGATTTCATTGACTTGTTATCGCCTTTGCATTTGTGAGAAATGATTATTACTAGTCTGTTGTATGATGATACGCTACTTAGTTTGAAAAGTCGTTGCGATGTTTCCCATTCTTATTGTCATGTTTATTTCGGAAAGGATGATTCTAGGATGCTTTTTTTTGTTAAGAAAATAAAATGGTACGTTATTTTTTGCAACTGTCGGAAACTATATCATTTTCTTTTCTCAGCAACAAATTATAGTCAACTTTTCTGCTGTATAGCACTATTGTTAAGAATATAGCGCATGTTGACTTGTATTATTAATAGCCACCAGAGGAAAAAGCTTCTGCAAGCATTGTGACTACAAACTTTGGGTTTTGAAAAGGGTAAGGATTGGGCTTTTTTCCAGACCTCCAGATATGGTGGAAGCCTTTCAGCAATGAGATGTATTGGTGATCGGTCGCAGATAACAGTTGACGACACCATCAATATTGGTATGAATTTTAATTAGTGGGGAGAGAGTGTCTCAAACATTGGGTTTGGTGACAGGGAGGCGAAAAACTCACCCGTTACCATGGAATTTTATGGATTACGTTCACGGACAACAGAATTTGTGGAGGGTTTCGACAAGTAGGGTACATGTTCCTGCAAACCAATAATGTTCAAGGTTGCTATATTACGAAGTTTGTACAAAATTACCAAAATTATCACAAATGGTATTCCCATCAAATGAGGTAGCCAACATCGATCTAGTATTTATACAAGAACGCATATTATCAATGAAGATCTTGGCATCGAGGTTCGCAATCTAAATATTGTTTGAAAATTTTCCCCAGAAACGAGTAAACAACACAACAATTGGTGAAGTTGCAACCATCCATGATCAGCGGGATTTTTGTTCACAAATCCAGAACTAATATGGAATCTAACAATCTATGTCTGGATTTAACGATTGTCTGCAAACCTTGGTCATTAGTTGTTGAAGTCCAACAAATTGGAGGACAAAAAAGTTGCATTACAGTGATCTTTCTGGTGTAGTAAAAGAAATAACAAAGTTCAGTGTCCCTTATTGTCGCAAACTGAATAACGCCGTGCGGGAAACTAGTGTTTTCCCGAACGTTTCAGGGAAACGGATACCTCAAGTACTGATCTGAAAGCCAACAGATGGTTTTCGAAAGCGTTTTAGAGGAAGACAAAGCTACCAGAGCTGTTGATTTGCGTAGGTCTCAAATTTTGGGTAAAGCAATACGAATATTCATCGAGCCACACATTTTGTAACGTTTCTGCGGGTTTTAGAGGTACAGTAGTTAAGATTTGATGGCTTCTTATAGATTTCCTGTTGAGCATGACCTACAGAACCCGCTAACCCTGACTTTACAGCTTTCTTGGTGCTAAATTTATGTCATGATTTTACAATTAACATGCAATGCATTTTTACTTTGGTATGTAAATACTATAAAGTAAATCTACATCATTGCACTTTTAAATATCACACAGTGAAAGAAAGTCAGAGAAGAGAAGAGAGCTGCCTCATTAAATGTCCTTTGTTAGTCGGCAGTGCATAGGAAATGACATTTTTACCAGAGAAACTAAAGACTCAAGACCTTTTCTTGTTTTACGAAGAGTGATGTTTTTTATCTGAGTTTATAGGGATTGGGCTCTAGGGAAAGAATAGAAGGTATTGCCTTATTGGCTGCTCTCCATGGCTCCTATTGTTTTCCCTGGTATAATATGACAATGACACTAATCAAATATATTCATTTTTATTTTCTAGTCTAAAACTTTGCTGAGGGAATCAAAAAGAGTTGCCAAGTTTGTAGAGAAAAGAGAGAACCAGTTGTCACTCCTCGTTCAACAACTAAACAGAATAAAGGATATGGATAATCAGAAGATGGTAGTGTATAGCTTTAATCATCACTTACCAGTATTTCATTTTAGTCCTTTTTTTAATCATAGCAGCTACTGTACTAAGTTCATTCTGCCGATTTTGCATCTCGTTTGCTGCTAATAGATAACGCATTTATTTATGAGTGTTATACAAGAAAGCTTGTAATATAGTGTATCATTTGTAATAGGATTAAAGGCCCATCCTAGCATTCATTCTTTGGAAGTCCGAATGGACCAGATATTACTTACTATTCTCGTATGAGTTAGACTAGGAATGTAAGACGGTACGAGCTCATCAAAAACAATGTTGAGAACTGAGAACGGAAGTAATTGGGCCTTCTGTTACCTGTGGATCAGATTTCTATGCCTAAGTGATGCTGCAGCTGTTCCCTTCGTAAAAAAAGAAACAAAAGATTACGGCCGGGCCACACTCTAAAAGATTTTTAATTGAAAGGTAGAAACATCCTTGCAGCGAAAAAAGAATTCCTGAACCGCAACAGCCAGGCGTCTCCGACCACCGTCCTGTACACAATAAACTATATGATTACTTAGACAATGATGCCTTTTCTATTAGAACCCTTTAAACCTCAAGCTGGTAACAGTGCCTGACATAACAGTGTAAAGTAAAGTTACGTGTTGTTATGCGTTATCAGGGGCAAAATATGTAGGCAGAAATCTGCCACGGCACATTTTTTGTTTAAAGGACTACGTCAGGGATACTTTTTGCCGCCTTAAATGCAACAAGATGATAAAAATTGAAATTACCACCATAATACACAATACAACTCTGACATCACAATACTAGATGCAAGACATCAGCCGCAGATATGGAATCAAAGGGTGCCAATTCACTTTATTGGGCAATTTTTGTTTACTCTTAAACCCGTTTAGTAATTTTATCTTTTAGTTAACCTTTTCGGACTGTTTCAGTGGCTTTTTACGAGTATCTTATATATCTTTTTGCACCTGAGTTTATTGGATTTTCTGCGTACTGTTTTGTGGCTCTAGCCAGTATCCCACTGTCAATAACTTTGTAAATTCGTAGTGAAGTATTCGGAAATATAAACTCTTTGGAAAATGAACAAACCCAGTCATAGTATTGGGAATAAGAAACATTTTCCCACAACGGTTGAAGTCAACGAAAGTGATCAGCGTACTATATTTAGCCTATGCTTTTCCGATGTATCTTCAAATTTGGAGGAACATTTTGTGTATCCTTCACTTTGATCAAACCACTGACCAGGACCAGTTTTTAGAAACAGAGTACTGTTTCGGAGGGGTTTTTGTAAATATTGTGGCCATATGCAATCAGTTATGACAGCAAACATTTTTTTGGCGAAAATAAAGAACATAAAATCCATTGACAACAAATGCTAATTGGGATAATTTCATTGTTAAAGCATTGGAAGTCAAAATGAAAATTCTTTCTGTTTATGTAAAAGCTTGATGATTTAACCTAAAAATGCACAGGATATTTTGAATAAGAATAACTAGGAATCTCATTTAAGAATACTGGTCAACAAATCCACCGTGATCAGTAAATGTACTACAGTGAAAAAGCCTTTAATAAAACAGTAGTAAACTACTTATGCTGTTTTAGGGAAACAAAATCCCTGGCTTTTTTATCTATGCCATTTAAAGGCATAAAGCTACAATGACCAACTACCACCTGAATAAGGGAAGCAACTATCCTCAGTCCACTGTCTCACCAACACCGTTAATTCAAATCTAGTTAGACACGGTTTAATTTCATTGAATGAGGCACCATTTTGTAACAGAGGTAACATTTTGTTACTATTTATCTTTATAGGTGATTGACGCCCTTGATTCAAGTGCAACGTTACTTAAGACTATCCTCGATGAAGAAGGCTTGACCGTTGATAATGTAGAATCGACTGTTTCAAAGGTTGATGAGGTAGCTTGAACAATGTTGTTTTTGCTTTATGGCTGATAATATATGTTATTGCTGTGTATAATCGTTTACAAGCCCGATGACTGGGATATTGATATTCTTGTAAAAAGAACTTTAGAAAATCGTTTGTACTATTTAAGAGACCCCCATTGACTCATATTTTGAAGTTATTGATTCGCAGTTGTAGCCAGTGTTAAGTAATCGGTTTTAATGCGAGAGATTCCGGATTTTAATCCCCTGCGGGGCTTTGGAAGAACTGTACCCATCTTTTTTTCTCAGTAAAACTGCAAATTGTTGAAACTAAGATGGCAGACGTTTTGCTCTTACCTGGGCTAGCGTCATTAACGGTGTACCTTATTGAAGACACCTCCACTTGTTTGATACTGTACAATAATTTACTAGTTGCCATATGTTTATTTCCGCACGCATATTAAAGTAATTATATCCTAGGTTCCTTGGTTGCCTTTAACTACCTGAAAATGGCATCAGTATGAAGTCAATAACAGCATCTCAAAACTAAGGTTGTCACCGCTGGGGTAGCCCGGTTTACCATATTCAGGTACTTAAGTCTTTTCTAGTGGTAACTTTCGTATTGATGGAAACTGTATAATTAGACTGATAATATTTTGCGTGGTATAACCTATTTTGTGTCACGCTACCTGGACATGAGTATACATTTCTTTACAACCCTTGCTCATTATTATTGCCACAATTTGTTATAAGTTTTACTTGGACGTTGCTTCCTTGTTCTGCTTTGACATTGTTTAATACTTCTACCTTCCGGTTATTTGTTTTTTTTACTTTGTTTCCTAAATTGAGTGTANCCGCTGGGGTAGCCCGGTTTACCATATTCAGGTACTTAAGTCTTTTCTAGTGGTAACTTTCGTATTGATGGAAACTGTATAATTAGACTGATAATATTTTGCGTGGTATAACCTATTTTGTGTCACGCTACCTGGACATGAGTATACATTTCTTTACAACCCTTGCTCATTATTATTGCCACAATTTGTTATAAGTTTTACTTGGACGTTGCTTCCTTGTTCTGCTTTGACATTGTTTAATACTTCTACCTTCCGGTTATTTGTTTTTTTTACTTTGTTTCCTAAATTGAGTGTAATATAAGGCTTTGGACCTTGCCCATTAGTCCATTTTTTGTTGTTAAAACTTCAGTGTATATTGCATGTTTATATTTGTTTTTGATATTTTTCTAGGTTGTTGAAGATTTTACAGGATTCGATAACGCTATTACAGAAGGTATAAAGTGATGTGAACTTGCTTTTTCCTTGTAATAGTTTAAAACGGCTTTATTTACAGCATTAAATCTGCCAGTCGGCTATTTTAAGCGGTATCCATGTATGTACCTATGTATGCATATCTATCTACCAAAGTTTTTATATATATATATTACCCGATTCTTTTCTTTTTTAACATTATATTATATTGTATAAGATCAAATATATTTTTCCGATTAATAGAAAACATTCATTTACTATTTGAAATGACAGGCATTCAGCTTTATTAATTTGATATTTGTTGTTTGTTGTTGGTATTGTTAGATTTTTAATGTCCAAATGTTAAAATATATATTTGTTGAAACGGAAAATTAAGTTGCACGAATGATCTTGTTAAGAACTTAGCTCTAATAGCTAATTTAGTAGAGCAGATGTATTTAAGCTGTATCCACTTATTTGAAGTCACTTTGGTGCAATTTATCATTTTTGCTTGTTTTTCTTTATATGTAATTTGAATTTTTTCCAGTCTCGTTTAGACTAACAGATGAGTAGGTAGCTTGATAGAATTTCACCCTTGTAGACCGTTAAAAAAGCAATAGATCAATGATGCCTGAGCAATTTAATACCGAAATCATTTAGTTTAGATTGACGTAATGTGCTACTCACATGAAAAATTTCGAAACTACGCGTGTGGTATGGCAGCCTATAAATGTGATTTATAAGCTTTTTAATATGAAATATTTTGTTGTTTTAAATTTACATTAAAAATACACTAAATTATGAAAAATTCAATTTGTATAAATGCCGTTAAGTATGTTCAAGTCCCAATCCAAAGCACCATACGACATATCAGTGGACGGCATTGCGAATTCTCACTTACCCGGAATTCAGATATCAGTTATGTAGTTTACATGCCCATTATACAGAAAATGAAATTTGTCTTGAGATTTATGTTTTATGTTTAGTTTTTTTAACGGGTAGCCGGAAATCGGTAATCAACCATTTATTGATAACTTACTGAAAACATAAGTAGATGTGACTGACTTTGTGAATTTATTTCCATAGTAAACGTGAGAGGAGAAGAAAAGATCACTAGCCACCTGTGGAAAAGCTATCTTGGGTGGAGAAAATTTCCAAAATTTTCAAACGTTTCTACTTTTGTTATAGCCACTGATAGGTTTTACAGTTTTTCACCACCATAACAAAAGCATTTTTCATACATTCATGCTTAATAGGTACCTTTGTTGTCACTAAGAGTTGTTTTAAAAGTCAACTTTTAGATTTTTCTTAACATTGATTTTGTAGTTTAACTTGGAAAATTAGTTGTCTAATGCCATGATTAAGGGGTTTATCTGATTAGGTATAGATTCCGATGTTTTCGCTTTGGAATCTACATCTAAATTTACCAATAAGCTTATCATATTAGGCATCGCAACAGACTTTCTTTTCGCATTTTTCGTTCTGCTACTGTTTGTTTCAAAGTTGTATGGCAAATTGACTGTCAACAACCACTTAAAGTCGACGTCGACAATTTTTTACGTTGAATGAGAACCCAATAGCTGTTAGGTGTCAAACTACTTACTTTACACGCCCGTCGATGAAGCATTCCTTTAAAAATGTTGTGAGGTCCTCAGGCACTGATTGGCCGTGGGATGCTACGCAATTTCCTCCTTTCTGATCATTCGTATTACTAATAGATGACCTTATTGAAGTAAAAGTGTTTATTGATTAGAAATATACATTTGTTTTTATATCTTGAGAAATTTGTCTTTGCAGGTCTTAAGGAGCTCGAACTGAAGGAAGGGATAGACATAGCAGATTTGGAAAAAGAGTTAATGGACATGGTATTGCCCAGTGGTAAGTCAGAGGTGATATTTTGCACCAATATAATATTGATTTACCTCTCAAAGACTTTTTTTATCAAACAAGGTTAATGACTTGATTACCACTAGCACAAAGTCACCCACCCTATTCATGTGGCTGCCATTCATCGTTTTCCATATAAAAACAAAATACTTATTATGTTGCAATAATGTTACAGTTATTGTCATTTACCAAACTACCTTAATATAAAAAAACATCATCGTTCCACGCGGTAATAGTGCATGTTCACACAGGCAATCCTTTTGTTTAGTTTATGAACAGCCTTGTTATCCACTTTAATTTTATCATGTTATAGGCATAAAATACAGTGTCTTTAATTTACACATTTCAACGAGAATACTGTCTTTGAAAATGTCTTACGTAATGTGGTGCAAAGGTGGTACAAAGTGTTATATATTGCTACAGAGTAAATTTTTCTATCAAAAAGAGTTAATCAGCATCCTCAGGTTATAAAAATTTGTGGAATCCTTACTTTATTTGTGACATTAAATGATTGGATCTTGCCTTGTTGTTAACTGGCAACTTTGTTCTAATCAGCGATAGGTTTCTTTTACCAGCATGAGAAGTATAATGGATAATGCTGCATTTGAATATAGGAAAGCCCTTGTGTATAACGGCCCACTAATGTAACCTCGGACATTTCACCCTCCTGATCCTGTAAAGGTATTTGAAGTGATAAAAAGAATAATTTCATGCATTAAACTTACAGTTACTGCTCCTGTTCCTGCTACTACTATTACTACTACTACTACTACTACTACTACTACTACTACTACTACTACTACTACTACTACTACTACTACTACTCACTGCTACTACTACTACTACTACTACTACTACTACTACTACTACTACTACTACTACTACTACTACCTCTGCTACAACAACAACTACTACTATTACTACTACTACTACTACCTCTGCTACNNNNTACTACTACTACTACTACTACTACTACTACTACTACTACTACTACTACTACAACTACCTCTGTTACTTCTACTTTTACTACTATTACTTCTACTGCTGCTGCTAATTTTACTACTACTACTACTACTACTACTACTACTACTACTACTACTACTACTACTACTACTACTATTACTGCTACTATTACTACTACTACTACTACTACTACTATTACTGCTACTACTACTGCTGCTACTACTACTGCTACTACTACTTATACTCCTCCTCCTCCTCCTCCTCCTCCTACTACTACTACTGCTGCTGCTGCTGCTGCTACTACTGCCTATACTCCTACCACTCCCAACTCTTAATTTGTTGTGACTTTGAAAGCATCCCACGTGTATTTCCTGTTCATTGTTCTAATTTTCCAATATTTAATGTTCATTATAAACTTATGTAATAGTTACCTTAAAGTAGCATTTACCCTCAATAGGGGTGTTAACGAATTTCCAGATACGTAACGATGGCCTCCCACATTTACCGACCTTGTCCCACGACCAAATAGGAATTGAGGTACGATACGATTTTGCTACTATTTTTCTTAAGGTACAGCTAGCAACATATTAAAGCAATCCAATTAATTGCATATTTCGTTAATTGTTCTTGAATCTTACCCCAAAGATTTACACCGTTTTTGTGTCTGAAAAGGCCGCGGAAAAGACCTCAGTGGCCTGCGCGTTTGTATTATTTTCTTTGGCGTTCTTTCTATATTTCAATATTCATTGTATGTATATATGGAAACTGAGAAACTGACCTTTACATTGATGTAGCTCTTGAAAGATTAACATTTTGACTGTGCTTGCAAAGAGAGTTGCACGGCATTGTTATCCTTTTTTGTTTTATTTTTTAAGATAATTTAGTTACTCTCCAATATTAAATATTTCCCTTAGTTCCTCAAGATTCGACATTAGAGCAAGTGCCTTCGCCTTCAAAAGAAACTCCGAGTGAACGCAAACACTACAAGGATAAGCCGAAAATGGCTTTGGAAGCATGAAGCCAAGCACTAATAGGTACTAACATGCACTGACCACTCTATGGTTAATCAATATCTACCGAGATATTGCTAGAGGATATTAGACACTGGCATCCAAGATGTACAAGGGAAAAATGCCATCTTATTTATTGGATTTTGGTTTAGGAAGATACAGAAGATATGCGATTCATTGTGATACAGTTCGATGGTCCTTAGAGCTATAAGAAAATAAACGCACAGCAGTCAGTTCACAATAAATATACAGCCTTGGCTGTAATGTTTTTCAATAGAAAATCCAAATCATATATCAAGAATTAGTTTAAGAGTGGTGCTTCGAATGAAAACAAAAATAAAACTTACGATATTATAATATATTTTTCGATAACAATTACAGTGCCTATCGTTATTTAATTCACTGAGTTGTAGAAAACCCAGGGTGTTTTAAAGTTAAGCTACTTTTAGAATAATTTTTGTACTCTTTAAAGTTATGTGCATAAAATTACAGCTCTCTGGCTATTTCGAACTTGCTGAGTTCCAATTTTTTGTTATTTCGAAAAATTATAATCCTCTTGAATTATTTTAAGTATATCCTGAACTTTTTCCAACGTTGGATCATTGTAGATTATGTTGCATTTTTAAGGTTGTTTCTACGGGAAAATGAGTAGCTTGTAATGTAGTTTTTCCGGGAGTTTTGCCCTCAGGATGTGATCCGGGAAAGAGTTTTTAAGTGGAGATGTATTATGCTCTTGGATAGTGTTTTTGTTCACAACTATATATTGGGGTTAAACTGAAGATCATTTGGGCAGCAAGAATATTTGTCGATTGATGTAAAATATTTATCATGTAGTGTGTCGTAAGCTTTCTCTGATGTACGTTTCGGGAGATACTTCTCTCATTGTTTTGAGCCTGACGATAGGAGAAGCATCTCTCAAAACGTAGCACAGAAAAAGCTTATAACTCACGACATGATAAATATTCTACATCAATGACTTCCACTGAGTCTACAAAATCAAGAATTTTTAAGATTATTAGAAAAACATACGGAGGTAATACTCCAGTATTGCCGACGTCTTGAAATAACAAAGATCAAGATTGCTGAATTTACAATTCACTTAAGGTTTGCTTTACGATTCCCACAACCTTGTGATTACCAACACCTACGCCTTCATTGTTCAGTTGGCACAAAAAAATCAAGATGTATAGTAGAGCGGACGATTCGTCAACTACTTCAAGAAAGGATTCACTTAAATGACGAGAAAGGTTTGCGACTTGAACATGCTAAGCCCTGAACACTGATGTTTGTCGAATAAATGAGGGTATAACAGCTTGTATTCGGAAATTTCACTAATCTGTTAAAAAATCTGTTAAAGTAATGGTATAATGTAATTAACACATTAGATTCTCACCTATCACGGTACTCATTTATCAACTTCAAAGATATGACGAGAAGTTTAGATCTTGGGTTATGATGATGAAAGGATAAGAGCATCAAAAATATGGAAACCTTAGGTCAATGCCCTGTTTACTTTCCTTGGTGAAAACTACAATTTCTATGAACGAAATTATTTTGCGAGAAAAATCTGCGGACAGAACTTTTTATTTAGATAAAAAAAAATTTGGACTATTCGCCTCATGTTCTAGCAGGAAAACAACATTTTCATAATGCTTGTAGCCATTGTTTCCCGTGTACAACAAGGGAAAAACATAGGTATTTCGGTGAAACACACAAATGCACAGAAATATATTGAAATAGTCTCCAGCATTTGAAAGACAGACAATAAAGGTATTTTGAAAACTCATAAGGAGATTTCAAGCTGTCATTTTGCTTAGAAATAGGCATCTGTCAAACCAAAGAAGAACGCAGTAGAAACTCTCTTATATGAATTTCGATAAGACAACAGTGTGGTCACTTATGACAGCGAATCTCAGTACAGTACAACAATGTACATGCAGTGGCATCCCACAACACTTAAATCACCAAAGCTATATGTACTTCAATTTACTTTAACTTTCAATTATAGCAGTGACTTGTACACCACAAAGATATAACGGTCTTTTTCCACCTTCCTATGATACACACTCTTATTCCTGGCTATGATCCAACTCTTCAACCCGGTAGTGCCCTTTCCATTTCTTCCAACCGTCACCACGTCTTCTTTGGTCTATCTACGCTTTTTGTTACCTTTTCCCCTTATTTTTATAGAGCTACGTAATTCCTGTATGTTTTTGTAAAACAGCCATGCGTTGCAATTTTTAAAATTCTCCTATCATGATACCAGAGGCAATGTTTGTCCTCGCCTATCACACAAAGTCAACTGTTCTTTTAGAGGAAATCGGTATTTTAGATCTGATCCTTATTACCATTAAGGAATATGTCATGAACCTGTGACTAAAAAACTGATGAATATGAATCTACGACGGCAAAAGCGCGGTTTTCGTTTGTTATTTAAACCGACCTAACATTCTATTAGCCAGGGAAGTAGTAGATTTTTATTGAAATAGAAGTAAAGTTAATCATATTACTATTATTACTGCCACATATGCCCATATTCATATGACCCGAAAGCTGATTCTATGCCTGGTTCTACTCAATTGTATGAATATCACAAGCTTTTTTGATATGAGCAATTCCACGGATTGAACATACAACTAAGCCAAATGGTAGTTTAGTCGTGGCAATTCAAATACTACTATCAATAGTATCCTTGTAGCCTACTGTCGGACAAACACTCTTTGGGGAACCGCACTTTTATCGGACACAGTTCATTTGAGTCTTTCAATGTTAAATAGCCACAGTCATCCTAGTTACATAGCGATAATTTGTAACAGTTATACTTGCCAACATCGATTATTGAGAGCAGGAACAACAAACATTGGCTGACTGCAAGAAATACAAAGTATTCCTAGGACCGTAAAGACGTATTTCCTGAAGCAATTTAAATTAAAATTTCGATCTCTGAGGTTGTACAATTTCCAATTGTCACTTGCTTCCTGAATCTTGCAGTCTTGGACAAAATTGAAGTAGGTGATCCCTTCGCTAATTGTTAGATCTTGATTAAGAAAAAGCTATTTGTGCCCAGTATATATATACTTATTTAATGCTCTGGCAAAATGATATACATGAAAAAGTTACTGCAGGACAAATGAAAGTAAGCACATATTAACTTCAAAAAAAACCCTTAAAACTTTGTGACAAAAAATAAAGCCTTAACAAATTGGTGCTAACTTCCATTTATTGCATAGAAATATGACCAAGCAATTAATGAAAACTTGGGACCAGGTTGGTGAGAAAATACAAGATTTGTTAATGTTTCAGTGTATGTCAGTTCATAAAATGCAGTGTAATAAGTACAGACAAAACTAAGTTATCAAAATTTACAAAAACATTTAAGCTATGCACTCTTGAGTTGTTAGCAAGAAATGATATATAAGCTCTCCCTTTATCCATCATAATTTTCAAATATTACTAACAATACTAAAGAACATGAATGCAAAATGTTTGGAAAAATTTTTTGCCTACAGGAAGTGTCATTAATCAAGGTTATAAGAGTTGGTAACGAGGGAGAAAAAACTCGCCTCCATTGACTTAACTCAAAGAGCTTAGTTGCTTAGAGAGACTGTCAGAGATAACTGTTCAAACAGCTTAAACTGACGCAAAGGAAATTTTTCTGATGTTTCTAAGAAAAGGTAATTATAATACCAAGCCACAACAGAGACAACTTTTTAGAAATAGTATATTTTGTATACCTATTCTCTGCTTTCAAGAATAACGTTTAAATACTATGGATTGGGCCTATTCCATCCTGGTATATTTCCTGGCAGGTCCAGCCAAGGCCTACAGGCTTGAAACCGTCAAGTAATGACTGAACATCCGCTAATTTTAGTAGGAAATGGTAAAGCTCTGATCTTATAGTAGAGTAGATTGTATTGCGTCCCAGATGAATGCAGGAAGGGACAATTGTGTGTAACATCAGGATGTTGATATTCAGAGTCACTTGCCTGAGTTAGTAGCCCATTGTAAGATGACATCAGGAGGAACACTGGTCAGAAATTATCCTGCTTTAACCCAAAATTTCTTTTGCACGGGGTGAAAGAGGAGCTAGGGACCAATAAAGTTAAAGCGTTACCCGTAAGCAACACTTCCCGGGATCCCTCGATCGCTACGAATCGCATGTAAGGGTACCGCGGAAACCACGAATGAAAGAATGAAAGTTGAACTTTTGGGTCCCTGAAGAGCAGTGACAGAGAGCTAGTGGAAGTTCTTAAAAGGAGATTCATTATTGTAGCATATTTTCACAAGACTAACTTGACTGAAAAAAGTGAAAGAGAATTGGGAAATGGATATAAGATCTTTAGTGAAGAAAGGAAGAATCAGAATGGTGTAGAAGTCATCTTTGATGCAGACATGAAATAAAGCTGGTTTAAACAGGAGAGGTTTATAACATCATTTCCACCCTTACTGTACTTTTAGGTGTTTCACCAAGATAAAAGAAAAGTTTCATGGCACATGTTAACAGCTAGTTTTAGGATTAAAAGGAAAAGTTGTGATTTTTGCTGGAAATATGAGCGAAAATCTCGGTAAAAGTACTACTGGCTTATCTGAAACATGTGAGGAGGAGAACTGACAAGAACTGAAGACCGTGACAGACTTTGTAAAGTTACGAAAGCTTAAACATGGTACTGTCTGACACATTCTTTACGTAAATATGACACCTTTTTACCAGTGAGAGTGAAGGTAACAGCTAACATTTGGATTACACAATTGTGAAAGAAAATATCAAGCAAAAGTCAACCAAGACAATGTAATTCCAGGTGAGCCAGTTGTCAAACAACATCCACTATTATATATTATTTAAAGTTATATAAAGTAGCAAAGGAGAAGGAACCTAGGAACAAAGGAGATCCGGTCGTACGTGGAGCAACAAAGCAACGGGAAGCAACCAGAAAAGTTGTTGGGAAGTTGGGAGTAATAACAAATCAGACAGGAGATATTGTAACAGAGAAAGCAAGCATCAAAGAGAGGTACGGGAAGTACTGTGGTGCTCTTTTCAATGAGGAAACCACTGACCGCTAACAGAATAGACACTCACTGAAAACTACCTATAACGTTTGTATGTGCTGACCTGCCCTAGTGACAAGCAGTTGAACAGAAAACTGTATGGAACCATGGACACCATCCAGCAGGCCATTGCATTCGTCAAAGCCAATGCACTTGATGTATGAACGATCAACAACAAATAAAAAGTATTATGCACTCTCCAAAATACACCACATATTTTAATAGCTCTTAAGAAATCCCCATAGAATTCCACAAAAGGACTGCGAAAGACAAAATATTCCCTAAATGCTATAACTGTTCTGATGGCCCTTTGTCTTTTTTTTCTGCTTGGGGATGTCTAACACAGTGGTTTCAATCTTTTGGATATCTTTGAAAAGAAATAACTGTTGATGCAAAGTACGATGCAGAAATTAATAAAAAAGTCGAAATAGTAGAGAGTATTTAGAAACTTGCAGAATCCAAAGATAAATCACCGGATGGGTATTAAATCAAAGTTAAGGTTTTGGTACACTTGCTTTGCTTATAAAGCCTCGTATGAATTGACCATAAACTCCCTTAAATTACACATGACGGTAAAACTGTGTGAAAAGGATGAACGAAGGAACAATTAAATTAATTTGTTAAACGTATAACTTTTCTTTCTGTAATGACTAAGCTGGTGAACATTTAAAAAGTACCCACCACTTTTCATATTATATAACAAAATTGGGAGACAAGTATTTACTGTAGTCCAGTATTTAAGCAATTTCGAATCATTTTCTTGTCGTTTTGGTGCTAGTCGAAACAGCCGCCAAATTTCATATTTGCCTAAATTCGAAGGCAAGTTTGAGATTTGTTGTGGCCCTTTTAGTAAGCAGCTCGTCCTGGATAAATGAATGGGAACATTATGACGAAGCTACCCACCCCATCTAGAATAAAATGACGGAAACGTCAAGGAGAGATTAACATTCACGTGAACTCCAAATTGTAGCGTGATTTTAAGCTGAAATATGCAATATGGAAAGCTCAAGGGAAATTGATTATCATAAATCGAAATTCAAGAAGTGGATAGATGAGAAAAGGCCTGTGAGCACATATCACGTAAGCGAAGAACAGGGAAGGTTGATGACTGAGTATCTTAAGTTTGGGTATTTCGCGAAACGAGCCCGGCTGTCGATCGAAAGAGCCAAGAAGAATTCTCTTTGTTGGGTCTTCCAGAGTTAAGCATGGAAGACGTGCTGTGTGCCATCATCAAAGACTAAGGGGTCTCTCGGATGTATTAGAAGAGTTGCTTTCAGATATTATTAATTTTCACACATCACACGGAAGGCTTGTTAGCCTCTCCTTGATGTTACCAGTATTTTCCGCCAGATGGGCTTGGTAGCCTCGTCATGATGTTCCATTTACCCTGGATGGGGAGATCGCTGAATGGGCTGCAAAACAGTAAACCAAATCAATAGGTCTCGTTCTTTACCGTAAGCGAGGCAAAACCAACAGCAAAAACAAGAACCAGGAAAAATGGCTTCTTATAGTCGTGCACTATTGAAAAGTTGGGAAAAATTACGCCTAGCTGCTAAGTATACCAATGCGAACGACCTGAAAATTTTGTATTTCAGAAAAGGACTTCTTGCTATAGAAAAACCTTTTGGCCTTCCAGTACACAATGGTCCCGGTGTAAAATTTTGCTTGATGGATTTGTTCCCTCAGCTGCGAAGTAATCTCAAACTGACTTCTTCTCCTGAGTTGATCAATCGCCTTGATAGGGACTCTTCCGGTATTCAGCTTCTCAGCTATAACAGAGAGATGGCTAGAAGGTAAGTAAAGGTCGGTATTTTACTTTTTCATCAAGTTTTCCGACGCATACTATCTATCTATCTATCTATCTATCTATCTATCTATCTATCTATCTATCTATCTATCTACCTATCTACCTCCACCAGTTCGATTTCGACCCCGGTTACTATGTTGACAAGCTTTCTCTAAGCTGACCTGTCTGTGACTTCCCTGATTGCTTCTATGTGAGGTTTGCCCACTATTGCCATGATGTTGCCCCCACCATCTCGTTCTGGGTCTTCCACGTCCTCTACTGCCCTCCATTTTGCCTTGCAAAATTAGTTTCTCCAGTCTGTTGTCAGCTCGCCTAATGTGACCAAAGTAGGTTAATCTNTCTATCTATCTATCTATCTATCTATCTACCTATCTACCTCCACCAGTTCGATTTCGACCCCGGTTACTATGTTGACAAGCTTTCTCTAAGCTGACCTGTCTGTGACTTCCCTGATTGCTTCTATGTGAGGTTTGCCCACTATTGCCATGATGTTGCCCCCACCATCTCGTTCTGGGTCTTCCACGTCCTCTACTGCCCTCCATTTTGCCTTGCAAAATTAGTTTCTCCAGTCTGTTGTCAGCTCGCATAATGTGACCAAAGTAGGTTAATCTACCTTTGTCTCTGGAGTTCAGAAGTGACATCTTTTTTGTATACTTGATTCAGAATCCAATTATTTGTTTTTCTTGCGGTCCATGGAATGCAAAGAAGTCTCCTCGACACCCAAAGTTCAAAGATTCGATTCTTCTTTGATCAGCCTTCCTTACAGTCCAGCTTTTGCTTCCATGCATGACGACAGGATATGTTAATGTCTGAACCAGCTTGAATTTTAACCTACGAGATACGTCTCTATCTTTCATAATCTTCGACAGTTTTTCCATACTTGCTCTTCGCACTGCTATTCTTCTTGTTATCTCTTTCCCGCAGTCTGTCTCTCTGTTGATTGATGCACCCAGAAAGTTGAACTCTTCCACAATGTCAAGTGTCTCTGTACCAATTTTAAATTCTCGCATTTCCTCTGTTGTCATAATCTTGGTCTTCTTCGCATTGGGCATCAGTGCTGCTGTTCACTTGCATTCTTGACCCGTTGAATCAGTGCTGTCAAGTCTTCCTTGCTCTTCACTACTAAGGTGGTATCGTCCACATACCTAAGATTGTTGAGTGGCCTATCACCAATGTTAATTCCCGACAGTTCAGTAGGTATGGTGGGAGTATACAACCTTGTCTTATGCCCTTTGCAATGTTAACCATTCTGTATTGCCAAATTCTATTTGAACCGTTGCTTCTTGGCCTGTGTATAGGTTTTTGATTAGGATTCTCAAGAATTCCTAATCTGTGCATGCTGTTCTACAGTTTGTTGTGATCCACACAGTCAAATGCTTTGCTGTAGTCGATGGACCATAAGTAAACTGGAACATTTATCTCTCATGATTTTTCAAGTACCCAACAGATGTTAGTAACTACACACATTGGCAATCAAATTTTATGCCAAGCAACCAAAGTTGATAAGACTATTGAATATTGATTTTTTGAGGGCAGTTATTATAAGGTACTTAAGAAAACAATACAATAATGCCATAAATATATTTTTTATTCTTTTCATGCCACAAATCAAGTTGACTATATGCCATTTACTGGATGAGTATTTACTTTTCACATTGTAAGATGGGTTGTTTGGGCAGGGATTTGGGGGTAAATTTTATCATGAATTCATGCTCTTTGTGTTGATTTCACTTTTCCTTGTTTTAAAAGAGCATTAACTTGGAAGTTGACTTTTATTTTCATGTATAATATTACTTAAAAAGCCCATGATTTAGCCTCTTCACCTGGAATCCTGCCCCTAGATATTCCATAAAAAAAAAAGTCACCTGCCTCAATCATCAATACACAATCTGACCCATGGGGGTCAGATCATGTATTGATGATTGATCAATTTCAGTTAGATACATAACATCTGGTTTAAAATAAGATTTGATGGGAATTCATGAAATTTCATAGGTTTGTGCTAATGATGCAAAGATGAAGTATCTTTTGCACCCCTGAATGAAACTTTGGCTTCAAGGTATTCTGATCTAGGGTTGGGAGCATAGCTTGAGAGACCAACAGTATTTTAGACCCAATTCTGGCAAAAAGTTGTCATAAATAACCATGCATCAACAAATTTTATAGGGATTAAAATGGATAGGTTTCACAGAAAAACACTGCATCAAACGAAATTAATTCTTAAATTTTCTAAATATGAAGTAATGTGAAAGCAGTAGCTACCTTACATATTCATTAAGGAAAACAAACAAGAGTCCAAGACAAAACTTAGCATAAAGCTTGATTTTCATCATTCTAAATGAATTTATTCTCTGGTAACCTTGATGATATAGCTCAGACAACCTTGTCAAGTAATGGTGAAGAGACAACATATTAAACTACTCTGGGATTTCCACTGAGGTGAAGGATGAAATTTTTAGGAGAAAAAGAACAGGGAGAGCAGAAAATATCTGTCAAGTTTTGAATTAAGATTTTTGGAGACTGTTTTTTACCTGCCCCCTCACTTACAAACTCACAATTCAACCTTAAATCCATGTTTCACAAGGTCACATGATCACAATAAAACTGTTTATTTTATGTGAAAAGAGATGAAACTTCACAAAGCAAATTTAAAAGAAACATTTTGTGTAAAAATTTTCTCTTAATATTATTGTTTATATAAACCTTGCAGCAGCAGAATTGTGATTTTCACATTAAAAAGCCTTATATTTCTCTTAAAATTGAATCTACACTTCACTGTCACTGCTTTCTTCCATGTCAGAAATTTGATGGTATTGTGATATTGGTAAGATCAATGACAGGTTGTGACCTTTCCTTTTCTTTTAATTTTGAATCACTAAAAAAGAACTTGAATGTTCAAAGGTTACCATAGTGTTTGTCAGATATTGCAAGAATACATTGTGTTTAATTTTTAATATTGTTAAAAACTTGGGATGAAACATAATCATTGACCTAGGTAATAGACACTGAACCTATTTTTTTATTTTTCTGCTATTATGTGTGAAAAACCTACAGATCTATAAAGATGGTGTTTACACTGATTTAATGTAATCTCTGTCCAAATGGGAAACAAGTGACAATACTTCTTGTGTGAATTCATTTGTGGGAGCATACTGCCACTTATGGAACATTTTCACAGAGAAAGTTTTAGGAAACTGTAGTGGAGTTAGGTTTGTTTTTTAATTGGGTAAACATATTTCCTTGTTTGTTAGGTTAGTAGCTAATGCTAGCTGAAAGCTCTGCATTAAGTTGACTTTTTGTTTTGACATTTTCTTCTGATATTCAATTTTTTTAAAACTTCTGGTTATTCCTATAGGAGTCTTGTCAAATGACCTAACCTTGGCTTACACTTCTTATGAGTGGAACCTATTGGTTGCAAACAAGATTGCTATGTTAAATGATCACAGTTTCAAACTATTTCTTATATTCTTATGATGTAGAATGGAAGATCTCTACACAAGAAGAAGAATAACCAAGGAGTACCTTGCTGTAACAGTCCGTGTCCCAACAGTCATGTCTGGTACCATTAATATACCTATTGGGCAAGGTATTGTAGCTCAAAAAGAAAAAATGGTTCTTCGGGAAGATCTCACAAACTCCAAGGTAGATCATTTGACATGTTATAATTTGTTTGAAAAAAATTCAGTTTAAAGACTTGGTCAGTCATTGCAATTAAAGTATTTTGTGAACTACACGGGCTTTACAGAAACTTGGAGAAAGTGAATGGCTGATTAAGGTTGTTCAGGAAATGTACAGAAATGCTAAAAGTTGGGTAAGGGTCAACAGTTACTATACTGAGAGTTTTGGTGTGGGAGTTGGAGTTCATCAGGGATCTGTACTAAGTCCACTGCTTTTGATTTGTGTTTTGGATGCACTGTCAAGAGAGTTTCAAAAGGGTTGCCCAGAGGAATTTCTATATGCAGATGACCTGGTTCTCTCCAGTGAGACATTGGATGGTCTACTTGCTAAGTTAGAGACTTAGAAGAAGGGTTTGGAAGGTAAAGGTTTGGCAGTGAACATGGGCAAGACAAAAGTGATGGTCAGTAGATGCAATTTAGGAAAGCCATTGGAGAAAGGAAAGTTTCCCTGTTGAGTCTGTCGGAAGGGAGTTGGGAGCAACTCAATCTATTGTGGTACTTGCAAGCACTGGGTACATAAACGGTGCAGTGGAAATAAAGGGCAAACTGACAGAAAGTAACAAGACAGAAAGTTTTAGCTGCAAGAGGTGTTTAGAAGGGGAGGCGACCTGTGACTTAGACCTATGGAAAGTGCATTTGGAGGGTTAGGAAATTGAAGTTGTCCAGAAGTTTTGCTACCTTGGTGACACCCTTGGAGCTGAGGGTGGAGCTGGTGCAAGTCTAACAGCAAGGGTTAACAGTGGATGGAGTAAGTTCAGGGAGGTAATGCCATTGTTAACCAGCAGAGCTCTACCATTACCTACCAAAGGTAGAGTCTACCAGGCATGTGTACGTAGCACAATGATGTTTGGCAGTGAAACTTGGCCAGTGAAAGCTGAAGATGTCAGCCGCATGGAGCGGAATGACATGAGAATGATAAGATGGATGTGCAACATAAGTCTAAAGGACAGGCTCAGTTCTAATGAACTCAGAAGGAGATTGAATCTGGACAGTATTGGCAGCTGTATGCAGAATAGGAGGCTTCATTGGTTTGGTCATGTGGATAGAATGGACAAGAATGTTTGGGCAAGTAGATGCAGAACAATCAAGGTGACAGGAACCACTGGTAGAGGAAGACCGAAGAAAACATGGGAGGAAGTGATAAGGTTGGATCTCAAACAAAAATGTGTCAGCAGAGACCTGGTTTGGGATAGGATAACTTGGACGTCAATGTCAAGAAAGTGTCCAACACATGCTAGCATGTAAAATGGACATTAAACCGAATATGATGATGATGATGATGATGATGATGATGATGATACATCATCATCATCATCATCATCATCATCATCATATTCGGTTTAACATCCGGTTTACATGCTAGCATGTGTTGGACGAGTACATATACTGTGTAAGTCACTCCACTAGCCCTGGATAATTTTGAATGGCAAAACCATTTGTTACAAGCTTTTGGTTTATTGATTTGCTTGACAAGTGAAACATTTTTATTTTTATGTACATGGCCTATGTCTATGATAACATTATTATACTGCTTGTGCTTATATTGTAGATGAAGTTATTATAAAATTTGTTTCTTTAGATTTTGGTTTTATGCATCAGTGACCAGGTCCTAGCCCAAGCATCTGCAGTATTGTTAGTATTATTGTTTTCATTCCTTAAGATTTATTGGGTTATCTTGCTACTCCATTACTCTTTGTGGAGAATGCAAAATCAATGCTCAAATGTAAATGTACCATAGCCAGAATTGGTAGCTGCTACTAATGGTAGTGCAACATCAAGAGCTATATAATAGAGAAAATGCTTGAATAAAAATGTTTATGACATTATTTGGAATGCAGCTGCTATGTCAAGAGTGTGCATGCCCAAGGTGCATAGAATTACCATGGTAAAGCAACTGTCTTATTATTGATTTGTTGAAATTAAGCATTCTTAACCTGGTGGAATAAAAAGAATACAGAATTATGGGAAACAAAATTGAATTGAAAGAGACTGTAAAATTGCCATGAAAATAATGTACAAGTATTCTTTGAAAAAATTCCCTTGAAAAATTTAGTTTTTCACAGCCAACTTTGTAAAATCAAACTGGCCCTACCCACTCTCTGCTAATTCAGCTTAAGGTAAGGAAGAAGTAATCATACAACATTGTCTGTTCTCAAAGCATGTTACTTTGGAGGGTAATTTTTTATTTACAGAACAGTGCAGTACTCAATTGTGTTGTATTCCAATAAACCCTATTGTACATTACACAACTGGCAACAATTATGGTGTACTCATATCATTGTTAGACTTATTTTGTACAGTGTCTTGAACAAATTTACATACTCACGTACCAGGCATAGTTACATTTATTTCAAAATCTGTGAGTGCACCACAGTGTAAGACAATCATTATACTTCTTAGAAGGGTTACAATATACAGATAGTGTTGAAGCTAGTGTTATTGTATTTTTGAAACGCATCAAATTCTAAGGAGAACATAGTATTGCCCAATGGTGTTTAGAAATTTGACATGCTACATATATATCTAAGGCCACTCCAGTAGATTTTCATTTGCTGTGGTTTCTTTCTTATCGATAAATTGCCTTCTCATTATTTGACAACAATACAAAAGTTGTTGCAGTTATTATGTCCTCTGCCACGTGTGTGCTATTGTAAAACTTTTGTACAATAAGCTCTTCGAAATTTGCAGTATTGATTAATTTTGTCAGTTGGTCCCTAAAGTTGAGGTCAAAAATGCTTTTAAAAACAGAAGGCATGTTGAAGTCTTGTCTTTTTTATTGTGCAAGTCTTTGGTTCAAGACTAATGTATTGTATTGGTTTTAAGGTTTTTTTCTTTCCCCAGGAGTCACATGTAGGCATAAGAAATGTATTTTTAGAACTGTCTTTAACTTTTTTTTACAGGTAAGTGACTGTCCACCAGATGTAAAATTTCCTCAGACATCGTTTACAGTATTGGACAGCAACAAAGATACATGTGCTTTACTTAGCTTTTTGACAAGGACTGGATATAAGCACCAAATCAGAGTTCATGTAGCAGATGCTCTTGGTTGCCCCATTCTTGGTGATCACAAATATTCAGAATCATTCGGACCCCAAATTCTTCCTCTCAGATTAATACAACTTCTTGGACTTACTGGAGTCAAGGGTGAAAATAAATCAAAAGGTGTCATTAGGCCTTGGCAAAGAGCCCTGGTTCCTCTACATTTACATGCAAGTAAAATCACAATTCCTGAAATAGAAGACAAACCAGTCCAAATTGTATCACGTATTCCACCCTATTTCAAGGTGACTTTGGAGAACTTAAATCTGCACCCAAAAAGAGCTGCAATCACTGAATCGCAACTTCTTGCACCACGTAAAAACTTGAATTTTTTGAGCAAACCAAATGTTGTTGACAGTTTGTCAAAATTTTAATAATACTATTGTAAAATATTAAATGATGAATCTTTGGCTTCAAATAGTAAAGAGTGTGTGACCAAAGCGAAGTACCATAATTATTGGAGTGTGTACATATTTCCTTTTTATCGTATTTTCTCAAAACCACATAATCGTCGCAGAATTGATTTAGTTTTGAGACCTGGACACACTGTTTATTTGAGGGCAATATTTATTTTAGTCAATATGGAAGAAAATTAAATCTTGTGTCAACCCTAATGATCAGATCCTACGTGTACAAATCAATATGCAACTATTTACTCAACAGAACTTAATTCTTAATTTAATCTTCAAACAGCATTTTTAATACTGATCTTGGCATACACAGCACATGAAGTCTTGTTCGATTAGTCTTTAGAGCTTGCTAGCTCAAATTTAGGGATTCCTTGTGTGCTACATAATAAACATATTCAGTGAAATAAAAGGGACCAAGGAGCTCAATTAATTACGTATTATTTGGCTGTTCAAAGGGGCACTGAAACTTCGTGTTTGCAGTGATAAACATAACTCTTACATGGAATGGTATTTTCGTACAAGAAGACAGGTTACACTGTAAACAACGAGAAAATTTGCATAAACATCACATAAATACTGGTAGTCATGCACAAAAGCAACAAAATATAGGTAAACCAAATTTGATTTTATCTTAGAGTTTACAACAAACATTTATAGGGACTATGCTTACAAAATATTTCGACCCCAGAAATTGGAACTTTTGACATGTGAGCATGGTAAAAGACCAGGAAACAAAGATTTATGGAGAAAAATGGCATTTGGACTTCCAAGATAAGCAAAAGATTATATTGGGATACTCGCTGGTAAAGCTGCCCAAGTTTTGAAAGTTTTTGGTTTTAAACAGGACAAAATTACCTAAATGGAATTGTAACGGGAAACAGGAAGCGAAAACTTAATTAACGAAAAGTGAAAGCAAAATTACTGCATGAAGAAATAAACAAACGAAGACATGAATGTACTTATTTGCCCGTTTATATCAAAGTTCTTATAAAAAGAAAAGGAATTAGATTGCTCGAAAACAAGTATATTCGATTAGGCTCTACAAACCATTTTTTATAACCAACGCCCCTTCCTTTGTTTGAAGCTTCTAATTAGCGCCCAGTGCAAAGATGCGACGTATATTGGAAAGCAGCGATTATTTCACTATTCAACACCAAAATGGGGTGTTTAAAACAGGAAATACGGTATGCGAATATATCGTCACCCTCTCATTTAGAAGTAAAAGAAGCACACCCATATTTTGCAGAATCGTTTGAATGAAATATAATCGGGATTTGGGAATAGTGAAGACAAATGATTAGTTACAAACTCAGTTACTGACTTGGGCCTAATAGAAATTTTTTCTTCTCGTTTCTGTATTTTCCTTCCCCAAATGGACTCTTGTCATTTTCAATCGGTTTGTCCCATTAAAGTAGACTTCATTTTCTTGTTTGATACTTTATACTTTTCAAGCGCTTTCTATCAAAGAATACGTACCATTCCTTTGACCTGGAGATATAAAATAGGTTGTTGGTTTTTTTAAGTAGTTACAGTAATCGTAAGAAAAACAACTACCGGAAAACGTCAAAACTATTTAATTGTATAAAGTTATGGGAACAAAGTGGACAAATATGCTTACATTTTGAAATGTGATATCTTATTGTTATTGTGTTAAAGTTCTTTTTATCTGATTTTTTGTTAATCTTTGAAGGCCAGTGTGGTGTATCTTTCGAAAACCTTTTGTGCCAATAGTTGGAACGTAGTCCCTAATTTAACTAACCATACACATACTGAAATTTCAATACTGTAGCAGAAGATTTTGCACGGGCAGGGCTAAAAAAATTTTCTATCGTAACCTCGGTGTTTGCTGCTGTAACTGCTAATTTTAAAGCAGTTTTTGTCATTAATATCCCGGTCTCAAGTCGGCAGTTTGCTTCTGAGTTTTTAAGGATTAGTTCGTGTTATGTTGCGAATACTGTTAATGGTTCCCAGCCTTCTGCCATTCCCTCTTTTTTTTATGGGCCTTTTCACGTGTGTTGTCTGAACATCCATAATTGAATTGTTACTAATAATTGTCTCGAAGCTTCCCGTCAGTTCAATTTTTATTGAAAGACCACCTTTACGCAACAAAATACTTGGTCTCTCTTGCTCGCCAGTGACAATCGATGGATTTAGGAAGCTTTCAATATCGTAATGTATTTCAATTTTCAATTGTGATTTGAAAAAGTTAACGATGTTCAACTGGATAGAGTCATGTCCCTATTGTCGCCTTTTTCTGTAGCGACAGGGCACGAGCCGATAACGTGACCGAGTGTTTGATATTGGTGAGACTCTTTACACGATGAGTTGTTGTAAGCCTCCATTTGACACCATTGTTCCTGCTTGCTAGGATGTTACTTAAATAATGGTATATAAACTTGTATATATTTCTTGGCAAATGCCCCACAACGTTTGTACAATGGTTTGTGATCTACTAATCTGCAAAGTACCAGATCGCAATTAATGCTAGATTCCAAGTTGACAACTCATCTCTCACGCGTTCTTTCTTTATCTCCAGTTTTTTATGAGAGCATTTTTAGTGGATAGGTTTTGATCGTATTGAGTGGGTAAATGAATCTGCATTTGCAATGTTAGACTTATTTTAGCAGCTTCGAAATGCTTTTGCGTTGTATGGGCTTAGTAGACTGCAGTACAATGCCGAGCCGGAATAACTTTTACGATATCAAGATAATAATTAAGGTGGTGAATTGGCCATTTCCAGCAACATACGGGTGTATCTCGATGCATTGGTATTGAGGTTGTTCAACACCCATGTATGATAGGCAGTTACAAGTTATTTTTTATACGAGGTACTGCTGATAGTTTTTATTTCGCGGGTGCAATTGGAGTTTGTTCTTATTGTCCATCGGATGTTTTAATTCAGTTATGATTTCGGTTTTTTGCTTTTCTTCCAACATTTTAGAGCGAAAGTGGCGAACTGAGCACTTTAAAGTAAAAATTACTTCTAATGTTGGCACGGATAGGTCATCGAAATATTTTTATGATTTATATTGGATAGCTGAAGACTATTTTTGTTAATACCACCTGAGTGACATCCATTATAACAATCACTGGCCCATCTATACCATCTAGTACACAGTAAACTGTAACTTTCACTTTCAAAGCAAGTGACTGACATCGTGTCATCTTAAAGCTGAAACTATTTTCTGGGGAAAAAATTAACTGCACAGTAACCACATTTTGTGTAGTTTCCTGGAAGTATACTTCGTAATTTTTCGTTAGTATATGAAAAATCAGATTGAAAAGGAGTCACCTTGTAAAATACCTTTGTTAATCAGCAGAAAATGGGTACAGAAGTTATTAGTAACTGTTGCTACTTCACACCATGTATACGGGTGATATAAGATGTCGCATAGGTTCCCAGAAATATGACGGGAAAGCATAAATGATTGACGTAAACTAATGTTTAACTTGACCAAAAGTGTGATAGTTGAATGTTCTGTTTATTTCTGCCATGATTGACCATGTTAGCCATTTCTTCAAAATGCTCAAATGTTCCATTTATACTAAAGCTAATTCCTCTTTGATAGTGACATTTGATAAATTTGTTTTTGATAGCAAGTCAGACACGATTACGTAAAAATTACGAAAGAACCTTTAGCGTCACCGGGTCTTAATATTACAGGATGTAAGTCTTTAGAAAAATTTGGATTTCCTCTTATTGTAGATCATGGTAGTACCAGCTTTTTTTTTCCAGATATCTAAAAAGCGATGCAAGTTCGTATAAAATTTAAATCAGATGACGAAAATTTGATCCAAAGGACACGAGAAACCACAACTTCATCTTTTCAGTGGTTTATGAGACCCCATACTACTATTGGGGCGAGGTGTTAAAAAGTACGTCCGGAGTTTTTAAGGTCGTCATCCAGGCAGAAATGGTAAACATGAAGCTGGGTTAAGACATTTAAAAAAGTCTTCCGAAGGGCTTAGCACATTTAATTCAATCAAATGATGGCTGTACTGACGTGGTAATATTTTAACTTTGTTATCGTATACCCAGAAATTTCTTTTAGTATGCTCGTCGTTGTCGGCAGACGAAAACTTAATGGAAACTTTTTTTTTTAACTAAGAGATTTGGCGAAAAATTTTATGACGTTGATGTCTGCATCTTTTTATTTAAGAGCTAATTTTTATTTGGGTTATTTTCAATGAAAAACTTATTTCTACTTGATTACGTGATTTCGACCCCGACAGTTTGAATTTTGTATCCTTGGATCAAAACAGCTTGAATCCCTGTGCCAAGAAAAGCCCCATCCACGGACAGTTTGTAGCTCGAACTAATCATGCAGGTGTCGATGAACTCGCAACCTATCATTGGCTCAGAAGCTCCGGGCTAAAGGAGAAAACTGAAGGCATTATCCTTGCTGCCCAGGATCAGAGCTTGTTCACCCGAAGTTATCAGGCAAATGTCAAACGACTATATACAGAAATTAGGACTTCAAATCAGGATAGAGGTAATGCAAAAAACGGCTTTGTTAGGAACGGCAAGAATTTTGAGGAAAGTGTTGTCGTTATAGACCTGGAAAGAGGACTTTTGGGACCTTTGGTAACTTGCTGTCACCTGCTTCCGTAAGTATAATGAAGACCAGAATAATATAATCTTATTCTGAGATAAAAATATGTTACCAAAAGTAGTAATAATAATAATAATGGAAACTTTTTATTTTTTCATCTGAACATATACAATTACAAACCTCACTAATCAAGGTAGTTTGCATTGGCTTGCCTATTTAACAAAATCAAAATTAAATATTTTACTAACAAAATCAATACAGCGACAATAGTTCAGGGCTGGTCCATGGTTTATTTCTACGACAGAATATGTAGTATGTGGTGCGAATGATTATGTTGGAAAGTTTGGTTGAAAGAAAGCGCTCGTGTTTGTTGTCGATGTTCAAAGCGTTGCACATTTTACTGAAGGTAATACAAGATTTACCGAA
>RDPX01000015.1:417071-471692 GCA_003991215.1 Morbakka virulenta
AAAACATCAACAGTTCCTGTCGTCATTGGCGCATTAGGTATGATCAAAAAGGGCACCCAAAAACACTTAGACAAAATACCAGGAAATCACTGCCTCCAGGAAATCCAAAAGATTGTCTTAAACAGCACTGCTCATATCCTCAGAAAAACTCTTTCCATGTAAACAGTATATTTTTTCAAAACTTTTTTACTCTTTTTTATATATATATATATATCTAAATTATTTTTATTATTTTTATAGTCCTTTTTTATAAATTTGAATTATTTTTTACCAAATTTTTATAAATTTTTTTTACAATTTTATACTTATACATACACGTTCCTGTCAATACATTTAAAACCTTTACTCGCCTTAGGTCACTGGGTGTGACCCGGTTAGTAATTGTATGAAAACGCAATTAAAATAAACAGATTTTATAATAATAATAATAATAACAATAATAATAACAATAGAAATAAATTTCCTGGGTATTGACATTAAACTGCATCCGTTTCGTTTCGTGGAGTTTCGACGTGGGAGAGTGAGGTTACCCTTTGACACAACTACCTCCAAATCACCCTACTCGGAGACCTTGAAATTTTGGGTTGACGTCCGGCGAAGTTTAGTCTGTCCCTTTCTCTCTGGCCAGGACGAGGTCGTAAGCCTTGCTTGGCAATGGTCCTGTGAGAAGGAAAACTCATTAAAAGCATTAAACCAACCGCAGTTGTAAATATCAGGTTGACGTCTGGTGGGATGTAGCTGTGTCTTATGGTCAGTAGTAGATCTTTAGCCCTGGTCGGCAAAACTCCTATAGATGGTGTCTCGATAAAAATGCAAGGAATGGAAAACCTCACACAAACCAACCTCGTGTAAAATGAATCGATTTAATTTGCAAATTAACGTCTAAATGGGACCAGAACTAAGAGTGAAGATGCCTCGTCCTGCAGGTGTCCCTAGGGAAAGCAGCGAGGGTCCAGTCGTCATCCTAAAACTGCTAGAGTGGGATGGAATAAAGAACTAAACATAGCCGTGATGGAGTTGATAAAGAAGGAAAGCCAGTCAGAGGCTAAAAAAAAAAGACAGTCTTGAGATGACGGAACAGAGAATTTGTGACCAGGCTCGCATTTTAAAGAATTGGTCGGTTGTCAGATCTAGAATTAGAGGACATCGAAGACTTATTTTATGAAGCTGATCGTAGTAACGATGATATCGATCGCGTGGATGAGAATGTCATGGAGAAGTGATGGCTGAATACATAGAACTAATAGGGAATGAGTGGATGGCACTTAAAGGAATTAATTAAAGGAATTCAACCAGGATGAGTGGATGGCACTTGAAGGAATTAATAGTCATTGATGAAAATCTAGAGGAAAGTATAATTGGGTTTAAACGGGTTGATAAAAAAAATACTGAGAGAATAAGTCTAAAAGTATAACGAGGTTCTTTATAAGAACAGAAAATTTAACTGGAACCAACAACCTTATAAAAGCGTGTTCAATTTGTATTGGTTACAAGGTCGGACTTAAAGCCCTGCAGGAAGCTAACATTATACACTGTTAATCTAGCAAGCGTGTGGTCCTGAGAGCAAACGTACTGTTCAAGTTAAGTTACTTCTTAAGAAGAATAGATTTGCATCAGTGTCGATATAATTTTAAACTGCTTGGATAGTTAACCAGGTGTAGACACTGTGTGGAAAGGACGCTGAAACCATTTGTTCAATAGTAAGAGTAAGACCGGTTTTTTTTGCCACTGGGAGATCTCATCCATTGAAAAAGAATTTTAAAATGTCAGTAAGTAGGTCTGCCCTGGTCATGTTAAGGTCTTTAGAGCGGTACAATTAGCTCAGCTCATTGAAGTTCTCGCAGGAAATGGGCAACAATTATGGTTGGACTCTCGACTAAAGTGCTGCCTGCTGGTTCGGGAATGGAAAAACGTATGCTGCAAAGAAAAAGCGTATTCTTATTAAATCTATGCCTTTCCTATAGTGAGCTGGGTGCTCACTGACAGTCGACAGCACTGAAGATGAATTGGCTAAATCGTTAAGACTGCTAGATTACATAGTACCGGCTCCATCTAAACATATCTATGCACTACCTGACCCATAGCTATCGACAGAAATTAAAGGAAACGAGGTCGAGGACCTGGAGGAAATGTTAAATACAGAGCGTAAGCTCCTTGAAACATTAAACACAAAACGTATTTGACATTTTTCAACATTCAATTTAATTTTTTAAATAATGATCGTCGAGTCTTGAAATTCACTTTCGTTAGTTTCATGAATCGAATTGAAACACTCCTCATACTGTTATATAAGCCACAAGAAAGGTATCGAATAAATTCAATTTTTCACGTGTCTGCAATAAATCATTCCTTTCAATCTGAAATTACAAGACCCGCCATAAATGCTTTGATAAAATAAGCTGTTAACCAAATGTTCGAACCTGTTTCCACAGCTAAATAAATGCGGTGCATGAAACATTACAATACTTTCATATTTATAGGTTTGTCGCCCGATCACACGTGTGGTTAAGAACCATACAAAGTGACAACTGGCCTCAGATACAACAGTATTAAGATGGAGAAAACCACTCTAAAACCAACTAAATGATCGAGCCGTCCGAGTAGAAAATTACATTCATAAAGTACTTATCACAACCAGTCACAAAACACGCATTAAATGAACTGCCATCAGCGAAGGGAGAACATTATTAAAAAAGTAATACCTACAAAAAATGACAAAGCAGTGTACCAGTGGTAAACCAACTGACTACTATGCAAGACATTCGCGTTTGCAAACACGTGCACGTGCCTGGGAAATATTGCACCCAATTTGTTCCCATTATATGTAGTATAGTACCGAGTCTGTACATGTTTTCAGCGATAGAATTGGGAAGGGGAGAAAATATTACATTAAAAAGGGTTAAAAAGTACAAAGAAAAAAAATCAAATAGGTAACCCTCTGCATTCAAGTAGCTTTAATACATTGCCAGGGACTAAAAGCCTAAAACAAATGTTGGAAGGACAACCCGGTTCAAGTATGGATAACTTTAACTGGGATTCCATCGGGGACAAGCAGCAACTCTTTCTTATCGTCGTTTCTCACAGTTAATATGATAGTGGAGTAACATGATCATATTAGCTGTGAGAAACGATGGTTAACTGCCGTCGAGGTATTGAACATAGTAATCCTGAAGAAAAACGAATAAATTAATGCAACATTTGTGGTTGAACGGCCAAAAAAGAATACGATGTAAATACCTGGGGTTACTTGTGAATGGAGTAACAGAAAATGTGGTAGGCGAGGTGTGAAGCAAGCAACAGAAATGGTAAAAAAAATAGTAAAGAAAGAAATTACTACAAGTCACGCGATGAAACCGCAAACGCAATGCAGGATGAATTGTGCGCCTGACCTTGCCACAAAATGAGAACAAGGTCGTACGGATTTTGTATTCCTTACGACGAGTTGTAGGCACAAACAGATTTCAATTCCAAATTACCACATCTAATTAAAATTAAGAGCTTAAAACATGCCAAGAAATATTAGAATACTGCAATTTTCTCGACTGAGGTTTCCAGTACCAATAATGACAGAAATGGGTTTGTCGACCATGCCCCAATGGTACAAGCATCTCTCCTTTGCAATGCAAATGACTACATAACTACAATTTGATTACCTAACCCAGCAACAATCATTCAGAGAGCACGGCGTTTAATGGAGTATTTACAGCGAATTCTTTGTGTGTAATCCTTGTCATGCCAACACGTGCGCGTGCATGTTGACATGACAACGCTACTGTTGAAAAGTTACACACATTAGATATATTTGTGTTTTATTTGTTGCTTCCAATTAAACCTTTCATCGCAATTATTGATACCAAGTGTTATTCAAGAAAATGGACCTATCCATATCCTCACTTATAATGTAATAAAATGCCGCCACTGTCTATCGAACCGGCTAACAAAAGATGTATCATGAAAATCAAAGACAAAGAACGTAGGTGCACTTAAATCAAATAATATTCCAGTATTTGGCTCAATTTTACAGGGCCATTTAAAACAAATTAAACAAGCAAGCATTAAGACATTACACGCACAATCCAAATGGTCTGTTAACAACGGCTTGACATACTCTACAAGACAATCTCTTAATACCTCGCAAGGTAAAGTCATAACTGCAGAATAAGGATTCGTGTGAATGCAAATGTTGCACCACAAATCTTTGATTGCCGACGGCGAAAATGGTCAAAAACCCGCCTTCGTGGCGGAAAGTGTGAATGCTGCCCAAGAGTCCTCATGAACAAAATATTTTTTTTTTCGCTCATGTGCTCGAGGATAAAGGTCAGTAAAGAAAGAGCAGTACGAGTTCCTGACAACGTACTGCACAACTGGCTTTGAAAATCCATTAAAGGTAGATGCTGCTGAAAGGGTGTATGCACCCATGTTTTCAAAGTAAAGCCAATCGCCAATGTCTAACTACAAGAAAGAAAAAAGATAAATATTAAGATATTATTATTTCTTTTTCCTTAAAACGATTATACATTTACAACTGCTCGCCCTGATGAACCTTTTCTTGTCTCCCTCAAACATCAGATTCGCCTCTAATTTACCAAGTTTGTCTACACCTTGGGGTCGCTTCCAGGAAATTCGTGTCGCAAGAAAATGCCTAGCCACGACATTATGTCGTACAATGACTGTCGCTTACTCTACTAAAAATACTCTAACAAACGCGCACTCACGGTTCCTAAATAATATCTACACATATTCCATAGCAGATCGGGAGTAAACATAATTTGATGTAAAAAAATACACTCCGTTGTCCTTTACTCGACAGCAAGTGAATGCAAAAAAGTCCCTAACAATAAGATTTGTTCACAGCTTAACACAGCTAACAATAGAAGATAAAATGTCGAAAGTGTGTGCAACTTTGAATAAAGAAAAAAAAAATCAAGTTAAGCGGTAGAGAGTTGACCATACCCTGAATAATATTTAATGTGATGAAGGAAAGCGCACTTTGAAGCAAAAGGGCGGTACAATTTTGCCGTCCCATGAAAACCCTAAACGAGGATGAAGGCATTATGAGAAGGTGATGCAACAAATTGATAAGGTATCTCCTAGGATAGCTTATTGGAACACTCTCCGTGACATTTCCTGTAGAAAAAACTGAGACTAGCCACGTTTCTTCCGAGACAGAGGCTGTAGGGCCGCAGAAAAATTTACTTTGAAAAAATGATTGAGGAGTCAATATTTAATGTGATCGGTAAACTTAATTTTTTTTTTAAACCTAAAAAATTACTTCATGGTTTACTTCTCGTTTAATTATTCTCTTTACGACTCGAACGTTCAATTACGGGGTCTTTTAACAACAAATATCTTATACGCTGCAACACAACCGAAAAATTTAGATTGTTACTAAAGCAATTTATAAGGTTAAAACAAAAAGATATGTTGGGTAGTTCGGAGCTAAAAAAAAAGCATTTTCGTAAAGCACAGTTCTTGATAGCATAGGAGGTCGTCCAGTTCACAGAACCAAAGACTTGAATGCATAATTCCCAGATGAGGTCAATACTGATGGAAGTCTCTTTTCCGACAATAGTCATTTGCGTATTATCTGTACCAAGCAAAAATTCTTCCTTGCCAAAGTTTAACTGTGCTCGTTCTGTAAAACTACCTACATTCAACCAAAACCTAAAATCATCATAAAGATTCTTAATAAATCTAAATAAAGACAGTATCTATCGAAAGGTGTCACGATAGCTAGGTGCAGCCAGTCTCCACTGATCAAATTAATTTAACACGTACAAACAATGGAAAGAACTTAGTTACCTTTGGTAGCATTGCGCACTTGTTTATACAATCCATTGAATCACACGTTGGTCCCCATATGCTTGACTTGAACAATTTGTTACCCTCAGGAAGCTAAGATGAAACAGATATTTGTAGGTTATGTATGTAATGACGCCTGATAAAACCAAGCTAACTGAAGAGCTTTCATATTATACCACGCACGCAGTTCCAAGTATTAGTCCTTTCTATAACTTTAATGTGTAACCATATACTAAGTCGCCTTTGGTAACTAATACATGGGAGTAAATACTGGAAGAGTTGGATTTTTAAATCTGATACGTTCTCTTGCTCTCACCGACAGAACTTTACCAGCACCAAAATTACAGTAGTCAACACATGGCGGCGTAAATTTTCCATTTTGGACGGGTTAAAGGATTTGCAAGATTTAATTAAGTGGCCAGCACTTGTTCAAATCGATAGGAGAACGACGCTCGACTTCTGTCCGGCAGGGAGATGTTTAAACAGCTGTTCTCTGGTTTCATTATGATGATCTGAAAATTCGGAACCAAAGTCAAAGCTGAAACGAGTAGTTGTTTTTTTTTATTTGTAAGGCGATACGATTTCGTTACTATCCTTTACTGTTTGATCATAACATTGACTACCCAATCTGACCTTGTAAAGTGCAAAATCTAAATGTTTGAAATTTTACAAGTTTGGGAAAAACTCGCATACTGAACGGCAACCAGAACTACCACGTTACATCTTGGTGGGATGGTTTTGTAATGTCATTGTAATTAACCGACTTGCTTTACAACGTTTCTTTGTGTTTCTGACATACTTCGCTTCCACAATCACTTTTCCTTCTCTTAAACTTAAGAAACAACAAAACAAAAAAACAAACAAAAACATTTAAAAACAACTGGATATTACTGATATCAATTGCTAGCAAGGGCACGTAATTCCACAGACGATGAAAAAGGCGTGCAAGAATTATCTGGCGCAATATATATTTAAGTTCAGACCTGTCAGAACGCAAAAACCAATAACCGAGGTCAAGTTTCAGGTGGCTTAAAAAGTTAAAGAATAAAATCTTTCACGCTCACTAGCTATCTTAACAGTACATGAAGAACTATGGTAGGTTAGTGTGCGAGCTCAGTAGAGTTATGAGTACAGTAACTTGAATATAATCAGTTCACCTCATAGAGGGCAAGTAGCTCTCATCACTGCTCGCACAATATAAATTTTTAACACATCGTTTTAACATAACTTTCTGCCAGTAAACAAGGTAAAAAATAAGTCAATACCTACATGGAATTAGTATAATCTTTTATCCACACGGTAACAGTGCACAAGTGAAACTTAATTGTCGGAATTTTCTGTCATTGTTATTTAGTACATAGAATTAGATAAAACCCACTAAAAATGGGGAAAAATCCCGAAATCCCGCAGTCACGACAACACGCATTTGTAAGATTACATCACTTTTAAAGAAGCAAAATATTCAAATCGATCAACTATCTTTGAAGACATAAAATACAACTCTGAATAAAAAAAAACCCCAAAGAAATAAACGACTCTAGTTTTCTCTGCAATTTAATGCTTTCACCAATTTTTATGCAGAGGCATTGGCTGGTCAATTAATAAAGCCAGGAGACATATACAGAAAGCAATTTTTCTTCGCAAGCTATTATTTGTTCAAGTACACGTTCTCTTCACATTTTCCTAAACTTTTCATATCCATCGGTTTTGCTAAAACTAAGTCCCAGTATATGGTAAATATAAGTATGCTCGAGCGACGAACTTCAGTTAGTTACCGCCGGAGAAATCCTTTTTTTCAATGTTCGAAAATCTGGTTATGAGCCATGGTGATGATTATATATCAGGGCCATCTGATTATATATGGGCCATCCATTTATTACCTTCACACTGAGGGGGGAGGGGTATCCTAAAAAGCGAAGCGGGGAGTGGTGTTCAGAAAATGAGAACGTTAAAATTAAAAAAAGCCTTTTGCTTGCAGTTTTCACAAAATAGTAACAGCGAAAGACAGGCCTGCAGGTGTAATTATTCTTATCTGCTTTTACACATTTATTTTTTATATATGTAGAATTACTTCCGTTTGTATTCGGCTTTTTTCTAATTATAATTGCTTTTATTTCTCACAACAATAGCCTAGCGTCAGTTTCATACTTTTCGTATTTAAGCACGTGAGCCTCTATAAAAGAAGAATCAATGACATAATTTTAAAGTTATTTATCGATATGGCAACTTCCAGCGACAGTCAAAAAAAGTATAACGTGCGTAATCGCATCACCTCGTTAAGTGCAGCGATTCTATAAAAAAAAATGGTTACTAAGCATTTCTAGCATGTTGTCCCGCCATACGTATTGTTGTAAGGAATCCACTGCCTTATGCCATAAACGTAAGAGGAATGAATAACCCCACATAAATCAAAGAAGACCGAAAATGAACAACATACAAGCTGTCATGGTCATCCTCGATATAAACCTAAATAACTCAAATAAAACATAACCGGTTTAAAAAAGGAAGAAGATTTGAAGAAATGTTTTTCCTTACCTCAAGGGGTACAGCTTTTGGTTGTACATGGTCAAACAATATGCAATTGAATGATCCATAAACACCATCATTGACATAATACATAAAACCATCGGTGCCTTCTTGGCTACAGTCTGAGTGTACTGTTCTTTTCGATATGATATTGCAGGCAATAGTAAATGCAGAGGCTACAAAGTACCTTCCTGGTTCTGCAATTATCCTAATTCCACAGGATGGTGGGAAGAAATCATCAAATGCCTTTTTAAGGCATGCAGCAGTCTAACACAAAAAATACAGTAAAAATCTCAGAACACCTATTTCACAAGCTTAGAGGATACCAGAGATTGTTAAGTCTTTACTGTAACTGTACAAACTCCTTTAAAAAATTGTTCTTTGTTAATGTGTCACATGAAATAAGGTACTGTAAATAGATTAATACCTAAATTATTTGATTTACTGCACCCTACTCGAATAAGCGCATCCCCTTTGGCAGATTTCTTTTCAACAACAGCACCCTTTTTTTAAAGTGAAAAATCGGTCAAGAATAAAAGCACTAAAAACATAATTTTAGTGAGTATATTCTATTATGTTTTTAACATAATGTGCATAAATCACAATGTTCATATGTTTACAGGTATCTTTGTATTTGAAAATTTCACCTTTGAACTTCATGAATGTCGACGTTGATATTTTAGACATTTGGTGCTTTGTAAGTTTACTTCGTACTGTTTCATCATCATCATCACATTCGGTTTAACGTCCGTTTTACCTGCTAGCATGTGTTGGACGAATTCTTGAAATTGACTTCCAAGTTATCCTATCCTTCACCAGGTCTCTGCTGACACCTTTTTCTTTCAGATCCATCCTTATCACTTCCTCCCATGTTTTCTTTGGTCTTCCTCTGCCATGAAATGACATCCAAAGTACTGTTTGTACTGATAAAAATGTTTTTAACATTTAGTGCTTTATAAGTTGACCGACTTTCCAATAAACGCACTCCCCCAGATACACCCATTAAAATCCCCAGAATTATTTAAGCACACCGTGCACTTAATCGTATAATTATGGTAGATTTCAATTTCCAATTAACCAAAGAATAATTAGAACACCAAAGATGCCAGTATTTTTGACAGCTGACCTGTTAGGTTACTTGTACTATTGAACCACTTTGGATTCCTGGTATCAAGGCTCCTTTACACCTAAATGTATTCACGTTTCTGTGGATACATTTAGGAAAAAACGTCAATCTACCTACTGTTGACAGCTCTGTGACACACAATAGCGTCAGACCATACAAGGTAAAATAGACAAACTGCACTCTTAATCAAACAGACAAGTTTAACAACAGTCCAGTATTTGTAGATATCTAAAAAAAATCACAATCAGTTTCTGTATTTCATGCTGATTATTAATTCCACAATCATTAATGCTGCTCAGAAGGCCTAAAAATATCATTACCTCAGCGAAAGAGACTTTTGCTGTATTGTCTCCTGGAAAACCACCTCCAACATCCAACAAGGAAAACTGATATCCCACTTTTTCCTTAAAAAACCAACAACACGTAAAAGGTTTAATGTTCAACACAATAAAAATATGAGCCAAGAAAATACAAATGGGTGTGTTGCTAATAAAAGCTGGGTGCCACGTTTTTGCATTGCAAGTTTGGTCAGGTGTTAATAGCAGCCTACAACAGATTGGTCAGATTTGTTTTTTCATATTTCCACCTATTCCACAGAGCCCTTCAAAGTTAAAGGGTCTTAGTTAGTAGAGATTAAATCCAAATAAAATGGTAAAAAATCAATAAAAGCATAATTCAGTTCTGGGTGCTGGCTTTTTAATAAGATTCTTTGGAATAAACCTGGCCAAGCATACCATTTTTGGCCTGTATGTCTTTGTTTTATTCTTCTTTGACAAGTTTTATTAAATGTTAAGTACTGCTTTAATTTTTTCAACTTGGGTTTCAACTTATTACTACCTATCAAGCTATCAAGTGGGGTACTAAAATCCAGCTCTTTAAACACAACAGGACCCAAAATAAGTGTGTGAAAGCTCCATAAAGTTATGAGTACATTAACAATAATATAATCATTTCACCCCAGAGGGTACATTATCACTACTCACAAAAAAACAACAAATGGGAACAGTTTTAATAAAAGAATTATAAAAAGTATATACAACATAATATTTTATGGAAATTAATATTTAATATATGAGCTGGCTTGATCATATTGTGAGGGTGGTCAATGGCATGAAGGCCATGAGAATCGGCCTGAACAGATGGGAAGCCTCGTCCTCTGAGCATTCACCCTGACAGGCCGTGCAGAAAGGCCTTTCCAAGCTCAAAAGTACATTTGCTTAACAGAATGAGGTAGGAAGGAGGAAACCATGAAGTCAAGGAGACAGACCAGCAACGAACTAAACCTGGTCCCACTTTGGAAGGGCCTGTCACTCCTGAATTTGGCCTTTGCAGCCACTCTGGATGCTGTTGCAGAATATCTTCAAAACATGACACTACAGTTTCTGAAGGCTGACAGGATGCCCTATTTTAATTAAAATAATCTCAGTTCTAGAATTTAGACCACATTGCAGAATAGAATGACCTAAAACACATGCTGGACCCCAGTTTTGCAATACAAGTCTAGAGTGCATGGTGTGTTTTATCTTTAATGTTGGTAGACCCTGACTGGAATATCTGTACTATGACACTAAGAATATGTGGAAAATGTACTGTACCCTGAAACAATAAAAGCATATTGAGCTGGCCACTGAACCACCCCTGTGAATGCAATACACATGTATCATAGAGAATGGGATTATTACTCTTAAAAAAACCACATCTGTTTTGAATTTTTAACAACCTGTAAGTTCCATCTACTTATCAGACAATTTAGTATCAACAAAAATAATTAAGAGACTAACCGCTTCATCAAAGATAAATCTTGCTGATCTCACTGCCTCGTAAAATGCTTTTGCATCATAGCAGCCACTTCCAACATGAAAGCTATAATGCAATATTACAAAATGTTACAAATTAACATTTGAATGCATACAAAACTGGTTAAATAACATTTTACCTTCACTTTAAAACACACAACGCATACACCACTCCAGGAGCTCATCGAATTGAGCTTTGTGGATTAACAAATAGTGTAAATACATACATACACATATATTATAAAGTGAGAATACAATGAATAAAGCTGAGAGGAATAACAAATTCTGTGTAAATAAGTACCCTTCTGGATAACAGAAACAAGCCTGAAGTAAATGAGAAATGGAAGACATGTCAGTCAAGGTGCTTTGTCTATTATATTAGCACACTTCATATATTTCTGAATCGTCTTACTCAAAAAACCCTTTTCTAAAAAACATGACTAGGTTAACATAAGAATGCACTCCTCATGTTATAATGAAAAGGGAGTGGGGTGATGGAAATCCACAAAAAAAAAAAAACAACAACAAAAAGCACACACACAAACACATTTAATTTACTATGGGAAGGTATCTTTTGATTCTGACCTAAAATGCAAAGGCTAAGTTCCTATAAATTATGAACCCTTAGTGTTGATGCAGGAAAAATCAAAATTGTATTAATATGTCAATAAAAGTAAAATCCCCTTTTAACATATTTGCAAATTATTTAACCTAAGTTAAACAATTTACCCCCTTTTTATTATATTTTTCCATTAGGGTATGCTTAAGAAACATCCCACTTACCTTACCCCAATGACATTAAGGCCAAGAGCATGAGCTTTTTCCAGTAATGCAGTAGCATTACTTATACTGACCCCATATTTTATCCCAAGCTAAACATGAAAAAAAAGCACAAAAGTTCAGTTAAGTACTAAGCACCAGTTTGCACCAGCATTAATTTCAGGTAAAAAAAGGTTAGATTCTGCAACTGGTCTTTTTATTTACATCAGGAATCTCACCAATGCAAACACAACATTATTGAACATATATATATACAGATACACACTGTTGTAATCATGGCACAAAATTTTTGTGGTAAAAAAGTTGCAAATTAATTCAATTTTTGCTCTTTTTATATTGCCCATTTATGTCGGTCTTCAGGTTATGTTGTATGAATTCTGTTAAGAAGCTGTCAAAACCCTTTCTATATAGCTGGTTTATTATTTGGAGTCACTAAATTACAACACAAGGCTTTGCGTGTTCTTGCTGTTGCATTTATAACTTCCTAACTTTGCTTTTGCTGATACGGACCAAAGGATCAAGTTGTTACTTAAATGTGTACTTATCTTATTAGGTAGGCATGGCTTTAAAAGTGCAATATTTTATATTACACACTCTTGATGGTCTACAACAGCCTTTTGATAAAACTGGGTAAAAGAACTCCTATCAATATGCATTGAAAACCAGAGTAACCTACCTGACACAAAGCTTTAGAATCATCCACTCTGATTCTTATCACCAAATCTGCTGTGGGGTAAATGTCTTTAATTTTATGAAGTTCATGCTCATTGTCAAATGTCATCATGGAAACACCTCTACTTGCAGCGTATCTAAAAAAGTAAAAATATATAGTCATAGGTTTCCCCTTTGCAAAATTATTTCAATTTGGCAAATCCCACCAGTACCCAGTAGACCATAAATAGTCAGGGGATGCAAAGAACCTTTTAACCCATATCAGAGAGTGTAGACAAAAAAATGTGGTAGTATTGCCTCTACAAAAAAAAGGACTTATTTCAAAACATTGCTCTCTTTTGTTAGCTTCAAGTAGTGTCAGGTCTTCATTCAAATTTTTCTCTTGTGAAAGTTCTCCTTTATTCTGACTGTTCCCATATATGTAGACTTCATAAGACAAGCCTAAATGAGTGTTAGTAACAAATTTTTTTGGCAATAGCTATGTACTCCGATATCAACTGGACTCTACAACTCATCCTTATGATACTTCTATCCATGCTTAACACAGGATCTTCCAGCTTTTACAATACAAGACCTTGGACACGACTTTGTACCCTCATTTTGATTGTTTGAGAAATTACTTGCAACTTCACTCTTACCCAAGATTTTGTACAGCTTGATTTTCCCACATGATTTCCTGATTCAGACCCTAGAGAACCTTTATCAGACTCTTTTTGACCTCCATTCTTGACCACTGCAAGGTTTCATCTATACTGCCTTTTGCGTCTTTTAAATTGTGTTTTCACTGTAAATATCAAGGTATCTGTTTTAAATCTTGCAGACAAACTGAAAGCAACCTCGTCAATTTCTTGGTGTTTTTCTAGGGATTCAGTCCAGTTTCCAATGCTGCAAATTAATTCAGAGAATGGGTACTGGTTGGCACTGAAACATTAGTAACTAGTCCCAGTTACAAATTAAAACATTAATCTCTTCAATGCATCTTGATACTTTTGAATGGGTGGGGGTGGAAAATTTTTTGGGTGCAACAATGTTTCAGGTTAAATCTCCAGGGAGAACTTAGAGCTTTACAAAAGAAAAAGCCATTTGTTGGTGTCAGGAAGAGAATCCAGCTAAGAAATTCCTAACTGCCAAAACAAAATCCCTCTGAAGGGCTTATGGGCACCATCTAAACCCAAATTGCTGGGGGAAAATGATGTTAAAACTAAAAAAACAACAAATTCTCATGTGATAGTAATAGGGTTATTTCATGGTGTATTTGCTATGGCAATATAAGTTAGTATAGACAACCAACCATTCAAACACATATACAAGCCAAGTTGAAGTGCTAAAAGTAATATTTCAAAAAAGTAGTTTTGAATTACCTAAGGTGGGATGCCTGTTTACATGGATTGGCAAATATGATCTTTTCTGGTTGAACACCACAACCAAGAACTTGTTCAATTTCACTTTTACTTGCACAGTCAAATCCAATTCCCAAACTTGCAATAAGCTGAACAACTGTTGGATCAGCATTGCATTTGATTGCTAGATAGTGTTAGACAAAAAAACAACATGGTTTTTCAAAAACATTGTAAAGCTAATCACCAAAACAAACACTTAAAAGCCTAGTCAACAAGGAAAAACATCATATACCAACTGATACTGACCTTATAACAAAGAACTTGAACAGCAAGATTACATAACAATTTCAATTTCATGCTACAGTTAGCTAAAACACCTGGTAACAAAGCAAGTTAATTTTAGAAATTGGAAAAACCACTACGTAACTTTTTCTTGAAAAAACTTGTAAAAATTCTATTTACAAAACTTGGTAGGATTAGCAACCACTGTGACATAAAACGAGACAATTTATCTGTACATTTCAGGGCTCTCCAGCACTAAGAAGGCTACTTTTGCTGGTGTATTTATGTAAAGGACTTTACAGAAACCCCATGAAGTTATGTCACAAGTTTCTTGTAAACTGATGCAGTGTCTTATTCAACTTCACAAGTAACATTCCAGCCATTTTTGTTTCCATTGGGTAATCATAGATTGTTATAGATATATGGCTACTCAATGTCTGTCTCCTGTTATATGTTACATGTCCATTTACGTTACAAGGGGCCATAATGAAAATAAGGTCTTCATGATCTGTATTATGCTACCCCTGCCACCATTTCTCTAGATTACCGTCCCGCCTGTTTGTTTCATTCTTTTTTGTTTCTGTTTACTCTTATTTTTAAACTATTTTGGATAAAATCATGTATTAGGTTTTTAACATTTACCTTTGAACATTTGTATTTTTTTGTTAGTGGCAAATAAATACATACATNTTGTTATAGATATATGGCTACTCAATGTCTGTCTCCTGTTATATGTTACATGTCCATTTACGTTACAAGGGGCCATAATGAAAATAAGGTCTTCATGATCTGTATTATGCTACCCCTGCCACCATTTCTCTAGATTACCGTCCCGCCTGTTTGTTTCATTCTTTTTTGTTTCTGTTTACTCTTATTTTTAAACTATTTTGGATAAAATCATGTATTAGGTTTTTAACATTTACCTTTGAACATTTGTATTTTTTTGTTAGTGGCAAATAAATACATACATACATACATACATACATGCCAGTACTATTTATTACTAAATCTATCGCTTTTCTTTTCATAGTTTTCATGAGATAACATATTACTTCCATAATGATCACCTTAGAGGGGGTTGTAAAAGTGAAAAATGTAATGGCCTAGTATGCACTATTGGATAAAGCAGAATATAGTGAGACAATAATGAATGTGAGGGGAAGTGTGTGGTCTTAGAAGAACTCATAAATCATTTTCTTTTCTTTGAATACTTTTTAAAAAGTTGTCTTTTATTTTGTGTTTGAACAAGTTGATGATGGCTGTGGTTTTCAAATTGGAAGATAGGCTATTGCATAATTTGCAAAGTAAGCATTTGTTTGGCCTGCATTAGTTTAGCAAAAATGGAAGGCTAAATTCAGACTTAGACCTTTGTGTTGTTCATCACTGGTCAACTAGATGGAATATTTTATCACTAAAAGCTGGAACTGTTACTTACAAAAAAAAAATTCATTATGCTTACACTTCTTGATCTATTTGGTTTTCTTTGTGGGGTGCAAATTTATAACTTTAAATTCTGTAGCTCCAACATGTGCTTTTGAAGCATAGACAGAAGCAGATGTATTTATCCTGAGCAGATTTGTATTTATATGCATCTTATTTAACATTGGTAACAAAGAGCTGCATAGGTAATCAAACTTAGGGTGGGGCTATAGGAGCATTTAAAAGAAGCACACCATTTCATCTAAAAAGATGTTTTCTATATTTTAGCATGCCACTTATTTTTCAAGCATTTTGGTTGCAACAGATTCTCCCAAGAGACNCACTTCTTGATCTATTTGGTTTTCTTTGTGGGGTGCAAATTTATAACTTTAAATTCTGTAGCTCCAACATGTGCTTTTGAAGCATAGACAGAAGCAGATGTATTTATCCTGAGCAGATTTGTATTTATATGCATCTTATTTAACATTGGTAACAAAGAGCTGCATAGGTAATCAAACTTAGGGTGGGGCTATAGGAGCATTTAAAAGAAGCACACCAACTCATCTAAAAAGATGTTTTCTATATACATATTTTAGCATGCCAATTCAAAACATATCTTTTTATGTCTTTTCTAAAATAAATACCTAGCTAGATTTCAAAAAACCCCAATCACACAATGAATTTAAGTTCCTATTCAAGTTTGTCCATATGCACTGAAGTCTCTATCTCTAAAGACTAAACTGAGGTCATCTGTGTACAGGTCATAGATAATTGTGAGTGGCATGTTCACAAATAAGAGAAAAATAAGTGAACCGAGAAACCTACACCACAAATCACCAAGTTTTGAATATTCTTTTCCAATACTGCCAGGAAATGATTGTTCCCAAGGTAAGATTTAAAATCATAAACATTGTCAAGTCACTAAAAACCTATGAACATGCCATTTTGAAACCCCTGCTTTACCATATCACTTGCATAGGGTAACCAAGTATCTGTCAAGTGGTATGCATGAAAGCCTGATAGATATTTATGTAATATTTCCTTTTCATCAAGGTATTTTTGTACTATTTTTTCAAGGTTGTGGAAGCAGTTAAATTTAAGAATTAATGAATTTAAATTTTAAAGTCTGAGTGACAGTGCAAAAATCCAATCTTTAAATATACATAGTAAGTTACATTTCCTGAAAAAGTTTTGTACATATTAATAAGTGGTTGCTTTATGACAATTGTAAGCAACTAAACCCATACAAAAAATGACTTGAACACACCAGTAAGGATTGTGTAAAATACATTTTCTAACATCTCTTGAGAGTTGCATCCTGTCACCTTCCATGGTGACTGACACCAACAGTTAATAATCATTCCCATAATTAGTTAAGTACAAAAATAAATTCATACATTGACACAATAAATAAACACAAATTCTAACTGAAATTACCATAGAATGGCTGGACCTGTGGGAGGTAGTGCTGAAATTTCTTGTGCTTTTTTATGATATCTCCAATATCACATATAAAGAAAGCATCATCTTTGTCCTGATTTAAATATAAACAAAGGGAAAATAGACTTATTATAATGGAGACACTAGAAAATTCTTTATGGTAATAGTAAGCATTGTATTAGCAGTTACTTTAACCAAAACAAAAAATAATATTTCTTTAGCCTATGGAAACAATTTAATTACAATTGGAAAATCTGACACTGAATGGTTTTCCCAAACAAACAAATTCCAAATCAAGGACCTTGGGAATAGAATTGATCAATTCTGACTCTATTGACACCATAATTATTATGACATCTTATGATAACACTATATCATAATTGATATAGTATTCTACACCTTTCACACATGCCTAACTTTATAAAAGTATGACATGTGCAGACAAGAAAATGACTATTTGCATAGTAGTTGTTACAAAGGTGTTACTTCTCTTCTTCAATGTTAAAACAACACACAGTGCAGGCACTCATTAGAACACACTACAGGATTTAGAAAACAAGTAAAAAATGTAATTGCAACTGACAACAAACAACAGGGGTTGGTTTTCCTAGGCATGTTTTTTTTTGCATTGATCCCACTGTGGTGCTTTTGGTCACCCCCTCACCTCTTTCAATATACTCATTTTCCATGGTGTTATACCCATTAGTGATGTTTTATCACACAAGTAAACTCATATTTTACTTCTTAAACCAATGGCAACACTCTTTATGAAGCCTGAAAACCACCATACATGTACAAATGTGGCAGATGGATTACCTCTTCATACTTAGACAATACTTTATTAATTGGATTATCCAAATATATATTAATAAATGAACAATTTTCATAAATGTATATAAGCAGGTATGGAAGAAATATGACACAAACACGCGAACAAGATCATAAAAAAAGTAGCATTAAAACTGCAAGACCTGCCAGGCTTCCAGTTTCAAATGAGTGTCTGACAGCACTTAAATTTTGGGGAGAAAAAACAAATGAGGAACAAGTTCACTCGACATAAAAAAATGGGTCACTGATGGTATCATGCATCAAGAACGGTAATGTTATGAGGATGCATCCCTAAAAACTAACTGCCACTTCTTATACATTAATTCAGAAGCAAATGACAATGCAACCATGCTGAATTTAACATTGAAAAATGCCTACTAAATTAATCCTATGGAAACATGGTAGGGGCACTTGTAAGAATACTTGGATTAACCTTTAAAAACATTGCCTTTTAAGAGACTTGTCTAGTACTCTTTATATACTCAATAAGTGGTTGTCAGGTCATTATGCAAAAGTATACACATGTAAGATAAATTAACAAGTCTCTATGTAAAGATTTAGCTTATCAAACTTAAATTGTGTTTTTCACTAAATGGCTACCCACACCACATTACCTCCTCGTGGACAACAAAATAAAGTTACAGTAAATAATCAATACTGCATTTTAAAGTGAGTTAGTTCACATTTACTACCTCATTTTATGCAGCCTAAGTAAGCTATATAATCAGGGTTATTTTCAGTACAATTTACAAACTTTGCACATTAACAGTGGCAAATGGCAACAAAAAAATATCTAAAAAACTGACCCATATGCAGCTTTAACTCAAAAGTACAAATTTTCTTCAATTTCACAAGCAAAATTAAAATGTTTCCACCCTTTTCATGCAAACCTATGTTTTTAACCTGCAAACCATATGAAATTAGTTCAACAAAAAATGATACATTTGTATGTTGTTGTCATCCATCCATGTCAAGTCCTAAGCGGGCCTGGACGAACCCATGATTATCAGTCTTGTGCAATGTCCCATATCTTGCACAAGTGATTACTATTGACATTGAGATAATATTTGTATTGTACGCATGAAGCAATGTAAGTAAATCTAGCTGGTCTGGATTTTTATGGCCATGATAATCCTTGATTCACCAATGAAAGGTGGTATAAAACTATGTGCACAGCTTAGATCTACAGACAGTACCTTCGCAGTAAATATTTAAGTAACTATTTATCCAGAATAGCTGGAAATGTGGCTTATGGTCTTGAAAAAATAATAAATTGCACACCACTCAAGTTATACCTCTAGTTCCTTTAGTTAATCTTTGTGGATTGTAGTACCTACTTGGATTGGTTTGAACAATCCCTTGTTAATCAATTAATAAAAATGGATGATTAGCAAGTAAATATATTACTTTAAAACATTTTGAATTGGAACTAACCAACTTCAAGCCTTGATAATTCTCTTAATCAGGGCAAATGCAATGACATGTGTGATGTAAAAAAAGTGAAGTTTAAAAAATCTATCAAAATGAGCTAATCACCTCATTAATTTGAAATGTTTATGTGATGGGCACAAAAAAACCCCAAAAAACTAAAATAATATTGCAAAATGATTATCAAACAGGAAAGGTACATACTGACATTACAGTACTGCTCAAAATAAAATTCCTTGGTCACAATGTCCCCTTGGTGAATAAAGGTAGTTTCTGGCAAGAAAAACACTATTCAAATATTGTCAAATATGTCTACAAAATAAAACCAGAATTTTAGTCACCCCAATCCCCCAAAGAAACAAATCTGAAAGGATTTTACTTACTTAGGATTTTCTAACAATGTAAAGTGCTATTTTAGTGTTTATTACATCAGTTACTGAAAAGTGCATATCAATATAACTATCTCAGGCTATGTAGGCGAGATACAACTACTAAACTCATATTTTTAGTTGAAATATCAAAGTAATTAGAACATTAATGAGGGTGTGCACTAGTTTGCTATCCTGATGTCAAATTTATTACCTCTTTTTGTATCATGTGAACAATCAGGGGAAACTAAAATGCTGGTTCAAATTCTCCTCCAAACCAACTGATACATACTTTGCAATTTAACACAATAAGCTTTTTACTTCTCATACTTCATATACAATGTAAATGAAATGAACAAACCTCTCTTCCAGGAGCATTAATTTTGGAGGCCAGGATCTCCCGAACAGCAACATCATCACTACAGACTTCAACTGTTGATTCTTTGTCTAATAATAGTTTCATTTTCGATGGTTTATGTACCCTTGATAACCTTTCATACAAAAAAAAAGTGGCAAAATTAGTGTACAAAACACAAGACTACAGGGTAATTGCGAAAAAGCTTATTTTTGAGGACCGAGTGTAGGGCAAAGACCGGAGCATCATCCTGTTACGACAAGTTTGGCTTTCTCCCACGCTATATTCTGATAAGTTACTGTTCTTGTTGTCAGACTGACTAAGGACTACATGTTTCAAAACAAATGGCGACGAATTAAACAATGAAAAGAAGATAAGAGAAGAAATAGGCAATTGTTTGGAAAGCTGAGTACAGCTCGACAAAAGATTAAAGGTTAAAGCGATGCTGAGAATGTGTGGCAACTTTAATCAATCTAGATATTTCCCAGATCTTTATTTTTAATAGTTTTAACGTCATTTTCCCCCAGCAATTGGGGCTCAGACGGTGCCCTTCACAGGGACTTTGATTTGGCAGTTATGATAAATGACAATCAATGCCTAGCTTTATTTACGAAATTACCAACACATTTTTTATCAAAACAAACTGTAACAACATGAAAAATAACATGAGAGCAAATTCTCTTTATCTGAAGAAGACAGAAAGAAAACAAAAGAATTGTGGGGGTCCAGGCCATGTTAAATGGAAACACTTGGGGGCCTGGCCTTGGCATCAACCCCAGTTAAATTCCGGTATTTAAATGCCTTGTACATCAGATTGACAAAGAGTACTTGCAAACCATTTAAAACAATCGATTCGGTCTAGTACACCATGCTAAAAAAATCCCACGTGAATTACTTTCTTTGGTTTGAATGAAGTTCTTAAAATACTCCACAGAAACATTTCCGTTGTTAATGACACTCTTGAAGCCATTGCAAGCTTAGCACAGCCTATATTCAAAAAATGCCTCACAGGTGCCACTTTTAATGTAAAAGCGATCCTTGCACACCTTCAAAGAGCAATGTGCAGTCAAACTAATTTTCAAAAATGTAATTAAAACGAAAATATAAGTTGGCAAAAGCAAGGCAAACAAACAGGTGACCAAGACTTGGGCTAAATTCACTTGATCAAGGTTATTAACTGAAACCTGCTATGTACCAGGGATGATTGTTCACCATTGGCAATTCCCCACTTAGATACCCCATGATAAAAAGGTTCGTGACATACATGCGTAGAAGGCCTTCGACCTCGTGTAGCACCAACCAAAACTCGAGAAAAAACCCAAACGGACAATGATCTGTACCTACCCACTTGGCGGTCAGAAAAATAAAGTTTTTAACAGATGCAAACCATGTATTTGAAAAATGTTTGCAAAAATGAATGCTGATTTTCTACCGCCAGTTACACTGTACAAGTCCAGATACAACATACATGAGTCGAACACCAGAAGTAAAAGGAGAGTGGGGCATAAGCAAACAACAAACTGTTAAACGTGTCTTTGCCGCCTGTTTCACAAAATCAAGTATATTTCATGCTTCCATATAAACATTAGCATCTGAATAATTACCAAATGCATGACTATAAAATAAATTGTTGGTACCTCTCTGAGGGCAAGCCTTCGTCAGCTATCTTTTTCGACGTCACCCCAAGGAACGTCGTTGCTCAGGATGACTGGAACCGCGGCGGTGTGGCCCTGAAAGATACGTAAAATATAATTTATACTTTCTTTTTTCATATTTAAATATAAACATTGTAACTACGAAACATCTATATATTCTAACATTAACTTATTACATTCAAGTTTTTACAAAACAAGGCACATATGTTCAACAAATGTTTGCTATCCATAAATTAAATTGTGTTCCACTATAAAATACTTACAAGACCACTGTTAGAGANCCTGCTATGTACCTGGGATGATTGTTCACCATTGGCAATTCCCCACTTAGATACCCCATGATAAAAAGGTTCGTGAGATACATGCGTAGAAGGCCTTTGACCTCGTGTAGCACCAACCAAAACTCGAGAAAAAACCCAAACGGACAATGATCTGTACCTACCCACTTGGCGGTCAGAAAAATAAAGTTTTTAACAGATGCAAACCATATATTTGAAAAATGTTTGCAAAAATGAATGCTGATTTTCTACCGCCAGTTACACTGTACAAGTCCAGATACAACATACATGTGTTGAAAAGTCGAACACCAGAAGTAAAAGGAGAGTGGGGCATAAGCAAACAACAAACTGTTAAACGTGTCTTTGCCGCCTGTTTCACAAAATCAAGTATATTTCATGCTTCCATATAAACATTAGCATCTGAATAATTACCAAATGCATGACTATAAAATAAATTGTTGGTACCTCTCTGAGGGCAAGCCTTCGTCAGCTATCTTTTTCGACGTCACCCCAAGGAACGTCGTTGCTCAGGATGACTGGAACCGCGGCGGTGTGGCCCTGAAAGATACGTAAAATATAATTTATACTTTCTTTTTTCATATTTAAATATAAACATTGTAACTACGAAACATCTATATATTCTAACATTAACTTATTACATTCAAGTTTTTACAAAACAAGGCACATATGTTCAACAAATGTTTGCTATCCATAAATTAAATTGTGTTCCACTATAAAATACTTACAAGACCACTGTTAGAGACCCGCCTCCTCACTTTTTTCGGTCTGGCCGAAATTTTCCCGGAAAATCTGATACGCACTTGAATGCTTTTTAAAACACCACGACCCTAGTACTTGCCGAGGAAAGAAAGTTGTAATGGAGGGAAAATAGAGAACCACACGAGTTTTCTTTCACGGTTCTGTGCGACGGACTTTCCAAATATGGTTATTGATACCATATTTGACAAGAGAATTAAACAGATTGCATAATCAACATGGCAGACGAATTCCCTCTTCAGCATTGCAAGATCACCATGCCTGATTATCTCAACGAGTAGCGTCACCTATTCTTCACCTACCACATTTTGAAACCAAGCAAAAAGTGCTACTTAGTTTTGAAATAGGTCGGTCCCAAAGACCTTGAGGTAGTCACAACACCTAGCCGCAAGAGAAAGAAAGCACAGAGAAGAATGTAACAAGAAAGTAAGAAGGTAAGAAAGTAAGAAAGTAACAAGGAAGGAAACTGTTAGGACAAACCTGCTGTTAAAATGCAGCACCCAAGAATGGCTTATCCATAAATTTTCTATTTTGTTGTTTATTTGCCATAGAAAAAACTTCCAGAGACTAAACCATTCTCATCATACTCTATCACCAGAGAGAAAGAGAAATATTTGGGCGTCACTCTGGATCGAACACTCTCTTTCAAATCACACTCCTTTAATTTTAAGGCAGAGATTGCCACAAGAAATAATCTGTTACGCGAGTTGGCAACCTCTAAGTGAGGAGCCAACCCATCAACACTGCGCACCACTGCTCTTGCCTTATGCTTTCCAGTCGGCGAGTATGCTTGCTCCACCTGGAGAAGGTCAACACATGCTAAGCAAGTGGATATTTCACTCAATAACACTTGTAGTCGTCTTGGGCATGACTATAAACTACCTGTGAGGGTAGTACCTGTGAGGGTCCCACCTATGGATTAAATCGATTTCTGTGCATAGATGTCCTTCACTGCCTTGCAGATTAGCTCTTTGATAGAAGTGAAGGCTAAGGGTTGCAACCCTGACAAAAAACAGTCGGATCGTCGGCGACTAAACCGGCAACTCCATCAAGTATGATTGAAGAGGAGGATGTGTGGATACACAGCAGGACTAAAAACAAGACCTGTAAAAAAGTGGATGAGCTCAACTGAGGGCCAACGGCCATCCATACCTGGAGAGAAGATGGGCACCACCAGGTTCTTTCGCCTATGGAAACACTTATCATGCTTACACTAAACAGTAATCACATACCGGATCGGTCGATGACCGGCCTAAAAACGACCGCATTCTCCATTGTTGCCCAGAGTAGGGTCGAAAAATATGCTACTGGGAATAGCCAAAACGAGAAGAATAAGATATGCAAAACAGAGTTCATAGAAGGAACCTGGAATGTCCGTACCATGTATAAAACAGGAAAAGTAAAAGAGCTTGAACATGAACCAGAGCGGTACAAATGGAACATCATTGGACTTGAAACCAGATACACTGGTTGTGATGAATTTACAACTGACAAGGGGCATAAAGTATGGTTCAGTGGCGAAGAAGATTTACATGAGAGAGGAGTTGGTTTTATTGTTAACAAGAACATGACCCGATCAATTTTAGAGTGTACACTAATCTTGTCCAGAATTTTAACAATCCGTATCAAAGCGCAAACACTCCACTTCTCTATCATACGAATTTACGCTCCGACAAGTGAATAAGGTAATAACTATATAGAACTCTTCTACAAGAATTGAATGAGACAGTCCAAAGGATCAACAATAAAGACATTTAGATCATACAAGGTGACTGGAATGCAAAAATTGGTAGAGGTGCCTACGAAAATTAGCAAGGCATTGTTGGAAAATTTGGCTTGAAGAACACCAACGATGGGGGAACTCGATTACTTGAGTTCGCCAAAGAACTTAAGCTAGTGGTTACAAACACTCTTTTTCGGCATAAAAAGTCAAGAACAATCACATGGCATTCCCCAGGTGGAATCACAGAACACCAACTTAATTTTATATTGCTACAAAAAAGATGACAATGAAGCATCAATGGTACTAAAACACCGTTCTTTCCCGGAGTAGACCAACAGCGATCCTGAACTTCTCATGATGACAATGAAGAAAAAACTTTAAAATTTCAAAGGAAGATCAGATGACTCGTATAAAATGTAATCTAGAAAAACTGAAAGACCCACGAGAGCTGAAAAATTTCCCAGTAGCTATAGGGGGAGATTTGCACCCCTCCTACCTCTACAAGAAAGATCTCCAGAGGACATTGCCTTCCAATTTGAAAAGAAGCTGCGATCAAACTTCTTTGTTAAAAAAGAAAAATGAAAAAACCTTGGATCACAGATAAAGTACTTGATAAATGTGACAAAAGGCGGTATCTGAAAAGATACCGTTTTAAAAATGAGGAGGCTGCTGAGAAAGACCATGAGGCAAACAACAAATTAAATAGAGAAATTCAATCGGCAAAAGAAGCATGGATAAATCAACATTGCTCTAATATCGAGGATGGCTATCAACATAACAAAGTGAAAGCCGTATATAATATAGTAAAGCAACTCACATCAGAATGGAAACCTAAATGCTCAGTGGTAGAAGACAAACAAGGAAAACTCTTAACAAAGATGGAGGCAGTACTGAGAAGAGCTTTACAATCATCAGGCTAAAACAGCAGATGAATGTCTTGATGAAATCGTCCGAAATCTGCAACCACCAGAATTTGAAGAATCACAGATACTCCGAAGTGAAATAGAAGAAGCCCTGAAGAAACTTAAACGCAATACGACACCCTTGAACAGACAACATTCAGGCAGAGCTAATTAAAAACGGAGGCAAAAAAATGATTGATGTGCTATTAAAGATCTGCAATACAACACTAGCAACTGGCAGGTGGCCCACAAAATGGACGGAGTCAATAATCATTCCACTCCCAAAGAAAGGTAACATACGGAAATGCGAGGACAACAGAACGATTAGTCTACTCAGTCACCCGAGTAAAGTCCTACTGTTTGTCCTACTTAATCGAATGAAACCAACGGTTTAGGGCGCGCTGGATGATACGCAAGCTGAATCTCAGGAAGGTCGCAGCACTAGAGAGCAGATATGCAATCTTAGGATTCTCGCGGAGAAATACCTAGAATACCAGAAACCTTTATACCATAATTTTATTGTTTTAAGAAGGCTTTTGACAGAGTTTGGCAGAAATCTCTCTGGATAATTATGGAGAAATACAATATTAGCAAAACCATTATCCGTTCCATTACGTCTCTGTACGAACATGCCAAGAGTCTAGTATTTGTTGGAGCGAAACAAAATAAGTGGTTCACCTCGAAAGTAGTCGTCCGACGAGGCTGTGTTTTGTCTCCGTACTTGTTCAATCTCTTCTTGGAGTCTATTATGACAGAAGCACTGGAGAGTTTTGAGGGAGGTGCTAGAGTCAGTGGACAAATAGGTTCAAACTTGCCCTTTGTTGATGTGATGACATTGACTTGATTGGATCAAGTGAAGAGGAATTACAAGAACACACAGAAAGCCTTGACACAACTGCCAGAAAGTATGGCATGGAAATAAGTTCAGAAAAAAGCAAGGTGATGGAAACATCCAAGGAAGAACTAGAGTTAAATGGACCAATAGTAGTTTCAAACCAGGAACTTGAACAAGTAAACTGTTTAAAGTACTTTGGGAGCCAAATTAGCTACAACCTACAATCATTAACTGAGATCAAGATTTAAAGTCGGATTGCAATAGCAACTGGTGCGTTAGTCAAGCTAGACACGATATGGAAGAATAGTGGCATCACAACCAAAACAAAAATCAGGTTCTTGAAGGCAATTATATTAGCCACAATAACCTACGGCTGTGAATCACAGAGAGTGAATGCAGAGTTAGAGAAAAGAATCAATGCTTTCGAAATGAAATGCTATCGAAAGATTTTGCGCATCCATACACTGCACACAGAACAAACGAGAGTGTAAAGGATGAAATCTGTCAAAAATTTGGCAACGAGGAAACTTTCCTTTCAATAATAAAGGGAAGAAAATTACAGTGGTTTGGACACTTCACTCGTCACAACAGCTCCCTAAACCTAGTGAATACCATAATGCATGGCAGGGTACCCGGAAAAAGAGACCAAGGAAGATCAAGAAAAACATAGCTCTATAATATTCATGAATGAATACAACTGGCAATGGAAGAGGCTACAAGGAAAGCGGGTGATCGAACAGCATGAAGATTCATTGTTAAAAGCAGAAAAGTGCACCTACGTCTCACTGGCTATGGATAATGAAGAAGAAATCACTTGTAGAATAATTACAGGGACAATACGATCCACACCAGTCCATACTTTGTATTCTCTGTCAGGCATAGCCCCACCACATGCGAGAAGGACATTCGCCTCTAATCGGGAACGATTAATACAAATCACCGATGAGCGTCACCCGTTGCATAACCATGGTCCACCTCTAACTCGACTGAAGTCAAGACATAGCTTCCTGTCCATACCAGATGTAAATATATCATCTTCTCAATCTCAACGAGAAACCATGTGGAAGGTACTATGGGATGAATCACCAAACTCAACAGCTTTTGAGAGCAGAAGTGTAGTGCCAAACGAACAACTTGCTGCTGGCCACAATCTTGGCTGGTCAACGTGGCGCAGTCTAAACCGGCTACGTACTGGTTCTGGTAGTTGCAAATCTCTCATGAAGCAAATGGGGCTATCAACATCTGACACCTGCAGCTGTAACGCCACACAGACTATGGACCACCTCCTGCAATGTCCAGACGCCCCAAATTGCAACTTCACTGACTTAGAGGAGCCCACACCATCAGCAACATTATGTGCCCGTTACTTGGCAGAGACGCTGTAGCCGAGACATAAAAACGAACGAACCAGACAGATAGAAACATTTGTTCATTTCAGGGGTCTTTTAAAATTTTATGCTTATTGTTTAACCCATGAATTCCAAAGGCATTTTTTATTACTTAGGCACCTTATTCTATGAGTTCGGCTTAGTAGCTAACATAATTTTTTCTGGGGTGCTGCTTATAACATTGAGACTGTAATCTGAGAAGTAGCCTATTCCAAGAGTTTAAAAAAAACGGTGAAGAAAGAAAACTATAAATCAACTGGAAACAGAATCCATACTCCAGGATCAGTAAAAACTGGGAATACTGATCTTTGATGTAGAGTTTTATTTGATGCTTTTCTTCTTCTTCTTCTTCTTCTTCTTCTTCTTCTTCATTAATAGTATATTTCTGAAGCCTCCAGGTGGCCGAACATTTTCATACATTGAAAAACCTTAGATTTGAACATTAAAAACAATATTTCTGATGTCAAATTTTCACTCCTTTTGTCGTCAAATCTATGGTTTTCAATGTATAAAAATATCCTTTCACATGGAGGCGTCAGAAACATACTACTCTTTAACTTCAACCCCCCATAAAATTAATCAAAATCATTAGAATTTCGAACCTTCATAAAATATATATATATATATATAATGATAACGCCAACTGAATATGGTCACTTAACATATGAACAGCTTATGAGGTTTAAAAACAATAAACGTCGTGAAATATCTAAAGAATTAAACATTCCTTATACAGGTATTGTTTTAAAACAAGATTTTGCTACTAATATATTAAAACACTTTAATAATGATACATCTTTTAAAAATATTCAAAGAGACTATAAAATTTGGGATAATGTACAAGAAAAGTTAAATAATCAATTTAATTGGACAGAATTATTCTTATTCTTCTCAGAATAATAATAATTCTGAATTCTTCTTCTGAGTTCCTTATCCTTTCAGAACGCTGGAGATCATGGTCTTCCATCTCTTTCTCTCTTTTGTCAGTGCTAAAATTTCACAGTCACTCCTCTTGAATTGGAGATCCTTGTTCAAGCTGGTAATGAATTTCAGTCTCTGTCTTCTTCTGCTTTTCTTTCCTTCAATCTCCCCTGTTAACACCAAGTTTTCCATTCCTTCACATCTCATTGCATGACCCAGAAACTGCAGTTGTCTTTTTCTAATTACCTTCATCAACTTTCTTTTCATTCCTGCTCTCTCTAATGCCACTTCATTGCTCACTTTNAGTCCTTTCTTTTCACTTTTTAAGACTACTTTATTTAAGATGTTCTGCAAATCCACTTCACTTTCAGCTATCAATAGAGTGTCGTCAGCACATCTTAAGTTGTTTATGTTTACACCTCCGATTTTCACTCCAGGCATGTTCTTGATACCTCTCAAAATGACTTCACTATACAGATTGAACAGATCCGGTGATAGAATACATCCTTGTCTTACTCCTCGTTTGATTGAAGACCACTTGCTCATTTCTCCATCAATCCTGATAGCAGAATAAAGATTGAATTAATTTAAAAAAATTTATACTAAAACTTTAATTATTTAATTGATGATGAAGAATTTGAATTTTATAATGATCTTATTGATATCTTTGCTGAAGAATTGATAAATAAAGAACACCCATATTTTAAATATATCTTAAATCAGGTTAAATATCCATATAAATTTCGTATGTGTATCAAAAGCCACATTTACCCAATCTAGGGGTGAACCTACAAAGTTTGATATACATTCAAGATATTTTTACCCATATGAAGAAAGTCTACAACCATTAATATCTTCTGAATATATAGATAGGATTGAATATCTTAAAATGGAACAAACTGGTTGGACAGTATCATCATTTGATGATATAGAATTACATATACAAAAAGTTAATATTTTTCCAGGTGGAACGTATCAAAAGTTACCTTCAGAGTTATCAAGACTTAAAGGATTGCTAAATGTAGATAATTCTAATAATAATGATAATAAGTGTTTCTTATAGAGTGTATTAGTTCATTTTATAGGAAAGTATGTTACTAATCCAAGTACTTTAACCAATTACATACCTTTTATTAATTCATTACACATACAAAATTTAACATTTCCTGTTATATCAAATAATAATCTCAACTCTTCAATTACAAAGTTAGAAAGAGATAATAATTTAATAATTAACATTTTTACGTTAACAAATGAAGATAATCCAAATTCACCACTTGCATCTATAAGAAAAACTAAAAATGTCAAACAATACTATCCAGAAAGCACAGATTATTATGACCAAAATCAGTCAATAAAATTAAATAATCTTCAGAAACAAGAATTAGAAAACATTATTTCAAAAAACATTCAAAATATTACTAATGAAACAATTAATATATTTTTGTATAAGAATCATTTTATTTATATTTCTAACTTTAATTCGTTATTTTCCAAACAATTTGATAATCATCATAATATTGGAAGAAATACATTTTGTCATTTTTGTAGATTTCATTCACCAAACATTCATAGATTTATGATTCATCTTAGATATTGTTTATCTTACATCTCACTACCTTCACCAACAAAAACTATTAAACAAAATGAACAAGAAATTACTATACCAAATGAGATTAAAAATTTGAAACTTTTCATAAAAGTCTTCAAGTACCATTTGCAATTTATGCAGATTTTGAAGCTATACAAGAGAAACAAAACAGTAATAAAAGAAGACAATAGAACGATTTTAACAAAACATATACCATTACAATTTGGTTATTATAAAACATCAACTATTGAATCATTTAATCATACATTAATTCATTATAGAGGACAACAAGCTGATAAAATGTTTGTGAAATCATTGATTGAAAATGTAGTTACAAATGAAGACTCAATGTTTAATAAATATTTCAAGTTTAAGAAATGTAATGTACCATCAGCACCATATCCATCTTCTCAAGTTAAAACATGTTCAATCTGTTCAGAAATGTTTAATTTTTCTGATATATGTGTAATAGATCATGATCATTTTACAGGTAAATTTAGAGGATATGCACACCAGTCTTGTAACCTTAATTGTAAAGACCCAAATTCATTCCAATCTTCTTTCATAATCTTTCAGGTTATAACACACATCTAGTTATTCATGAAATTGTAAATCATTCAGCATTTATTCCAAATTCTTTAAAAGCTATTCAAATCACTGAAGAAAATTACATTTCATTTTTAGCTGACTTTTCAGCTGGACCATATCTTAATAAAACGTATAACAAAATATGTCATAAAAGAATTACATTAAGATTTTTAGATACTATGAGATTTTTGAAAGATTCACTTGAAAATGTAACAAATAATTTAAATAGTCATCGTAATTTATGAAAATTTTACCCAGAAAATGAATGACTTTGTGGAAAGGGTGTATTTCCTTGCGAATATAAAGATAATATCAATAAATACAATGAAACAAATGTACCTTTAATAGTTAAATTTTATTCACATTTATATAAAACACACATGAAACAGGAAGGTTAGGAATATCCAACAAAAGTTTGGAAATACTATAATATTAAAACAATACGTAAATATGCTGATTTGTATCAAATTACTGATCTATTACATCGAACTGATATATTTGAAAATTTTAGAAAAATTTGTATATCAAATTACAAATTTGACCCTTGTCATTATTATACAACAGCAGGTTATCATGGGATGCAATGTTGAAATTTACAAAGATTGAACTTGATTATATTTTAGATCATTTTACATTAGATTTCTTTGAAAGACCAATAAGAGGTGGTTTGTCTACAGCAACACCCTGTTTTTCACAAGCAAATACTAAATATCTTCCAAATTATGATTTGGAAGATATTTGTAAAAATGTAAATAATAATAATAACAATAATAATGATGTTATTAATAATATATAGGAGAAACTCGACTGCAAAGCCCAAGTGGAATTTAGTTTAGCCATCTCACAGCTGCGGTTGATCATTCGACTGGAAACTTCAAAGTACATGTGGAAAGCGTTAAAGGATCAACATGAACAAAAGACTACGAAACATTTCATATTATTTAAGTAAATTAAACCTAATACATTTATTAACACGTTTATTAATTATTTTTAAACACATTTATTAAATACATTTATTAAACCTAATACATTTATTAAGTATTTAGACGCAAATAATGTTTATGGTTGTGCGATGTCACAGAAGTTACCTGCAGGAAATTTTCATTGGTTAACACAAACAGAGTTACAACAATTTATAAGATCATTTAATAAAATTGATCTAGATGGTGATATAGGATACACTTTGGACGTTGATATTGAATATCCTAAAGAACACCATGATTACCATAATGATTTACCATTCTTACCAGAAATAATTAAATTTAAAGATAACACAACTAAATTAATTGCAAATTTAAATAATAAATTTTATTACATTTAAAATAAAAAATCACTAAAACAAGCATTGAAAAATGGACTTAAAATAATAAAAATTCATAGAATAGTTTCCCATAATCAGTCATATTGCCTTAAACAATATATTGATACCAATACTAAATGTAGAGCTAGAGCAACAAATACTTTTGAAAAAGACTTTTATAAATTGATGAATAATGTAATTTACGGAAAATCAAAGGAAAAATTAGAAATGGGGTTAATATTAATTTCTACAGTTCACAAAAAAAAATTATAACAAAATCTTCAAAAGTTAACGCTAAAACAACAATGTTTACAGATAATTTTGCTGCAATTACATTTGATAAATATCCACGCCTATTAATAATCAAGAAAAAGAATAATAATTTCATAATGCTTATATCGACTTACAAAGTAATATTCAACAGCAACCAATAATGTTTCCAGATAACTTGGATTCTAAGTTCGAACAATATACTTTAACAATACATTGCCATTTCGTGTCGTGACTTACAACTTGGCGATTACAGAATAATGTTGGAAAGAAGCTTTAAAAACGCGATTGTCAAGTGTTAACATTATTATCTAAATATCAAAACAAACTTTGTTGTATATTCACCAGATAGACTTCAATATAGACTATTATTAACACCAAATACATTCTTTTTCCATTCGTAACCCTGGTCTTAAAAAGTAAAAATCAACTTTTAATTTGATTTTCAATTAGCTTATTTAGAGAAATAACAATATCTGTATATAAATGGATGAACGAGAACTAATAATTTCAGCGATCAATGACGTCTACGATAATTTAGGATCAGAATTTACAGAAGCAATTTATCAGAAAGTTATAAAATTAAAGTTAAAATAAGACTTTGTTAAAGTAGAAATAGAGAAGTCAATTCCCATTATGTATTTAAATAATGAAATTTCAATTTGTAGAGCTGATATTATTATAAACGATAAATATATTTTAGAATTAAAAGCAACTAATACTACGTTACCAGATAGAGAAATAAATCAAATTAAAAGATATATGAAGATTTTAAATATTTCAAATGGTTTTCTAGTCAACTTTGGTCAAAAATTAGAAAATAAAAAATTTGAAATAGGAATCCAAATAATATGTAATAAATAATGGCAGAAGATAAATATATTGAAATTACTAAAGAAAGTAAAGAAGAATATAGAAAAGCTGAAGAAGATATTGAATATGAAATGTTAAATCAATGTTATTATTTAATCAATGATTTAATAAAAGATTTTGGCCCTTCAATTAATGATTCTAAAGATAATTTAGAACAACTAGTAAATGTAAATATCACTTGGAATCCTGATTGTAATTTTGAGGAATTTTTTATGTTATTACATCAATTTTTATAGATTAATTTAATTGAAGGAATATAATCTAAATAATATATAATAGAAATGTCAGATATTAATCAAATAATCAATGAGATTTACAATACCTTAATTAAATCTTCAGATAATACTGAAAAAGTCGCTCGTAGAATGTCTTTAAGACAGTTTGTTATTAATTTCTTTGTCAAAGAAGGTATCTTCAAATATTTCACTCCATTTGAATTAAAACATAGGAATGTTTCTGATATAGCTAACCTAAGACCTAAGTGCTCAAATTACTCTTTAATTCTTAACAAAAACAAATTTGTTGGGAATCAATCTGAAATCTTCAAATTTGAAAGAAAAATTATTCAGCTAGTTTAGCTGACATTAATATATTAAAAATAAATTCTTGGCTACCTTATGGTAGCCTTTTGTTTTTTCATCGGTATTTTAATTCATTTATTTATTGAAGGCATCTTTTAATTTCTTTATAACTTGATCCCTTTCTATTAATTTTTTTAGCGTGTGTATCGCTAAAATTCTTACAACCGAATAAATATTCATTGTATATATATTTAAAATATGTCTTCATTCTTTATTATTAATATGACTATCTTTCAAGTCTTGACCAAGCATTTCGTTTATAGCTTGAAGAGTGCTGTTAGCTAATAAATATAATTTCTGGTGCTTGTCATACGCTTTTGGACTTACTTTGCCCAAACACTATTTGTTCGTCCCTATGGTACCAATAGTAATATTTGTAATTATTAATGGTAATATAATCACTGGATTAGACATCACACCAAGAGTTACTCCAGCTGAGACAATTGTTAAGCTACCACTGAAAACCGATGTACCATGGAGTCTATTGAAAAATCGNTATATATATTTAAAATATGTCTTCATTCTTTATTATTAATATGACTATCTTTCAAGTCTTGACCAAGCATTTCGTTTATAGCTTGAAGAGTGCTGTTAGCTAATAAATATAATTTCTGGTGCTTGTCATACGCTTTCGGACTTACTTTGCCCAAACACTATTTGTTCGTCCCTATGGTACCAATAGTAATATTTGTAATTATTAATGGTAATATAATCACTGGATTAGACATCACACCAAGAGTTACTCCAGCTACCATGGAGTCTATTGAAAAATCGTTTGTAACCTTTGGAAAGCTTCTTACATGAATTAATATCTCCTTCAAGTTTATCTCTAATTCTGTAGATTTCTTTAAGTCTAATTTTTGAACCACCATTTTCGTTTTTAGTTTTATCAACATAAAATTGATCTTCTGGATCAACATCAAACGTTTTAGTTACATCGGGATTAAGTGGCGCACTAGGTTTAACCATCTTATTTTTTTAATGTTTTGATTGTTATTAAATTAGTTATCACATTGCTAAACGTTTGAAGCAAGTCATTCATATTATCACTATCTTCAGTACTATTCATATCATTGCTACGTTTTTCATAACAAGAATAAATCGTACTAATACTTTTTAGTTTTTTATTTATATTTGTTATCGTTTCTGACGCAATTTCACGTTCATTTTTCCGACTTTCAGTGACATAACGTCTTATCAAAATATTTGGTTGTACCGAATAAAATCTTTATTTTGTGGATTAAAAAAGGACAAAAACACAATATTTTGAGCACAACAATTTTATTCTGTTGAAAAGAAATCAGATATTAAAGTTTGCTTTCTTGTACAAAGATAATCTTTTTCAACATTATGATTTAAGTCCTTTAGTGACTTCATTATCGCCTCCCCAAAACTTGAAAAGAGACTGAATTTTTCAAGGACACTGATAGCTTTTAGCACCTCTTCGTTCGTTGGTTTTGTTATTACATCCTCGTCTTCACCTTTGTCTTCTTCTTCGTCCTCGTCATCTTCTCTTTGGATCCCAGTTACGTCAGCAATTATATCCGCGGGTTTCAATTTATTATGTGACGTGGTTACTTAGATGTCGAAATCTATATAATCGTCGATTGAGATGTCAGCGTCAATTTGGTCAGCAAATCTTTCTTTAAGTACTGAGAGGTAAGCATTTATAGCCTGAATTTCGTCTGCTTTTACATCCTCTTTGCCTTACCCTTTAAAAGGGTCATCCTCTTCATTGATTGCCTTTTCAGTATCTTTCTGTGAGATTCCCGATTTTCTGAAGCAGTTAGTGAATGTCTGGTTTGAAACACTGTCCCAGGCTTTCTTTAACATGTACATTGCTGATAGAATGGAGAATTCTGGGATCGAATCTTTCTTCTGTAAGGCTTTAATGATATTACGCACAGCCTGTGATCGGTATTTTGCTTTCAAAGCTCAAATGATACCTTGATCCATTGGTTGTGTGTGTGATGTTGTGTTTTGGGGTAGGAAAATCAATTCTATCCATTTCAGATTTTCAATATGCGGATGAGCTGTACAGTTATCGATAATCAAGGCAACATTTCGCTTTGAGACAGCAAATCTGCAATCAAGCTCAAGTACCTATTCTTTAATCAATTCTCCCGTCATCCAACTTTTTTCTGAGCACGGTATCGGCAAGGCAAAGTTTTAACTCTTTTAAAACATCGGGGGGTTAACGGACTTTCCAATTGGGAACATGGGTAATCTTTCTCCATAGGCATTGCCAGCAGCCAACTCAGTGAGTCGAACTTTGCTGTGTTCCCCCTGAGCACATTTCTCCTTTCAGATGTAGGGTTTTGTTGGGTAAACATTGGTAGAACAAGCCAAATTCATCGGCATTGAATATGTTTTCCAATGCGTACCGGGACAGGATGGTTGGCAATGTTGTACATGGTGCTGTCATCTCCTCAGTTACCGATTTCGATTCCCCTGCGATACTTTTAAACGATATACCGTACCTGAAATAAAATTAGAAATATCTTTGTACACCCCTCATTTTCTTTGTGGTGTTTACAGGCCTTAGGTAGGGGGCAAAATATACAGAAAAATAAGCAGGCAACTGGAAATTTGAGGTACCAAAAAACCTCTTTGCTCCCCTATTCACTCCAGAATAAAAGACTCCATGCCCCTTCCCATTTCCTTCATGAAAAAAAGTTCCGATAAATTTTGCTCCCTCTCTTAAAGATCCGTTTATAAGATTCGAATGAGAGAGAAATTCGAATAGAGAAAAAACATTTGAATTTTCTTATGCAATCATTTTTTGTGAAAGAAAGAAGTTTGAAAGGTGAAAGAAAGCATGACAATTGCAGTCGAATTAAAGGTAGAAGACATTCTTTCTTGTGAAGAAATTCCAATTGTCAGTCTTATTCCGTATGAAATATGTGCTTTTATCATGGGTTTTCACCTTTATAAAAACAATTTGATCCCCTCAGTTGGAGATGAATTTCAAGGTTTCATGGAGTCGACGAATAAAATGGAAAAATACGCAGAAGCTGTCAAAAAAATAATGGAGAAGTAATTGGTCATCTCCCTCTCGGAAAGTCAGGAAAATTTGCAAAAACTGTTATCTATTTTCTAAAGACTAACGGAAGCCATGGTTGCACAATTATCGTCACTGTGAAAGCCATAAATGCTGGTGATGGCCTTGGGATGAAAATTCCATGTAAAATGTTCTTTCTTGCCGAAAGAAAGTTTATTGATATTTTACAAGAAAGGATACTAACGCTTTTGTAAAACTTGTTTAATTTTCCAAGAATAAAAAGAGTGGGCTTACCTGTTTTTCCATTTTGTTAACCATCCCTCTGAGGCTTGAAATGATTTGACACCCAATTCGTTAGCAAACTCGACAGCTTTTCCCTTTAACATCGATTCACTGATTCGTTTTGATAACTTGCCACTGTTAAATTGCTGGAAAATTTTGTTTTTGTTTTTTTTCCACGTTGATAAAGTACTGCTTGGTACTCCATTTGGGGAAGCAACATCTTATGGCACAGTTCCTTTCTCCAGCTCCTTTATTGCCTTGTATTTGATTTTGCAGGATTTGTTTTCAACCCGACGTTTCGTCCCAGCAACAGACGCCATGATTGTAAAAATTCGAAAAGGATTGCGTTTACATTTTGTTCGAATAACATTCGAATTATTTAAGGCCTCTCATACATAATAGCAAACATTCGGATTGGTTAAGACACCATTTACGGTTAGAGAGCCAAAACAAAGCAAAATAAAAACAATTTATGTCATTTGAAGCTCTAGAAAAATGTTGCGACGTTCGAGTTATAGAGAGAAAATACGCGAAGGGAAAAAAATTTGTTCGAGTTAAAGAGAAATTCGAGTTATGGAGGTTTCGAGTAATAGGGAGTTTTTTATGGGAGTTAATTAGAAAATTTTCACCGTGCCAGAGAAATCATTCGAGTTAGGGAGAGATTCGAGTTATAGAGGTTCGAGTTATAGAGAGTCCACTGTATTTCCATTGACCCCGCCTATATCTGATACGGAAACATTACCTTTAGATAATTCGGGGTTTTTAAACTCAATATAGGTTAAATAAACATTATCAATTTTTAATATAGGACTATCTGTTGATATCGAAATTTATTTTTATATTAGTTAGTGGATATTTTATAGATGTACTTTCACTAGATGCATTAATTGTACCATTGTTTATTGAAGGTGTAAATGTCATTACTAAACCAGAAGACGCGGGTAATCCAGGTAAAGATTTATAGATTAAAAAAATCATTAATTGGTGTAACATTAACATCAACATAATATTTGCTGGCCACATCATTATTATTTACTGGTGTTGATATATTTTTAAGAACTTATTAGAAAGTTCAATATCTGCATCAATTACTACAGTTTAATTAAATGATGCTATTATTCCAGTTATACTACATTGATTTTGGCTGTCAAAGTTAATATATGGAGTATATCCTTGATTTAATGTTGTTGAAAATGTTATAAGTGGAGCTGTCTTTGCAAAACTATCAATTCTATCTTTTATATAATATTTGGAAATAGGTGTTACTTCAAATAAATCTATAGAATCCTCAAATTGATCTTGACCTTTAATAGATAGCTTTTATGGTTTTGTAAACTTAAATTCTATTTCTTTAGCATTTTCTGTTCAAAAGTGAATGTATTCATAGCTATTATCATCATTCCTCTAAAGTCCACCGTTTCATATATTGAAAAATTTTAGCTCCATCTGATCTTGGATATAATTAAATTTCATTAAATCTTTTAGCAATGGGAAACTCGATTTTAATCCATCCTGATAGGGTTTTTTCCAAATTTGACACTATCTATTGTGTGGTTGGATTTTCATCAAATGCATTTACAGGCAATGTCCATGATGTATGAAAAGATGAAGCTGTAATTGTATTTTCGGCATCTGAAATTGGTATTGTCTCCCTTTCATAAAATGGTTCGATATCATAATAGACTTTATTTAAGGAAGCAGAAGAAGCTAAACTATTTTCACTATTAGGAATTTTAGAATTTATAATTTCATATTCCTCTCATAAATCAATGTTTCCTTACATATATAATGAACTTCTAATATCAAGTGATTGTCCTGAAATAGCTCCTAAACCTTGAACATTTTGTATGTTAAAATTTTAGCATCTATATTACTATTTAATTCTATACTTTTCCCAGTAGCTCCAGTAACACTATTTAAATTATTAAGATCATAATTTCTCATGTCAAAAGATCCGTTAACTTCTATCGTATCACCTAACTTGGGAGGAGCAAATCTATTTATATTTATGAGATCATTTTGATTAATATCTAATGAACCTGTCATTTTCCTAGTACCATTTAACTTTATGTAATCAAATTCGACACTTGTGACAACGTTACTCCTAAATTACTTTCATTTTCCCTACGTTCACTTACAAAAACCCTATTTCCAGATGTCATTATTATAAAAGGCTTAGATTATTTTTTAAAAATCAAGTGTTCTACTTTTGTTGGTTTAAAGAGAGATAATTCTTCTTCATAAAACGTAACAATAATTTTTTCAGTATTTCTTATATCTGCTATTACTGTCACTGGAGTTGTTTTTAACACATCTGCTACTACAAAAACTTTATCTGTATAATTTTCTGTATATCCTCTAGTAGATTTTCCTCTAAATTTGCTTATTCTAACAAAGTTCCAGGACAAAATTCAGGAATTATTTTTGTTTTAACATTAGAGTAAAGATTATTCCAAGCTTTTTGTGGATTTTCTACAGCTTTTTTGGGTGTCATTTTGATTGATCTGTGATAGCTGGTGTTATAATTTTCAACTAACTCTGGAAGTATATCAATCCAACGCTTTACATAATTAGCCTTGAAATATTTATACATTATATCTCTGAACTTTCTATTACATCTTTCTACTATCTGCGCTTTGGTTTCATTTTTAGTTGCAAACCAATCTATATCTAAATTTTTAAATAATTATTTAGTATTCTTATTAATAAATTCAGTTCCTTTATTTGTTTGAAGTAACTTTGGTTTCCTATTGTTATAAAAAGTTTTAAAAGCTTCAGTTATAAAGTCTCTTCTTTTTCGTTTGATTGAAACAGCAAATGCATATTTTGACAATACATCAATTACTGTTAATTTATAATTATAATCATCATTTAATTTACTTAAAGATCGTATATCAGCTAAGTCGGTCTGATGTTGATGATCAAGTGAATGAACAAGGATACGTCGAGTCTCGAATTTACGAATGCTGGTTTATGTTTTGTATAAGTTTCTTGCTCTTGTAAATAGCTTTTTTACCAAGTCTATCTTTCTTAACAATAACCTTTTGTTGATGTGGAGTTTTATTAATATCATATATGGGTGCGATAGATAATTTTGGTAGATTTGAGTAAATGATACCAAATGCTGAAGTTAATTGCTGGAATTCCTCAGTATGTGCAAATGTATCGGCAAGGTGATCATGAAATGTCTTGAGTTGATAAAAACGAGTTTCCCATTGCTCAACGTCTCTATTAAAGTGTTTAATTCCAGTCATTATTCTTCTGTCTATCCTAGCAGAAATTGTTATGTGTAGATGATTGTTGTACAAATTCCTCTCCTCTGCTTTTTAATACGGTTAAGTTAGTAACCATTTAGATCTAAACTGCAGAATCAAAATTTTGCAATCACTCTTTATGGTTGCCAGCAACACACGAAAAACTAACAGTGATGCTGTATGATTTGAGCCAGATTACTATGTGGCACTTGAAAGTCATTCATGCCTGTAAGATACACTGCTTGCTAAGGTTTATGAGTAGTTATGTATATAGATAGATTTTATGAAGGTTCGAAATTTTAATGATTTTGGTTGATTTATGTTCACAGGCAAGTTAAATTCTATTTAAAGCTGAAATGAATTTCGTGTTAATAGGTTGGAAACTCAAGGAGAAGGAGGAAAATGGAAGCCATACCTTGGTCGTAGCCTACAGTTGAGCTTAAACCTCAAAATCGATATCTGACTTCATCTTTTTCAATATTTTTGGATTGCTGATGTATTTCTATTGAATTCATTTTTCCATTGTGGATTTATATTTATATTTCTGAAAAAACGCTTATTTCCTCCTTTTCACTCCTGAAATATAATTGTAATTTAGGACCAATCTGGAGAACAGATACGAACTTCATACTTTTGACCTGGCATTGTGTCATTTTGTTATAATACATGAAAATTACAAAGACAACATAAGCAACAGTATGCTATCTTTACGAATTCGCTATTGCTTTTATTCAGATCTTTCACCATAAACAAGGCTTTGGGCAGAAGACCACTTTAGTAGTGTTTCACCAGGTTTAATGCAGAGGATTACTTTTTAAATGTTTTTTATCTTTGTACTTTTGAGTCTTTCAAGTTTAAACTCCGAAAACATGTACAAACTCAGTAATGCGTCACTTATAATAAAGACACAAATTGGGCGTATTGCTTCTAGGGACGTTGTTGATTTAAACACTCGACCACTACTGCTCTTTTTTTAAGCACTGATCTCCAAAAGAGTCACTTACTTCAAAATGAGCGATGTTTAGTTTCGTCCTGTAAGACCCTGAAAAGTGGACTTTGACAACGTGCCAAAATGAAATTGATAGGTAATATGAGAAAAGAAAGGAACAAAACGTTTTGGTTTCATTTGTTTTAGTTATTCAATTTCATCTCAATGGTCTTATTTTATTTAACCATAAGAATGTAAAGTTAATTATGAGGAATTTTGTTATAAAATTTCCACACATGTTCTAGTTTGTCAGCTGATAGTAGACCAAGTATTCTATTTATTAATAACTTTGATTTGTCAATTTTACTTAATTCTTATAATGGCTCAGTTTCATGAACTGGAATCTTTAATGTCAAAGTATTTGTTATAGTATGACTTGGTTAACTTGATTTGCCAGCTTTATTTATACTTGATCAAAGCTTAGTCTCATTAACTTGAATTTTTCAACGTAATTGTCGGACTTTTTCCAACGTATTTTTTGTCTCCGTTCTTGCTATTAACTTTATTACTAAGCTGGGTTTTCCGAAGGATTCTTCAATGTTAAATATTGCTTATTAACCAAAGTTAAATTAAAGAAATAAAATTGTCTGAGATACCCGATGTTCTATAGTACTTCAAATACAAATAAGGTGCATTGACTACTTGAAATTAAGACAGATATTGTTTTAATAAGGAACGCTAGACTACTTAAACCCAGAACCGAACTATTTTTGGTTTAAAGACTAAAATAAATTAAACTTATTTTTTCGATTGCTGACAGGTAATTGCAAAACTCTATACTTAACCTGATTTTTTGAGGATGGAAATTGTGTAAACAAAACTTGGTAACCCAATGAAAATGCACAGTATAAAATCTTATTCAAAATAATTATTGTACCATTTTCCTAATAACCAAATAGAAAAAATTTTCAGATACCATAAAAAGAGTGTTTAATATTTATCTACTCGCTGATGAAGAGGGTGAAAGACGAGAGTTTTGACTAACAAAACTCTTTTAACTCTTTAGTGAAGATATTCACTCTGGGAAAAAAACTCAGGGTTTTTTTCTTCTGTTCTGGGTATTAATAAAAACTGCATTCAGTCGTGGAATTTCTATGTAGGCAAATAAGATCACCCTTTGCCACACCAACTTACAGGTCATCCTTGGGTAAGTTGTAGTACCTAAGTTTATCCCGAGATCTTAAAGTGGCTGGTTGCCCTCTGGGGACGTTAAGTATGTTATCTTGAGGTAGTGGGATTTTTTAGCCTGAGCTGGCAAGCTTCCTTGGAACTGCTTCCTCAAAAAACACCTTAAGAACTAGATGGATCAGTCCATTGGTCTTGGATTTTTACTCCTTCTGATTCTTTTGGTCCGGTTGAGAGATCCTTTGTTTTCAGACTAGGGTGTTGAACTGCGGATTTTCCTTCCTTTCCTTAGAAGACCTGGTTCAGTGTAAGACCCAGTTTTTGACGGTTGGTTGTTATTTTCTACTGAAGGGTAACAAATTGGACAGCTTTATGGTTGCCGCTTTCCGATTGAAAGCTAGAAACCCAAATTTTATGATGGCTCTTGGAGAGGCTGCTCATTCAACAGTTGAATAATTGCGGAAGAGTTGAAAGAGTATTTCCTCATAGGGATGAGGAAATACAAAGAAAATATGAGATTAATATGAAGCGGCAAACAAAGTAGAAAGGCGTGAATGACTTTAACGTGAGTACGACAAATCATTACTTTTGTTTTGCTTTTTTTGTTTGTCAAGACCCTCGTCTTTCCCCCTCTTCATCGCCGAGTTTGCATACTCAAGTAAAACTCGTCAACAGGCTTCCTTTTTCTATTTCTTTATCTTATCCTTGGTCATGGAGGTTAATTTATTTTCAAAAGCAATTAACTGTTTTGTCACACGAAATGAATGAATGAATGAATGAATGNAATATGAAGCGGCAAACAAAGTAGAAAGGCGTGAATGACTTTAACGTGAGTATGACAAATCATTACTTTTGTTTTGCTTTTTTGTTTGTCAAGACCCTCGTCTTTCCCCCTCTTCATCGCCGAGTTTGCATACTCAAGTAAAACTCGTCAACAGGCTCCCTTTTTCTATTTCTTTATCTTATCCTTGGTCATGGAGGTTAATTTATTTTCAAAAGCAATTAACTGTTTTGTCACACGAAATGAATGAATGAATGAATGAATGAATGAATTAATTAATTAATTAATTAATTAATTAATTAATTTCATGAGTAAGAGCTGATCCGGAATAGTCAAAAATTTATTTCGATTTTCATTGGGAAAAAAATATTTTGTAAGGTCTGCCTTCTGCACATCTACCCAGTTGTCTGTAAGGGAAGCCACTGGTCTGGAGAAAGCACTTGTCACTGCAGGTCAGTTAAAAAGAAGCGATAGTATGTATGTGTGAGTGAATTTTGAACGAACTTTTGTAATCACTGTTTAAAGAAATCTTGAAAAGACTTATTGTTATCAAGTTTCAACAGCTGGCAATTTGGCACATAATCACTTGAAAATTTGACCATTGCTACATTGTTGGTATTGAACTTAGCTTGTACACCGTTTACACTGTGAGCAAATCTGCACAGCACACGCTGTATTTCTCACTCAGTTTTGGGTGGTAGGTACTTTCTGGCAAAATGGGTGTCACGCATGTCCAGTTTTAACGAATGACTGCTTCGAGCTTATTATTTTTTTCTCAAGCATAACGATGTGAAGGCTCTTTGTGAAAAAAGAAACCACAAGAAAATCGTTTTCGTGCTAGAATTTTTGGTCAGTTATCAAAAACTTTGGAGGGCTGAGACCCCATCCCTAATGAATTACATCACTGAGCAGTTAAAGTTACAAAATTGCTTTTTGAGGCAACAACACTAGCTGACTGAGGGAAGTCCCCAGGATTTCCTGAAGTCCCTTGTTCTGGTCGAAATAGCATGTCACTTGCCTCTTTCTGAGGAACTAAAAAAATTTACATAAAAAAGTGGGCTTACATGAAGGTAATTCAGCCTGTTGCTAAGATAATAGATTAGTTGCATTATTTTCCTCATCTTTTCTAACGCAAATAGTAGGTATTTCAGGTGAGTTTTCTTTCTTTGTTCGTCTTATTTTACCGCCACAATTTCTAATTGGTTGCACAATACTAGTACTTTTCAGCTCACTGGGAACTGGATGACACAGCCTCTGAAGTTAACGGGGGTTATCATCAAACTCATCCATTCAATTCTGCAATCTGTGCCCAACAAGTACAAGTGAAGTTTCAGTTCTTTTCTTAAGGGCCTTACTGTGAATTTTTTAGGTGCAGACCGTGATAATAAGTAAAATTTTTTACTTTAAATTTTGGTTGGTCCATTTAAAAGGCTCCATATCCTCTACAGTCGACATGGACTATCTATCACATCTGACATGTTTTCCCACATAATTCTTAAAGGCTACGGTGGTATTTCACTTTGTTTGAGATAAGTAGAGTCCGAAAAATTTGTATTGTATTAATGCAATGTCTTAATGAACTGCATTTGTATCCTCCTCAACCCATTACAAAGGTAAATTTTTTGCTAATGTTAGGTTGACTCTTATTGCCCCTTTCGCTTTCGCTACGAAATCTAAAATTTTGTACCCATAATGTGATACTGTGTGGTATTTCTGGTTTGTTCGTGATGTGCAAAACATCTTTAAAGTTTTAAGTCTTTACTACCTTCAATTTATTTGCTCCCACGATTAAAGTCAGAATAAGTCAAAATATAGTTGATGTTAAAAAAGGTAAAGAAAACCTACAGCAAGAATGGCTCATGTAGAATTACAAACCAGAACATGTGGCAGTAGGAAATCATTTAATTAAAAAGATATTATGCGGGCCATATAGCTACTGCATTCTTGGTTACCTGACAGCATTTGTTCTCTACCACATTAAATATAAGAACCGCCACCTTTGAATTCTAATTTTTGTTGATTGATATCATGACATAATTATTGTGACATTCAAAATGTTGATTATTTCTTCAATTGTTCAAAATTGTCATAATATAACCAGTGATAAATGAAGCATTAACACTAGACACAGGCATTTTGTGGATCTGTTGAACTGCTTAAACCAACCCCACATACACTATTTGTATTGGCAGTTGAATGATGACAGTTGTTATATGAGCTGTACAAATCCAAAGAGTTATGTTTTTGGGTTGTTTATTCAATATTAACACAATGGAAGTGCTTATCAAATATATAAACAAAACATAGCCACACATACAAAGATTGAAATATGAAAAAAAATATTGAAAATTAAGTAACTTTCTGGCGTTTCCTATTTTTGTGTAAACAAAGACTTAATATGTCATTATTAGAAACCAAGGTGGTCAATTAAGTTACAATATATTTTTAATGGTTTAACTTTAAGCAGTTGATTATTTGATATGCAAGCCCTAACACTACTTTTTCAGTCTGTTTAAACAACAACAAACAACAATATTCAGTAGTTTTTTACTTTTTATTGAGAGGTATAAAGTTACATAATATATTTAACATTTAGGTAGACAAAATTATGTAAAGCAAATTTTACTTTAGAAGTAGCACCACCTAGCAAATATTATGTAATGGTTGAAAGTGGTTAGAAAACTGAAGTATTTGTATTGTAACAATGTTATACCAAACAGATCCAGGTAAGTAACCAGAAATTAATTTTTATTTTGAATACATGTTTTAGGTAAAAATAGAGGTAGAAGCAATTGAAAATTAAAGTATGCATAACCAGTTCTGGGAGTCAGGTAAGTTTAAATATGCACCCTCACCTTGTGTTAACTATAAATCTATATAAATATATATATATATAATGTATATTTGTGTAATTTTGTGTATTCATGTCAAAAAGTGCTCAATGCATATAGCAGAGCAATATACATATATATATTTCTCATTTTTCGTGGTTTACCATATGTATATATATAATGTATGTATGCAAAATTGGTAATGAGAAGAAATTTAGAAAGGGTTATTCAAATATAGCTGTATTGGCTGTATAGTAAAACTATTTTCTTGAAAAATCCCATTTGATAAGGTTTGTGGAAACTAGTAATTGCTCATTTCCTACTTGTTTTATATGAAAAATAAGTTATTTTAGCCAGTGGCATTACTTACTGGCTCATATGCCATATAAATATGTGAAAAATAGTCTATTTTATTTGCCTGAAAAAGATAAAAAATAGAAGGAATTTGAACCATAGTGACAACTTTGTGGTTTTTGTCAATGGGCTAAAAATTTTAAGTTAGTTGTGCTGGTTCCCTGTATTTAAAATTCTTTCCTTATTTTGAAAATAGCAGGAACTTAAGGATTAAAATATTTACAAATTTTACTTATTTTTTTAAAAGACAGAAAAAGAAGGAAATCTACATCTTTATACTACTTTGATGTTGATAACTTTGACTGACACAAGTGAACTTTCCCCAAGCTCCTATACACAACAGGTATACCCATTGTGCAACAGGAGGCAAGAGCTGAAAGCAAACTTGAATTTATCAGAATTACTTGGTAATGGTTTGAATGGATACAATATTTGATAGAAAAGCCAATATGTTTTTATTTTGCTATTTTATGACATCAAGAAATAAGCAATATGGAAACAAAATATTGCATTACTTTCTGTTAAGTGAGCTACAGTCTCATAATAATGGGATAACACTAGTGGATAACAATGTTGGAAAGACTTAAAGAGAAGTGTTTTATCTACAAAAATAGGTCCACACAGTCATGTTTAAATGAAATTGCTGTAAATTCTTGACCTATTAAAAACAAAAGTTAAGTACTTGGTTAAAAGTATTTTGTGACAAAATATTGGTTGCTTTAAACAGTCACTCAGGTTTAAATAAACATAATATATTTGATACTGTAAAGTTTGTCATAAAGATTCTTGTATTTTGGTATGGAATAACTAATAAGGAGGTTTTCTGGGTAACTGGTCAGTCATCATGAAGAAAATACAAGAAAGAGCCAAGACAGTCCTGGATGTGACTATAGCTGGCCAGAAAAAGGACAAAGAGATGTGGTGGTGAATTGATCCATTGTAGGGAAGTATTAACAAAAGAAGGTAGAAGAAAAGAAAAGGTATGACCATTCAAGCAGCAAGGATGATAAAAGGCAATTCAATGCAAGTCAAAAGGAAGCTTAACAAGATGTAGCTAAGGAAAAAGAAGTATTCAGTGATCTCTGCCACAAAAATAAAACAAACAAGGGCAAGAAAGACTTGTATATGATACCAGAACAAAAGGACAAACTATCAAAATATATTCAGGATGTTGGGTCATCAAATATATAGAAGGAAGGGTACTCACAAGAAAAGAAGAAGTATTACAAAGGTGGAAAACTGCTTCAAAAGTCTCATGATCTCAAGAACAGATAAAATCCCATGGAACCAAGGTCTGAGGAAGTAGTGAGTATGATTTACAAAGTTGAGAAGTTAGACATAAGTGAGGCCCAAATAACTGGAATCCTCAACTGCAACAACAATTGAACTATAAACCTAATAAGCCATGCTTCCAAAATCCCAATGAAAATAGTACTTCAGAGATTATGGGGTAAACTGCTACCTGAAATTTCAGACCACCAGTGTGCTTTCATGAAAGACAGAGGCATGCAAAATCTACTTCTATTCAACCTCTTTAACAAAATCATAATAGGAGATCTTGATGAAGTTCCAGAATCTCAGCTTGTTAATGGTTTTTAGAGAAATAATATTAATAATGCTGAGAACACATTCTTCATCACCACATTTAAGGAGGGCACCCAGAATGTGACTACAGTTGCAATAGACTCTGGTATTTGCCATGGTCTCAGGAGTAACTGCCCAAAAACCAAAGGTAATATGCATTGTTAATCACAAGCCGGAGCCAAAATGTGACCTTGTGATAGATGGTGAAACCATATAAGAAGTCCCAGTCTTCAAGTATCTTGGATCTTACTTTTCAGCCAGTTGTATTGGTAAGAGAGAAATTAAACAAAGAATAGGCATGGGCAAAGATGCATTCAACAACATAAGATCCATCTTTACTGATAAAAATCTTTCATTGACAATCAAACTCCATCTCCTCAAAACCTTTGTCTGGTCAGTTCTCATGTATGAAACAGAACCATGGACACTCACTGTAGAAACACAGAAAAACATAACCCTGCATGCTATGAATTTTCTATGTTGACAAAAAGTCAAACATCAAAGTCCTACACCATGTCAGATAGGAAAGATAATTACCTAAAGTTATTGAACCAAGTCACTTGAAATTTCTTGGCTATTACATCATCATGAAAATGTATCTGCAGAACTTTCAACACCATTTCAGGACCAGTAGAGAGTCATGGGATGCCACTTGAGGCCAAGAACAATAGTGGCACATTTCACTGCAATAATGGTTTACCTAAGCTTGTTTCAAGTTGGCACCATGGAAGAAAAAGAAGTCAAAATGGCATTGGTTGGAATAAAAAGTGGAAAGCAGCAGGAGCTGACAATATTCTCTTGAACTGTTTTGGTGGACAGAGTTTTGAAGTAGTTACAAAGCTCTTCAACAAAATCCTTGTATGCAAAAAGATGCCAGCTCAATGGAGGACAAATGTGTTCATTTTTGTGTATAAGCACAAAGGTGATGTGAAGAGTGTGGTAATTACAGAGGAATGAAGATGAGGTGTCATGCAATGAAGCTGTGGAAAAGATTATATATTGGAGGCAAGACTGCAGCAGGAGATCGGAATCTATGCACAACATTATGGTTTCATGCCTTGGAAAAGTACAATAGATGCACTATAAGAATACAAGAAACAGATGTAAAGAAGGTGGAAGACTTCAAATAGCTATGGCCCATGGTGTAGAGTGATGGATGTTGCAGAGGAGAGGCAGAGGAGCAAGCACAGGCCGGAATGAATGAATGGAGACAAGTAATGGAAGTGATGTGTAACAGAATGATATATCCTGAAAAAAAGAATAAATCTACCAGATGTTTGTAAGACCAGGAATACTGTTTTGGCAGGCACAGTGGTGACACCCAAAATACTGAACTAAAAGTTTCAGAGCTACAAATGTTCTGGTGGTCCTGTAGGGTCACTTAGCTGGAAAGAATCTGTAATCTGTATATAAGGGATGTAGCACATGGAAGAAGACTTGGAAACAAACAGGAGGCAAGGCTTGGATGGTTTGGACATGTTACCAGGAGGAAAGTAGAACATATTGGAAGGAGAATATTGAAAATGGATGTGCCAGGAGAAAGAAAGAGAGGAAGATAAAAAACAAGATACATGGATGTGATAACAGAGTATATGGGAGCAGCAGGAGAGCATATGGAAGATGTGACAGAACATGTGAAATGAAGGAGATTGATCCACACTGGTAACCCCTAAAGGGAGCAGCCAAAAGAGAAAGAAGATATGTAATGAGGAAATTTTAGTTGATGAAAGGCATAGAGACATTGAAGAAACCAATTTCTTCTGGAAATGGCTGAAACTTAATCATGCTTAAATGGACTGCTGAATTGGTAGAAGGTATGTATTCACAAGTAGACAAGAGCCTTTAATGTTTAACTCAAATGGCATCTTAGGTATTTGTCATACATGCAGAGATTTATTGATTTATGTTGAGTTTTGGTCAATTCACCACACAAGTATATTCTACTTTTAGAATTCACTACAGGATATCTGAAGTAAAAGTTTGGAGCTTGTAGCCAAGGTACTGGGTGCACTCTCTTTGGAACCATTGAAAATATTATTGAAAATTTACATGTAGACAAAACAATACTTCTCCTATACCACACCATGAATTGGGGTTATTTTGATACCAAAGACTGGTGTTATTGTAAAAGATGAAATTCTATTCAAACAGACGAAGCTTGTGATTTGTTTGATACCTCATTGAGTTACAAGGTTGCCTTTAAAATGATGTGAAATCACCATTGGTTTATGTGGCCTGTTATATAAGCTAAAATGTTGAAGAAAATAATGGTTCCTTTTTGCACTGGTCAAATTATGGGGAATTTTTTTTCAATTTGGACCATGGTGGGCTGAATGTGCTACCCTGTAAATCAGTCAGTGGCATATTTTCTGTTTGTTATGATTAATGGGGAAAAGTGAAGAATGCCATTTATTAGAGTTTTTGCTCTGATATGTGATTCTCATGGTTTTATTATGAAACAAATCCTAAATAGCTTTGTCATTAATGTGTGGTAATACTGTTGTAATTTGTTGAGGGCAGAAGCTGAGATTGAAGATTGGTAGTGGGTCAGGGTTTGAGCTGGAACACCAACTCCTCTTCTTGTAGACTTGTACCTCTCAGTGTCTCTGCAGTAGGGTTGATTGATGGCAGGCATGGGCTGCATTTTAGGATGAAGTTGTTAGGTAGATGGTTGGTTTATCTTTGGATAGATCTGAGGTTTTAGCCACAGTAAATGTATCAGCATTGATCACAGTCTCATGTCCATATTACTTCTGTTTAGTTGTCTTTTTACTATTGTCATTCTTGGGCTAAAGCTGAGATGTGGCATCCATTTTCTGTAAGGGTCATTGAAGGCCTGCAGGAAAAGCCTAAAAAACCCTAGAGTTTTTGGTTTTTACATGGCCAAAAATGGACGAAAAATGCATGTGAATCTCACAGTAACTTTTATCAAAATTTATTAACACTAATAAGAGAGAAAAGAAAGAAACAGAGACAAATCCTATTAATGTCTTGATTATATGTCTTTTTCTTTACTGATTATCCATGAGGCTATGCCTGTAAATGTAGGGTTATTGAATTAACATGTAAATTAAACTCAGTAGAGCTCTATATGGGCTTAATTTGAATAATTTCCACCTGTATTTGGTTGACAAATATTATTGTCTTTAGGTTTGCTAAATTGAAAATTTGAAAGCTGCTGTAGGATATTACAATAGCATATTGAAGAAAAAATTGTATCCAACAATCAACGAGCCCAACCATTAACAAACTCATAGGCAGGAAAAGTGTATCTCCTAACCTGGACTTCGTCAACGCAAATGCAGTTGCCTCTGAGTAACGGTAAGTTTAATAAACCCAATCGTGAATTGACATGAGACGTGAAGCGACAACTAAAGATGGCATTGAATGCTCCTTCAAGTGACCAGAACTTGTATAGTTATTTATCCATCGATGAAATCGTAGCTATTAAGACTCTGAAAACTGGTAAGGTACCCAGCCCTGACAATTTACACCCTGAATTCTTCCTACACCTCCACGAGAATTGCATACAGTGACAGTACAGTGCTCAGTCACCCTTCAATCACTGCATTCACTCGAAAAGCCTTTGCAAAGTGTTCTCAAGCCAAACAAGCCACAAGAAAGCGCCAATAACTATAGACCAATCAGCCTTCTGTGCATAGCCTATAAGCTTTGTGAGCGCCTAATTCTTATCCGCATTCAACCCATCGTCGAATCTATTTTCCCCAAAGAACAAGTCGGTTTTAGACAAGGACGCTGTACCCTTAAACAAGTTGCACTATTGATGGAAGACATTGAGACTGCTTTTGACAAACGATTGCAGTCTGGTATCGTCCTAGTTGACCTATCCGCTGCGTGCGACACAGTCTGGCACCGTGAGTTTACTCTGAAACTACCAAGAACCATCCCCAGTAAAGAGGTTGTACTCGTGATCATGGGCATGATATCCCTACGTCGGTTTCATATACATATCAAGAAGGAAAAGTCACGATGCAGAACACTTATGTCCGACAAGGCTCTGTTATCGCGTCTGCACTTTTCAATCTGTACACCTATGACGTTCCTGACATGATCAGCAACAAGTACATCTATGCCAGACGACTTCGCCCTCATATACATTGGTAAACAGTTTCAGGTCATCGAGATAATTTTATCTCATGGTCTTGATAAACTGACAGTCTACTTTCACAATTGGCGTCTCAACTTTAATACATCGAAAGCTGTTGCCAGAACTTTCCCTCTGAACAACAGTTAAGCTGACTACGAACTCAAAGTTACAACCTCAGGCAAAAGGATCCAGTTCGACAATACTCCCACGTATCTCGGTGTGACTCTTGACCGAACACTTTCATACAAAAAACATTTGGAATAGGATGCAGAAAAAACAACCAGACGCTGTAAACTGCTGAAGAGACTTGCCAGCAATTGCTGGGGTGCTGATTTCTCAACGCTCCGCACCTCAGCTTTGGCACTTTGTTATTCAGTTGCGGGGTACTGTTCTCCTGTTTGGAGTCAAAGCCACCACTGCAAGAAGCTTGAAGTATCCCTCAATGCATGTATGAGACTGGTAAGCGGTTCAATCAAATTCACTCCTACGACCCTCCTTCCAGTCCTCTGTGTCATCGAGCCTTCAGACATCCGAAAAGACAGGAAACATTCTGAACCTGCGTAAACGTGCAAAGAAAGACTCGCATTTATACCATCAGTTTGCAACGTCTCCTCTAGTCAACGTTCGCCTCGAGAGCAGAATACCTATATCTACACGAATGCACATCCTGTCAAATCAAATCGAGGAAACATCTCTCCTGACCTATGCATGAAATACGTGTACAATAGACGTTGGAGTAATTCCGAGTGGATGCTCCGCGAATATATTCCGACACCTTCAGAAAAATCTGCAAGCTATGACCGACATGCCAGTTGCATGCATAACGTCGGTCTGACTGGTAACCCAAACTGTGTTTGCGGCGACATGCAAACACTTCAACATGTAATGAATTGCCGTACGATAGGCATCAAAAGTGATATCAGGATTGTTAATTACAAATTTCGAAATTGGCTGGATCATAACAAAAAAACTAGCACGTATATATATGTAATGAACCCAATAGCTCCCTATTTTTCAAAACCTAGATGACTGCTGAACTCAATTGTTGAAAAGAAGGCACATCAAAGATGGAGTAAAAAAACTAGCACGTAGGATTTAGACAGTGCTTACTGGAAGTAAATATTTCTAGTGAGTATGAATTTTCAGATGTCAGTTATAAAGTTTGGTTTACTGTTATTTTTCAGTGCATAAAAGAAAAAAAAGAAAGAAAAAGGAAAAAAATTGACAACACAGTTTTTTTTCTCTAACTTTGCAGGCCATATCTAGTATTTTGTTGGACTTTTATCAAATATGGAAGCCATTGGATATACAGTTGATACTTTGTTGCCAGAAACAATTTCAAAACTTGCAAGTTTGGAAGGGACAGAGCAAAGAAAAGAATACCTATGGCGTCACCTTGAATTAAAACGAGCTGACGATGCTGATCACATATCAAAGGAATCAGTAATATTGGATTTATTAGTTGACAATATTTCATTTGCCATTTCTCAAGGGCTAAATTTGGAACAAATGATATTGTACATTGATTTTACTAATACTTTGATAATGAGCACTGTTATAGAAGGTAAGACTTTTATTAGTTATTTTGGAGCTGTTTTATCCTTTATGGTCTGACTTTTATTATAAGATGTCTAATTTAGGGCAGGAATAATCTGCAGGCTACAGGTAGCTGGTGATGCATACTCCAAAAGCTACACCGCACTGCTGTATGGTGACTGAATGTTTTCAGAGTAGCGGTTTTATGTCACGATGAGGTAGGAGGGAGAGATTTACTTGGAACACTTAAACAACGTTTTGCTTTGTTAATTTATAGTGTGTTGTATTGTTGTGGACACTGGTCTCCTTTTCGAATAACAATAGCTTCGACTTCAGGAACATTAAAACTAGTTGCTGATGTTGAAATGTGAAAGATCTGAGGGAAAATCTTTCCTTTTTGATGCATGTATCATAGAGTGCCATTGAACGTTACTGCTATGCTACTTCCATATGTCGTAAGTGTTGCCTTGTACATGCCCATAGTTTATCCTGGACGTGTAACCAAAATATTATATTTTGTAAATTAATTACAGTACTCCCTCCCAATAGCGATCCCCCCAAATAGCGGTTCCCTCCCTATAACGAGCGATTTTCTGTGCCCGCAATTTTTCCCTTGTATATTTCATTAAAGCATCCCTCCGAATAACGATCCCCCCGTAACCCTAACAACGAACACAAAATCGTGCCCCTAAGTGTGAAATTTCCCTCCAAATAACGGCAGCTGTTTGGATAATTGCAACTGTGTATTGTTCCTGTCAGATTGAGTTAAAAAGGTGTGAGACAACAATAATGACAGGTACTTCTCGACGAATTTTATTATTGATTGATGACATTTGCTAATGATGCGTCCATTTATTCGTAAAGCTGACAATCGAAACAAAACATTTGCAGACTGAGTGGGTGTTGTTTTGGGGTTTTTTTGTTTGTTTTTTT
>RDPX01000015.1:472025-503138 GCA_003991215.1 Morbakka virulenta
AAATAATGCAGAGCTTCGGAAACGTTTCGAATCCAACGCAAGTGACAATCACAACGAAAAGATCCTTGGTGTAATTTGGGATGACGTCAACGACAACTTTGTATTTGACCTCGAAGAGATTTACAATACTGCAAAGGACTTACCCCCGACGAAAAGGAATGTACTAAAGATTATTGCATCCTTCTATGACCCATTGGGACTCTTGCAACCTATTATTTCTACTATGAAAACTATTTTGCAGAAAGTTGCATGGGAAATCGTATCGATACCCAAGTAATCCACAACTGCCTGCTTTACGTTTAAGTGACGTCCGCCCTTTCTACGCAACCGGAGTTGATAATTTTGGACCGGTTTATCTCAAGACGATTTACGCCGAAAATATTTGTGCTAGTTTTTTTTTGTGTATAGAAATATTGTGTGCCCTGCCCAATATTGGCGGGGAGTGTTAGATATTATATATTACGTCATACGTGCTACGTGACACGTTCTCTCTATTGTTAGTTTTTCGCGCCATTTGTATATTTCTCTCATTCATGAATAGACTACGAACGAGACGAGACGCGCTCTAATCTCTGAGTGTTTTATAGCCTGGTTTCAAACACAAGAGTTCCAAGTATGCACATTAAATATTTTTATTTTATAACAGTTATAACAGGTATTAACGATCCAAACGATTGCAAGTATATCAAAGCATCTTTATATGCCTGCATTATGTTGTCCGCTAAAGTTCTGAAGCAAAGATATTGAACAATAATAAAAAGTTCTTGCATCTGCGTCTTCATATTCGTCACCAGTGTGAACTAGGCTTTACTTTTTGTAATAAAAAATTATGTAATAAAAGAATAAAATCTGAAGTATAAAATCACATAGTTAACTCATTTCACATGCACGAAGTTTTTACATTCACAATAAAAACTGTGAACATTTGTTGATATTTATTTCATCTTGAAAAGATGTCTTCTTCCTTTCTGAATACAAACAGGGGGATGTGGTCAAATTCGTACATGGAGCTCTTAATATAAGTTGTAAATAAACATAGTAAAGATTCCTCTTTTGAGGCACTTAACAGCAAAATGAATAAACATATGTTCAACGAAAGATCTACTTTCACTTTTTAAGGGTTCTTATAGTTTAAAGACAGGGGTTCATATATTTACCTTTTGAATAAGGAATGGATTACAAATAGAATTATTACCAGTTTCTGTCATTAAAGAGTATTATAAAAAAAATCCATCCTCCCGCTCACTTTTGATGCAAACAAAAAAATGGAGCAAAATAAGTACAGGTATGAATATCAGTATTTATTAAATGCCGTTTTTAAAAAATATTTTTTATATTTAACTAAAATAGAAGATTCGCTATGAAGTTTGCGAGTATACTGCTTTATTACATTAAAACTCGAAAACAAAATGAAATAAAGAAAACAGAAGACAATGAATGTAAGAGCTTTATCATTTCATGAGTCCTAAACTTTTTTTTCCGTGGAAAAAATGGGGGGAAAAGCTTACGGCTTATGACATGATAAAGCTCTTACATCTATGGCTTCCTCTGAGTCCATAAAGTTTAGAATTTTCAAGAAGATAATAAATTATTTCAGTAATTTTATATTATCATCATTATTATTATTGTAGTAAATAAAAAACAATGAAAGTATGGCCTCAGTAAATTTAAGTACAGTATTATTTGGCATAGTTGCAAAAATGTGTGCATGTATTGAGTAGATTTTCAGCAATAAATAGACTAAATGTATAAAAAATTTTGTTTTTTCTATTTTTTTTATAGGTTTAAGCTTTGATGAGGCTGTAGAAACTTTAAAACTTTTAACGAAGAGTTCATTGGGCAAATCTATGTCAGTGAACTTCCTCAAGACAAGTGTTGACCATTTACGTAACTCATTTTTTCAGCATTACCTTTTGTATTTGTTCTTTTTCAAACACAATCGAGATGAGCTGACATTTTCCAACAATCTTCTGGTTGAAGTTCCAGAAAAATATGGAGATGGAAATACAATCGAGAAAAGAATTCCTAGATTGCAAGATGGTACTACCCTAGAAAAATGGAATAGCGAACAGAAAAGAAAGGAGTTCAGTGCCAAGTGGGATGAAATTGACAAGGTTGTATTTTTTTTCCTGGAGTTCCAATGAAAAATAATGCTGAATGCACCATACACTATGTTGAGGACATTACTGTTACTTTTGGTAGCATTTTATGTAGGCCTTATTTCTTATCTTTCTATCTAATCTTTCTTTAGGCCCTGGACTATTTAGTATTTCATCTCCTGTCGCATCATGTTATGTCATGTCATGTCATGATATACAGGGAAACAGTTTGACACACACATACAGACACATAAACACACCTAAAATAAAGAGATAAGATGTTCCGGATGGTCAATAAAGTCAACCACGTCTATGTTTAGACACAATACAGAACACAGAGAAATATAAACAAATACCGAAGAAGGCCAATAAGTAATTTACGAACGAGTGACTTGTCAGAGTTTTTTTTTGAAAGACATACTAAAGATCATTGCTTGTGTTAAGAATAATTGTGTTTCTTTGAAAATCAAGGTAGTATAGTGATCCAGTGCGGATCTTAAGGTTTGAAGAGTTAGAAATTTGTTTAAATATGTCTTGAAGTTTAAATACGAAATTTTATGTCAAAATTCTATTATTTTCCAAATAATGGCTCAAGAGTGAAAATAAGAACGAGTGCGACAGGTAAAGTCACAGACGAGGACGAATTTGTAGAGTTAAACGAAAGACGAGAAAGACTACGATAACGAACGTGAAAAAGAATAGTAAATTGCAAAGAGTAAGTTTCGATGAAGATACGGCAGAAATGAGCGTACAAACAGCCTGACAATTAAAGACGTTTTAATAATAGGACTACACAGAAACTAGCCAACAAAATTATTGGAAAACGTTTGATTTTAATAAGCTGTTGGAAGCAACCCCATTGTCTGTCTACAATGTTTCGCAAACTTTTCCGAGAGGGGTTAGTTTGCACTCCCTGCCTGTCATTAATTTAACAAGATCTTTAGTTTTGGGACTAAACTTCTAAAATTGAACGATGGTTCTTGCTACCTGGAGGAGCACCTCTGCCAATGCAGAATTAAAAATGATTTGTGGGATTTCTCTGTGTGGCAGTATGAAATGGAAAGGCGCCACGCTTATCATAGTGTTTTAAACGAACATGGCCTCTTCGATGGTGATGTCGAGGTTGGAAAAGAATGCGTTGGAACCCAAATGTTCTGCATTTAGTTCTACATCTCCCAGATAGATTTGCTTGTACATCCGTCTGAACTCCCCTGTGGACAAATATGGTCGATACAGTTCATGGTTGAGTGAAAATGTTTTGCCTTTGTCTTGACAATAGATACTTGGATGGAGATTTTTTCCTCTTCTTACGTGTAGAGAGAAAAACTTTCCAGGTATAAGACTGGGTTGATTCCCATCGACATGTTATTAAATTGGTGAATTACGATATTTTTAACGGCAAAATAGCAGTTTTGGATGAGATGACTTACTGTTGTTATGAAAAATTATTTCGGGAAAGTTGTACCGTAACGATATTAAGTCCAAGACGCATGTCCATTGTTAGACACACAAATACATTTATATCACCTCGTTTATAAATAAGCTCGATAAGCTTTGAAAGTCGCTCTTTCAAATTACCTGGAAGTTTCATGTATAGTCTGAAGGATTGAAAAGGTGGAGATTGGCTTGGCTCTTTATTTCTTATTTCATCCAAAATTGATGAAACTGGATCAATTTTTTGTGACACCTGGAATTTGATACAGTTCGACAGCAATTTTGCATTTTAGTAAAAGCTTTTCTAGGTGTTTAAAAATGAGTATGAAGACGCTGGATACAGCTTTAAAGATAGGCTTTGTATAAAAGTGTTTCCTTGCGATAATGAAGTGGCATCCGATTGGAGTTGTATTTTGGGGGGCCAGCACATTATAATTAATTCAAGGTCTTTTTCACCCATTGGCAGGTCAATTCATTTGCTGTGTTTAGCACTTTACGCTCATCAACTCCTTGTTTTTCTGGCCTTACTGTCTCTGTGGCTACCTTATACCATTACAACAACCCAAAGAGATATTCACTACTTGGATATTGCCTTGCACAAACTTCGTAAGAATAACGTTGGCATGATAGCACTTACATACGATTGGTACCTTATTTGTTGCTTTGTCAAGAGGGACGAAAACAACTTTGGGGGAAAATCTTGCAGATAATTTTCATCATTTGTTTTTTTAAGCTGTATTAATACTTCATTTTGCGCTTAGGACTCTCAATGTTAGCACCTATCATGGTCCAAAGTCATACCTTTCCAATGTTTTTGTGGTCTTCTTGAGCATTTTTGGCTGATGTATACGTTTTATTAGCACATGTTAGCACATGTTTTCTTTCCTGCTACGATGTTTTTCTGTGCATAGAATATTTCAAAAACGGATGTATTCCAATCCCTTTTTACATGGATCGGCAAGATGTGGGGTGGTCGTTCCCCTTTTGCTGTTGGCTTCTTATCAGTTTTTGTGAACACCCTATCGACAATTTGTTTCAACCACCGTTCTGCCTTAACATTATATGCTTTCCCGGCTATAAATTTATATAGCGTATTTTGCTAGTGATAAGGTAAATATTTTTTTTGTAAATTTTTAATTCCCAGTTTACAGGGCCTAGCTGAAGGGAGCCCATTTAATAAATAATTATTGCTTTTTGCTTTACTTCTAGAGAAGAAAAGAGAAATATGAAAATCTAATCAAGGAAAATGAAGAAGAGCAAAGTATAGTAGAACAACAGCTTGATTCAGCGCTCAAGAAAGGAGATGACAGCAGTTTTTCTTCGTGTATAAAAGAAAGTATAAAATATGTAGTTAAAGAGACTGCTATTGAAATACAAGGACATTGCGAGACATTTACTGATAACGTAGCTCACCGCATTGAAAAAAGTGCCCTTGAAGGGAAGTCGAAAGATGGTAGTGCCAGTAACATAAGGTTGCGACCCAAATCAAAACCAAAATAAATTGCACTTCCTGTGACTTACTTTGTACACTCTAACTTAATTATTTGGTTGTATCTAGAGCTAAGCATTTTATCCACGTAGTGTACATACATGTAATAAATATATTTTGTATGAGTTTACAAATGGGCTTTTGTTTGCATCATACTGGTCGTTTGAACGTAATTTTTAGCGGGACGCAATATTCATTTATTGAGTACTATTATTATTTGGTCTGCGCTAGGTATGAGTCGAACAATGCAGATGCTGCAAGTTGATAAAATTTCTGGGTGGAATAACTCTCGAGCATTACGTGAGATACTAATTTGAAATCGCATGATAGTAAGGATATCTTAAGAAAATGTATTTGATCTGTGGTCTCAATAACAAAAAGAAGATACTTGATTATCTTGACCCTCTTTTGGATAAATTTACAGTTCATGATTTGATTTTTCAATATGCTATACATAACTGGGGCTCTAAAATTAATTTGACTTTTTCTTATGGGGCCCGAGATAATCATTTATGTAAAGCTGCTTTTATGATATTCATGAAGTTGAGTCTTCCACCGAAGAGTTACACAGTAAGAGGGGTTCTCTATAGACATAGGGCGAGCAAAGGACCAATCAAGTATATTTGTTATTTCAATAAAAATATTTGTTTCGTCAAAGTGGCCCCATCCGACAATAAGTTTAGCAGCTGACAATTCTTATATTCAGAAAGTTTGAAAGGCTCGCCAAAGGAGTCCGTATCAGGCGCTCTTTAAGAATGGCGCAAGGCAACGCTAAACTGAGTTGGCATGACCTTTACCCTATATTGTTGGACGTAGAAACTGGAATGAGTTATCACTCCTCACCTATATGTATAGCAAAGTTGGAGTAGATACTATTAACCATCAACATTTGTTATTTCGACATCAACTTCCCAAATAAGCGCACCATCAGTCAAGTGATAAAAGCAGAAAAAAGGTCATGTATGGTAAGATAAGGTTTCCATTAACTGTTGAAGAAGTCGAGTCATTTCTAGAACCGTTGGAGACGTGAGTACTTAACGGACCTTGGTGGATCCCACAAGAAGTAGTTGCAAAACTCACCATTTGTCCTTGCATGTAACGTGGTCGTGATAAGCGAAGACAATATCAAACTGATATAAGAGGAACCAAAGTTTTGAAGCAACCGAAAGCAGAATCATAAATATAGGCCAGACCAATGCAGTGTTTGTTTCCTATGAAATTGAATGCAGATTTAAAAGAAGGTCTTGTTGAAATTAAAGTCAAGGCTGTAAGTAGCCCTAAAGCAAACGGAGGACCAGCGACGCGCACCAGCGACCCTCTCCTATTTTAAAGCTGATTTCAATTTTGTGATTTTTGTCGCGTGCGACCAGTTACAATCCATTTTTTTGACTGGTCTTGTGTGATATGTTCTTGACAAAAATCTCTCAGAGGGCTATATCTAAAAAAAAGTAGGATCAACTTTTACTTTTGGGGATCCATCGCCTGTCTAGATTATCACCAACCAGTCGCATTCCTTGAAAAACACGCGAAGTGAACAGAGAGCACAAATCTAAACACCAGAACATTTTCAACGTGTGGGTTCCTGGTAGTGTCACGATCGAACAACTTTTGCTCGCAACTATTGTTGCACAGAATCTAGCTGATAAAGGTTTATTAAACCATTAAGGGTTTTTTGGCATTTATTTATTATTTTGGACTTGGGGAAAATTACAGGTTTTCAGTTTTCAAGCCCATAATTTTGGTGTATTTTTGTCTGTCCATTGCCACTTTCTTTTAGCTTACGTAATGTTACTAAGTTAACTCTTGTGAAGCAATTCTTTATTGCAATAGGAGAGGAACCCGGGGATATGGTTGAGTGGTCAAAATAACATTGAGTATTGCCCACCCGACAACCACGTAAACACTAAATCTGAATTGATCCGTCGATATTTGTAAGGTCGCTGAACATTTTTTCTTAAAACCATTTTCAAATTTTAGGTTATTAACAACAGGCCCTCGTGGCCACCTTTTTTCAGCCTGGCAGGGCCTTTGATGATAGGTTTCAAAATAACATAGCCTCTATTCAGCACAGAATTGCAAAGTACCCTAACATCAAATTTTTAAGTTGCGTTGATAAATTCATTTTTTTATCGTTGGTCTTTAATGTTGAGAACCGGCCGCATGACACCCATATTCTGATCATAACTGAAACATAATGTTATGGTACCTTTTACCCCTGCGCTAAATAATGACTGTGTTATTTTTCAGCATCAATAGTAATTATGTTGGTTGATTAAATTAATTTTAAATTTTAGGTCACTATCTATGCTAACACGCTAACATAACTTCCTTTTTGACCCCAGAGTCCGATTAAAGCTGATAAAAAATCCTTCGTATCCAAAACCTCTAATGTTTTAGTTCGGTATTTTTCTAACTTAAAGACAAAGACATAACCAAAACCCTTAGTCTCCGGATAGAACAGCTGTTGAATTTATGTTTGACCTTTTGTCCCTTAAGTCAAAAGCTTCAAGTTTCAGAGTGGAAATTGGCCAAGCGGGCGATCGCTAAAAGGTTCCTGGAGACGAAAATCAGTAACCAATCGAGGAGAGGGTATTGAGTACTTTCCAGTTATTCAGTAATAGGTTGCATGTTTCATATATATAAATGACTTAATAGTTTAATTAAGATCAGTTAAGTACATTGAGACAAGGCTGAATCCCTATTCAAGTCTTGGATTGTTAATAGACTGTTTTTTCTTAACGAAAAAAAATTGAACTTTCATATCATTTTTCCAGACAGCTAGATATCTGAAGAACTAGTGGTAATAGTGGCAAAAGGTAATACTTATTTGCCTTTTATTTTTGTCAAACCATGTAACTACAAGTGTAGTCAACACCGAAACGTATTTCCCTAATAGTAAATTGATTATAAAAGGATAATGTGTGAGTCTGAAGAAACGGGAGTTGTAGAAAAATGCTACGAAATCTATCAGAAACTAAAAACCCCCAAAAAGCCGCTGAGAAGGGTTTCACATGCTTGAACACATGCTTGGTACACATAAACCAATTAGTCAGTAGAAGTTTAAGCGATTAATCCATTCAACGAAAAATCGAAAATGGACAGCTCTAAACTCAATGACTTTTCGACTCCCAAGGAATTTGAATGATGCATTTGGAATTGAGTCAATTTAACCGTGAATCGGTTTCTTAGCGATTTTAACCATGTACACAGAGTCGACTGTGCTAGTGATTTTTGTCCAGTGTGCCAGTGGTTTTCAACCACTGTGCAATGAACCATTTTCAAAATTCACTCAATTGGTCAAAAAAAGTAGCCAGAGCAAATGATTTGCTGCTGATGAGCCCTGTCATTTTCCCACCCACTGGTGCTAATAACAGTAGGTTTTTAGTTACCAACCACCTATTCGCATTAACTATTTATTTTAAAGCACACACACACACACACACACACACACACATATATATATATATATATATATATATATATATATATATTTACGTAATTAAAACAGTTTGTAATTGTTTAAATTAGTAAAGGATAAATTCGTGAACAATGTACATTTTTAATCTACTTCTGTGAAGAGAAAAAAGAAAATCATAATGCGAATATCAAACACCTGTTTCTGACATGGATCACACAAATCCCACCACTAAATCACCAACGCTCATGAAACAATCGGCTGTGAGGTGATAAATGTCACAAACAATAGGAAATATTTCTTCTAGAATAAAAAGGGCCCTTTCTTAACGAAATTTCGCATGCAATAGGAGAGGCTTTCTTACCTGAAATACAGGCAAATCGACGATTGCTTTTATTAATGAGCTCCTGAACAGTTGAAATTTAGGTTGACTTAGCCATTTAGAACATCAATCCTTGTCAAAGGGTGGCAGTAGGAAATACAATAGTAAAGACCTTTTTTACATAAGATTAAGACTATGGATAACGGAAGAGCAAGGATGTTACATGACCTAAAATCAAAAGAAGAAGGTAATAGGATGGAAAAANATATCAAACACCTGTTTCTGACATGGATCACACAAATCCCACCACTAAATCACCAACGCTCATGAAACAATCGGCTGTGAGGTGATAAATGTCACAAACAATAGGAAATATTTCTTCTAGAATAAAAAGGGCCCTTTCTTAACGAAATTTCGCATGCAATAGGAGAGGCTTTCTTACCTGAAATACAGGCAAATCGACGATTGCTTTTATTAATGAGCTCCTGAACAGTTGAAATTTAGGTTGACTTAGCCATTTAGAACATCAATCCTTGTCAAAGGGTGGCAGTAGGAAATACAATAGTAAAGACCTTTTTTACATAAGATTAAGACTATGGATAACGGAAGAGCAAGGATGTTACATGACCTAAAATCAAAAGAAGAAGGTAATAGGATGGAAAAAACAGCGAGCGTGAGGTCATACAACGAAAGTTATCCATCATTTGTTTTTACTCTCACCGGAGATTAATATTGCCAAGTACGTTAGACTTGGTGTGTGGGAAAAATTATACAAGAGCGTCATTTTCCCCAGCAACCCTGGACGACATCTCCAAATGAAGCATTCTTCCTTTCAAGACAAAAACACGGCTTATTTCATTCGCATGCGTAATTACACCGAGAAATGGTAAGTATGATGAGAAACCCACACTGATGGTTAAGAAAGCTCTGAAAGATAGCGACTTGTTAGCTGAACTCGTAGCTAAAATCAAAAACCCAAATATTTTTCCAGAGGCATTAACGTCGCTTGGCTGCAAGCCATTGTGAACGAGATTGTCGGACCTGACTCAGTTAAAGAAGTACCCTAAAGTGCCTACTCAATTAACACAATAGGTGGACGCAGTAGCGGGAAATTTCCATTTCAACTTGATAGGTCTACATACTTGACTGGATATGCTAACTTTTGACCAATGTACGTCATGTGGATGAAAACACCATCAAGAAAACTTTCTACTTTACAAAGCACTGTCAGAAAGAAACAAGAATACAGAAAATTCTTCGAACCGCATCACAGTATCTTGAACAAAGAGGGCTTTAGTGGGAACATTGAATGAGTATCTGCACTGCTGGAGTAGCATCCATGGTCGAAGTCACCCAAATGTTATTTTTGGGAACTTTTTTAAGTATCTCGTTGGGCTCGTTTGCGAAGGGTTGATTTTAATTATCAGACCTTGCCGCTGTGTTGCATGATGTGAGAATAATAACCATTGAAACGTCAAAATCTCCGAATATTTGTATCTGTTTGTGAGGTAATATGACCAGAGTGTGTGTGTTGCCTTGCTACTTCATACAGAAATCAGATGGCTGTCGCAAAGTGATGGCCCATGTGCATGTGTATGAGGTGCACGAGGAACTTAAAATGTTTTTCACTGATGAGAGTTTGCGATGATCTAAAGCTACTTGCAAGTGATAAGTGGTGTGTAAGGAAGGCTGGTATAGCTGGCTGATGTATTACAACATTGGAATGGAGAGAACACACGAATCCAAGGCCCTAATGAAAACCTGCTCAAGAATACATACAACTAAATGGATTCCACTCAAAGGTGTACCTCAGATACCAACATCATAGTGTGTCGATCAATATCCCTTGTCAATACTCCTGCATTGTCTAAAAAAAGGCAAACACTTAAAAAGTCCTGAGGAGAAGCTATCATTTTATTTCCCTCCAACTTTCACTGACGGCGTTAAATGGGTTAGGAAGCTTAGCAACAAGTTTTGGAAATGACATTACTTTGCAAGGACAAGAGGAGCTAACTAAAATGAGATAAACCATGGTTTAAAACTAAGCTTTTCTGATCTTTCTCTAAAGAGTTTTCGTTCAAATGCTGCCAAAGAATTTCCAATTCTGATAAACAAAACAGAGTTAGCGAGACAGAGAGACTGAGGAGCTGTTGACAACGAGCTTTTGTGTGTGTCTTTCTTTAATCCTTCAATTCCTGTCAGATTATTAGCTTTGTATTTATTTAAACAGGCCCTGGTTTCACACTTATTGAGTAATTCAGATTATATTTTGGTCGTATTTCCTGTAACAAGTTACAATGTGCATTTTATTCCTTTTTGAATGGTGGTTTGTTATAGGATGTTTTGGTTGAAAAAGTGTCACCCCCTTTCAAATCAACAAAACAATAATAATACTGCACATTCTTGANAGCTTTGTATTTATTTAAACAGGCCCTGGTTTCACACTTATTGAGTAATTCAGATTATATTTTGGTCGTATTTCCTGTAACAAGTTACAATGTGCATTTTATTCCTTTTTGAATGGTGGTTTGTTATAGGATGTTTTGGTTGAAAAAGTGTCACCCCCTTTCAAATCAACAAAACAATAATAATACTGCACATTCTTGACCCGTCCACTCCAATCCAAAACCAAAAACTGCCCCATTACGTAATTAAGCTTACAAAGTTAACACTTTGGAAAGCAAGATGCAACCTCATCTTCAACCAAACAAGCACAACCCCACAAAGACTCTAACACCAGCTAGTTAACACCATAAAAGCCCGGATCCGCTTATCTTTCTCCTCCCGGAATCCACAACAACGCATTTTCGCATCTTTGTGGTCCCATCAAGGACTTTTGTGTAAGCACCAAAACAACACTCTCCTATTCAACTTCTAGTATCACTAAGAAAACCCCACACACAGTCGCATCGCCTCCCTTAACACCAGTGGAAAAAACACTTAAATGCAAGTTTTTTTAACAAAAATGTATAATACGAAAAATATAATGCAAAAGGTCCGCCCCAGATCTTAATGATTACCGCTCACTGCGGCTCCTGATCAGTCTCTCACTGTTCACCAGGAGAGTTATGAATGATCGAAAAAATGTGTCGTGAATCAAAGGAGGTTGTAAAAAGACTGGCATCATGCAAACGATTAATTGCTTTAAAATAATCAGTTCTTTACAATTCTCTGGTATAAATTATATGCATCTACTCTTTTTGGAACCATATTGTAATCGATTAGTTGTATTGGCATTAAAAGCAAACAGATCTTGTTTTTGCTAACGGCATCGCTCTGGTGGCTAGGGACAGCCAGACATGCCATGAAATGGCCAGTAGATGGATAACTGAGAGTGCCAACGTCGGACTATGAATTAACGAGGGAAAAAGCAAGATAATATGCATCACAGAAAACAGAGTACCACAAAATGTCAAAGGAAATCAACTTGCGACTCGAAAATTTTTCGTATCTTGGCAGATTGGTCAACAGCACAGGCGAGGTTATAACAAACATAATCAACAGAGTAGGAAGAGCTGTAGCAACGTTCCGATCGATGACACACAAATGGGAAATAGAGGCAAACCAATATCAAAACCAAGATCCAGCTATACATGGCGATAGTCATTTTTTCCGACACTGTATGCCAGTTAGACATGGAAGAGTACAAAGAGACTACAGCAAAAACTAGACTCTTTCCATCAGGAAAATTTGAAAAAGATCCTTTATTTATTACTAAAGTATTGTGGCGGGATAGAGTGACGCACGAAGAAACAGTGAAACGAACAGGTCAAAGAGAGCCACACGTGATAATTGAAGAAAGAAGGTGAAAACTAACAGGACATGCACTGAGGCCACAACAAGGAAACCACGCTCACTATGGTTTGTCTTGGAGAACTACAATTTGAAGTAGAAAAGAAGGAAGGCCTGTAAGAACATGGCAAGCCACATTCTAAGATGACTTGAAAGCCCGAGGTTTATGTACCTGAAATGCTAAAGCTCTGATAATTCTCTCGCTAAATTTCAGGGCTTGGCGCCTAAGTTTGACATTTGGAAGGAGAAGAATGCTCTTTGGCCAGCTTTAAGACCTTTCAGCCTGTTAGCTGCAAATTAGGTGGGTTTTTTCTTGTGTTAGAAGTCGTGGTCTTGTATTTTGTATCCAACTTACACAGCATGTGCAGCTTATTTTTCATATCCCTATTCTTTATTTGTACTGAGTTTTAAGGACATCAGAACAATTAGCGAGCGATTGACAATAAGTTTCTTTGCCGTTTTAAGTTTCACTGCGAGTTAAAATCAATGTTAAATATTTAAGTAATGGTTGAAACTCCGGGTTTTTTGTTCTATACATCTCTTTTCGCTGCATTCCTTATAAGAACATGTAGAAAAAATTGCTTTTGTGCTACCGATAAATACGAATGTATTACAAAATAATGTTGTGAAAAATTGTGTGTGTTTGTGTTCCTGACGAATCTTATAGTTTAATAGTGACAAAAGATGTTGGCAAGCAAGTAGGTGAATTACCATAAGTTAATAGTGAAATGCATAGACATGAGGTTGTATCTGGGCATACACTATTAAATGAGACCAGGAGTAAACAAAACTACACCTCTGTTTGACACCTTGCCCCTCAGTTGACCCCGTGCTTCTCACTTGCCCTCTCAAAAGCGGCTGTGCTTTGCATTTGGGCCTTGCGGCCCTGGTCAGAAAACACTGTGCTTTTACGCACGTTGTCATCTTGACGAAAAAGTTATTGAAATGTTGGGGGAAAGGGCTGCTTTGCGGTTATCAACTCAATGAAATAACTGGTAAAACTCTAAGTAATGTTGTCCTATTTTCATCATTCTATTTGAACCATTTACAATCACAAATATGTGTGCAAGATGAAAAAGCCAAGTAAAAACCCAGAAAAGGGATATCACTTTTCAGAGATCAGATGACAAGTATGTTTTAGGATGGCTGAAACAAAACCGTGTTAATAAATTGACAACATAATATGATTTGGGCAAAACACGTTAGCTTTAAATTACACGCCTTCTGTAAGTACTTATTCAAGTGATACAGAAAACTGAGTCTCGTGGGTACCACAAGACTTAGTAGTACATTTTCCACTACAATTACTGGTACTCTACTTCATTTCTAATTAGAAAATAAACGTAGTCAAAACTTTTAGGATTAGTAGAAAGTCAGTGGGACGAATTTGGAAGCAATATAATCGCATTGCTCACAAATGCATCAAAATGTTTTTTTGACAACTAGTTGGTCTCTTCATCATAAGGTCTTTTTATCTTCGCCATTGAATAAGAAGATATTAAGATGTAATTTAGTACTACTGATAACAGAATTTTGATTCTCTCTGATAAAAGGAGAATGCAAAATTAATAACTGTATACTAGGCTTATGCAAGGTAGGAAAATTAATGTGAGTGCAAGGAAACACGTCCTTTTTTCTAGCGAAGTGTAACGTTGGGTACCACGACGATCTGATTGAAAAAAAAGCTGATGTTATCAATCCAAAAAGCTTAAAAAACTAATAGAGTCATGTGATAGTTCTTAGCGAAACATGGCACTAATTACCAACAACAAGTCCAATGAAGGAACAGAGTTATTTGGAGGAAATATCGGTCACATGGATAAGGTTTAGGGAGAACTTGGTTCGATTTTAGAGATGTTGATGAGATCTTTTTAACTATTAAAAACCTTTTTTAATGTTCTGACGTCCTGGTCCCATCCTAGAAAAAAATTCATCAGCTTTTAGTTTGACATATTGAGTTTGACGTGATACATACAGAGATAATGTACAGTGTATTTTATGGAGCAATTGTGGTAACATTAGCCCCAATATAGATGCCCAGCTCCAATATAGATGATGTTTTGATCATCTATATTGCAGGTTAGTACCTATATTTGGAGAACACCTATACTGGGGCTGACCTTACAACCATGACTGTTTATGAGATTCTGCACCTTGTGCAATGATTTATCTTTTGGTTATCAGCTTCGGATACTTTATAAAATTTTAATTCCAACGCTGCTATGTAGAGATATCATTTTTTAAAATAGATAAATAGCTGTATATGGTTATTGAACTGTCTATCAAGCTATCCTGAAGGGTGTACTCTTTAGAAGAGCTTGGTGTGATATGGCATGGCTTGGCTAATATTTTTACTCTTGGCGTATTCCCTGAGACTTAGATGCAGTCCTGATATTACAACAAGTAAACCCCTGAACTTGTAAACTTCAAACAGATTTTAGTGACTGAGAGAATAGTAAAATCGGCGGAGGCTTTCAATCAAAATCTATGTATCAACAGTATATGGTGAAGACTGTCTCAAATATTTGTCGTCGAGTTGATGAAGCCTGACGATACATATTAGTTTTGTTTTATTTATTTTTACTATGTTAGTCGTGTCAAATCAAAATTGTATTTTGCTTTTCTTTTTAAGATATGTTGCATGTACCCTATCCCATATTTAAAAAATACTCCAGAGCATTGAATATTTGTAAGTTTTTCACAGGTAACCCTAACGGTGTAGGACCTGCAACCTGTTGTAGCTTTTCAGCCTCACGGAAACAATTTATTGATTTCTTTGCTTAAGAAAAAGCTTCCAGGTGGTCTCCAGTTATGTAACTTAAATCTGATTCTTTGTTTGGATCAACTACTGGCAACATGATCCAACCCCATTTTGTTCCCCATCAGAAAATGGTCTCCCTTAATAGAGAACAAGTTGGTTATTGCATTTGATTAAAAAAGTCAAGTGAGTTGGCCATATTAGATTGGTTTAATGGTCTGCATGCTTTTCCCTTATTGTTCAATTTTACTGATAGTGTTTTGGTATTTGATAAAGGCAAGCCAAATGTCATCCTATTCAAAATTGTTCATTCTTGTAGTATTTACAAAGCTAAAACCAGACTACATGTGCCTTTCTTTCATAAATTGTTACTGAGATCGGGGAATTCTAGTTATTGTCTGATATAAATATATTTAAATATATACTTATATATACATATATATGTGTGTGACAGGCTAATTAAAGGTGATTATGACAGAAAAATTTTCTAGGGTTCTTAGATAATGTGACAAAGAAAGATATGAGCATAACTTTGAGGAAACGGACCAGCTCCATGGATAGTTTTACAATATTCCTAATCATATTGATTCCATCCTCTTCAAGAATTTCATATATTTCCGTATACTCTTTATCCGAACTGACCACTTTTCCAGATTTGATTTTCTGAAAGACGAACTTTAGCTCAAATCTCAATATTTGCGGACCAGTTTCAGGAGATATTGGGACAACTTCTTCTTCTCTTGTTTAATCATCGTTGAAGACTTTTTTTAATGCACTCCTCCAAGTATGTTAATACGTCTCCGCTGTCTTCTCGGATGCTAGGGTCTGCAGCCTTAACGTAATTAAAGAAAGCGATGATTGAATGCTTGTGATTTTTATAGTATTATTGAACATTCTGTCAGGGTTAAAGATGAACGATTGTGCATTAAGTTAGATTGTGAAATCTTCAAGTTTCTTAGAAGATCATTTTGGACTGAACCAATGAACAAAAAATTATTTTGTTCCTTTCTTAGGATTGAACACTTTACAGCTTTCCGAGTATTTTGATGATGACTGCATAGTGTTCATCAACTTTTGCTGCTGGCATGATGGATGAAATTTTGAGCTCTTCTTGTTTTAAACTTTTCACATATACCCAGTTTGTTTACCAGACCCGAGAATTCATCCTTGGTCATTGTTCTTGGAATTTCGATAGATTTAAGAGATGCCATTAACACCTGGAAACAATCGGGATTCTTTCACTGCATTCCAAGACCCTTGAGAAATAGCAAAGCATTTTATTTAACAATGGGTTTTACCACCAGGATTGAACCAGGTACATCTTATTTCGTTGGTGTATATTGAACCATATGTTAATGACGATGAGTTTTCTTATCTTTGCACCGATTGATCAATGCTTCCTCTTTTATTTCTTTGTGATAGGTCAAAATGTCCAATTTTTTCAATTTTTTCTTGCCCAAACTTGATACTGAAGTTTTACGACAAAATTATGAATTACTCTGATTTACTTGATCCATGGATCTTATAAAATGTTTGGTCTTCTGCTTTTGCTCTGACAGCATGCAGCATTATTGTCTTTTGCATTGATGTGTTGATCTGCGTTGTGTTGCAATAGTCGTTAACAATGGACAAAGTCATTAACAATGTGAGTAATACGATCAGTTTTGTCCATAACAATATTTTTAAATATCCTTGACTTCTTGTTTTTTATTTTAATTAAGCTGATAATTTGATTTTATATGATTTCAGAGTTTTGCCTGGTTATGCTTAGGTTATTGAAATAGTTTGTGAGAAGTTAATTTTTCTTTCCTTGACAAAAACTTTACATTACTTCTTTGGGGTTTATGCTGAATAATGCTTGGACTCATTTCAAATTTTTCATGTTACTCAATGGTTTTTTAACATCAATAATTGAGTAGACTATCTTTAACACTGTTAAGCAAATCGTTTGTCAGTGATAGGTGATTTCAGGCTAAAATTTTCCATTTGTTTACTTCAAGTGTAAATTTAACAGAAATAGGCTTCTTAAATCCAACTAAACTTGCTGTTGTCCCGAAATTCATTTGGAATGACATTGGGTGACTGATGAATAGTAGCAGCTGTTATTCAAATTAAAGATTTTGATCTTTGCAATAATGCTTGTTGACTTGTTGAAAATGTTTTAGATTAAGCAGTTTTACATCTTTTTCAAAGGTTTTGTAGTCAATCTTGACAGTGAAGCTTACAGTGGCGTCCCGAGTGAGAATCAGTAGAAACAGCTTGCAACAGAGTGCTTGTTAATTTCTTTTCCATTGAAGTAACCCAGTATTACAGCTCTCAAGGAGGCGATAGACACAATATATATTTTTAAGCTAATTGTTTTTTTATTATGACCTTTAATCACATATATTTTTGTATTCTTTCTTAAAGTCAAAGGTTCGCTCCTATTTATCATAATTAATATTGTAAACAACAAAATATTTATCATTACTAATGACATTATTTTGAGTCGTGATAACATATGATTATTGATACACCCATTGCCAAATAGCTTGTAAGGTGGGAATTTGAGAGTGTGAAACTTTTATGGGAAAAGATACCTGTGTAAGTGTATAAGTATGGATTGTGATTTGATATTTATCATGTCTTTAGATAAAAAATACTTTCTTCAGAGACAAATCGAGATGGAACAGGACATTTTACTTTGTTGCCATGGAATGCTATTAACAAATAGGTACATATTGGTTAACAGGATCGACAGTGAATATTAAAGTTTCGTGCACTTTGAAGTCATTGGTACAATGCTATAATGCTTTCATTCCTTAATTTTAATTCTTACCCTTGATAGTTGGTCAACACTGTGTGCTAAAGCATATCCCTTGCCCCACACTGGGGGGGGGGAGGGGGACTGCAAGAGGTAACAGAACTAGAATCAGTTTATTTGATGCCCCAGAAACGTCTAATATTTTGACTATCACATGGTGATTTCAATAATTGTTTCTTCTCAGTCATTTAATAAACATAAAGTTTTTACTTCAATGAATATCTTTACTCATTTCCTAATTCTTTGGCAGACACCTTGACGTTTCAGGCTAAGTTTGAGTTTGGACTACGGAAATTGAGTATCTGTTCTTCTCAACTTCGTTTCATTGCACCTTTTAAAGGACTACAAATCCGTCCCACCAGACCATTGAAAAATTTTATGACTTTTTAAATACTTTCGTAACTTTATATAAGTGCACAGATTTTTTGCAGTTTTTTATGTGCTCATCTGATGAATGGGTGAGCAAGAAACTCAGAGTTATGTACTTTTTTATCAGAAATATTGAAATATAACTTTAACTTAACTTACATTGGCTCTCTATTTTAGTAAATGTTGAGCACTCTGCAATTAAATTTATTCATTTGTTGATGGGACATAATTATAAATGGATAAATGCGCTAAATAACGTATATCCAACAACCATAATAATCAAGAAAATTTGAATTTAAAGGACGATAAAAGAAATGTTCTCTCACTATGTATTGTTCAATAATTGCGGATGTGATATTGTCACATGCCATTTGACTTGTGACGTTGTCAGAAACGTATTTGGTGAGATTTCTACTCATTACAATCTAAAGAAAGAATCTTTAGATACATCTTCCGGAAGAGAAATTGAAAGACGTTGGGACAATTTAATAAGGTGCTGAATGCTTTAATGAACGCAATACTTGACCAAATTTGTGTGATAATTCATATTTGAAATTTGCGTTTCCAGCTCACGAGATATCTGTGGTTGGTATTTGTTAGTACTTTCAAAGTTGGCTACTGAAATAGGTAATCTAGGTTAAAGAAACAGAAATCTTGTTGGTGGAAACTCATATTATCATTTTTACCCCTTTTCCTTCACCTCTCTCTCTTTCTTTCTCTCTCTCTCTCTCTCTCTCTCTCTCTCTCTCTCTATCTTTCTATCTGTCTATTTATCTATCTATCTATCTATCTATCTATCTATCTATCTATCTATCTATCTATCCATTAGTTNTGTGAGTGCTTTCAAAGTGAGCTACTGAAATAGGTAATCTAGGTTAAAGAAACAGAAATCTTGTTGGTGGAAACTCATATTATCATTTTTAACCCTTTTCCTTCACCTCTCTCTCTTTCTTTCTCTCTCTCTCTCTCTCTCTCTCTCTCTCTCTCTCTCTCTCTCTCTCCCTCTCTCTATCTTTCTATCTGTCTATTTATCTATCTATCTATCTATCTATCTATCTATCTATCTATCTATCTATCTATCCATTAGTTTAATGAGGTATGAGCATATGAAGGTATTAGCACAGTATCTGTTTAGTAGATATTATTCATTTCTACAGCAGCAACCTTTTTATTAATGTTGTACGTCCGACGTCTACTTTCAGTAATGTGTTCTCGTAGGTTGCAAATGACTACTATGGATGCAAAGCAGGAAATCGTGGCAGTACAGAAGAATATTAACCTGCTTATCAGAAGCACTAAGCGACGTGGCATTGTACCTGACAATTCAAGTAATCCAAAGAAGAACATTCTTCATAACCTGCCAAGTATATACATCAGTACTACTGACCTACAGTAAACAGATATTAGAAATAGAGTTGATCTTATTCGACAGGTTTTCGTTACCAACAATGAAATCGTCACAATTTGTAAGAGTTTATTGACGAAATAGAAAAAATTACTGATCAGAGAAAAAGAACTTTTAAATATGAAAATAAGATAAGAAAGAGAAAATGAAAAGATACATCTATGGTTTATTTACAAAAAAACCGGCTTCCAGTGGGATATTACTAAAAAAGAAAAACCGAAAGGTGGTGACAAACTGCAGACAACAACAGTAACACCACATTTTGGTATAGACAAATTGCTCACAGATCACAATACCCAGTTGCATGATAACTCGTCTAAAGATACAGCTGGATCCACAAATGTAAGTGTTGACAATGTAATACTGAAAGAAGTAAGTGGAAAAACAGTATATACAATAGAACCTTTCATCAAACTCAGAGATCTCATTACGAAATCCTGATTTTGAATTTATTGAAAACCAATACAAAGGGTTAAAGGTAGTTTTAATGAAGGGTTACTGTGGGTGAATTGGCTTGAAGTACTTTAATTTGGTAAATACTGGGTAGACACTCTTCATAAAAAGTACTCGGGAAAAAGAGTTTTTATAAAATAGGAAGAAAAAAAGAGGTCGCCGCATAAATCACTTGGAGAAAAAGTACAATAGCAAGAGTAGTTCTCTAAGCAGTTTTCAGAACAAACTAAAGTTAAAGAAGAGAAGGCACCTAAATGTGATGGAGACCAGAACAAAGGAAATTAATAAGAACGGAATTTGATTGTTGCTTTGTTGATATTTGTCATCGATTAATATATTGTTTGAAATATCTACAGTTTTCTTAAATTGTTTCTACCTGTTTTTTGGCGTGATGGCAATAAAATTTAATTGATATATTGTTGATGCTTGTCATCAATTAATTGGGAGATTTTACTCAATTGTAGATACTACAAAGGTAGTATCTACAATTTCATTTGACTCAGTTTTATTCCATTTCAGTAGCAACGAAAGTAGTGAAATACCAAATATTGAGCAAGGGGCCAACCACCCTTCTTCTTAAAATTTCTGAAATCACAACAGGAACAGACGTTATCCAATGAAGTGATACAGTGATTTTTGAAATATTAATTGGTCATTATCTTTGCTAAGGAACCCATATGACAGCTATGAGCAAGCCAGTATCACAATGGAATCAATTAATAAATTGCTGACTGATACAAACGCATTGATAAAAATTGGTTGCTAAATTGTAAGAGCCATGTATAAACATGTCCATATACATATGCATTCTCATAAAAGCTAGCAACAGTTATTAAAAATGCAACGAGCTAAATATAGCCTCAGGAGAAATAAGTTTGTTCTTAAGTTCGGAAAAAAGCATGGCAGAGGAGTCACTCCTATCCTAATTGAGAGGGCAAGAAGCAGCATGATTGATTTGTGACTAGTCAGTGATGTAGTAATAAAGAGATAATTCTACTCCAGATATGCAAAAACACCAAATTTCCAAATATACAGTCAAGAAATAAAACAGAAAGAGAATCCAAATACACCTACGAACGACTATAGAGGAAAGTTGTAACAGCTTGATATTACGATCTGGTTATTTCTAAATGAAAAGGTGCAAATCCTAAAGTCGGCCTTTCATACTTCAGCTGGAAAAGAGCAATGGAAAATCAAGGAATCGGCAGTATGAGTAACTATAGAGAAGGTTTTGCCGAGGGTTATTTGCCTGAAGGAATTTAGTAATTCGAGGGACCCTTTTCAAGCATAAAGACATTCACAAGCACACAAAAGACATTTCCCAATAACAGAGTGGAAAACCAGAGTGACAACGTCACAATCGGTGAACGGTACAGGCGATCATTGTTGAACACTCGCAGCCCTGCAATGTTCTGACACTGAAATGATAACATTTCGCAGCTAGCAAAAAGTCGGCCAAAAGTTGCCAGACGCCAAAACAAAATCCTAATCAGGAAGAGATACAATGTCAACATAAAGTATTGGGAAAAAATGTTTTCATAGAGATTTTATTGTTGATAATGCATTTACAAAATATTCTTTTGTAGTCTGGAGACCTCTTAGTGCCTTAAATACTGACTTTTCTAGTACATTTACTAAAGCATTCATCTTATGTACATTCAATAAACTGTCATTTTTATTGAATGTACTTGAAGAACTTTAAAAAAACAGCTGAAAGTTGGTTATTTCCTCGAAACTTCGGTAGATTAATTCTGCGTGGAATTCCTTATTATATTATTATTATTATGTTATTATTATTATTATTCCTTTATTATAATAAAAATTTGAAATAACACTTGCATTTTGTATCAGTATTATAGGTTTTAAACCTCCATTTTCGATTTATAAGATTTTCCCCCCAGTATTGCTTGTTATTTATTGCAAAAGCTGTATGTTTAGTGTCAAAATTCTAAAATTTATTTATCTTGTAAATTACGCCTATTTTTCTCATTGATATTTCAATAGGGCTTTTCTGAAAAATCACTTCATCAAACAAATCCCTTTAACTCTGTTGTAGATGGATTTTAGCTATGCTTGAATATAATGAAAAAGCAAAGGCAAATATTTTATAATACATAATTTTAGTTTCACCTAGTTATTACGCAAAGATGTGTAGAGTATGGTATATTAAACAGCATGCAAAAAATAGTTGATTTTCCTTGTGGAAAAAAAGTACTGAAACTCTGCTTTTCTTTTAGCTTTTATGTTACCAGTCCAAAATCTCTACCATAACACCCCTGCTTATGAGACCGTTACGCCAAAATTCAATATTACTTTGATCACTTACCCAGTTGTCAAGGCCAACGCTTTGTACCTGTGCTAGTTAGGTAATAAATTTTTTGCGTAATTCCAATAAAATCAATCAATTTTCCATTTTCTTGTAAATTACAAATGAAATATGCTGGTATTAATACTTGTTCTTTAATCTGACCTGTTGTAGATGGTTTCGAAATTTGAAATATCTTTTCGGCACTGCATTCTTTTTTATCAGAACGGATCGACAACTCTTATCTATTTCATTCCCTTTGGAATGATCAGATCAAACAAGAGGGTGCCCACTTAGAATCAAGTTATCCCAGTGAATTTTCTTGTATTTTTTGTCTTTGTAAATCCCTTGGAAAACTACACTAGAACAAAAACCTAGTCTACAATACAGTATGGCTAAATGTTATTTGCGTATTTACCGGCTACATTTTCTGTTGTTATTAAAAAACCTGATTAAAATTCGGTAGCTTCTGAAAATGTTGTAACACCCACGCGCACGTTTATTATTATAATTTATGTTATTACGTATTAACCACATAATCATGTAGAGACACGGAAGTTATTCACAGTTATTCACAATGTTGTTTTTCTTTTTGTATTTGCATAAGCTTTCTACGCCTATTTGTAAAGACCTGATTTGTCAGATTCGTTTTGATGCTCGATCTTGATTGGATATTTGTAATACGCAGTTTCTCGATGATTCACATGTATCGTGTGGTTTTGCAGAAGTTTTGTAGATTTTCAAGTTTTGAGGATGAAATAGAAGGAAAATTATTTGATGTCTTTTTCTCGGAGAAATTCTGTAAATTTCGATCCAGAACCAGCGAAGTTGAAAGATTTNGGAGAGGCTTGTGACAAAGAAGCTGAGGAAGCCATGGAAATAAGGGAGAAAATCACGTATGGAAAAGTTGAAAATGTGGTTTATTGGATCTTGGTTCATTTTTACAGCTACAGATTAACTGCATGTAGGCAAAAAGTTTGATGACAGTTTTTTAGTAAAAAAAGTCTATATTGCTCTTCGCAGATAAAAACTAGAATGCGACGGGTGCTGCCAGTTTTTTCTGTGGCAAAAGAAACCATTGCAAAATACTTGGGCACAAAATGTGCTTGGTTGTCTTTTAATCGTAGATTGGCCATAATAGTTTCATTCCCTGACACCCAGTCATTTCCCCCATCCTTTCCCCCCTCTTCTACAGAGAAGTGCAAAGTATCAAACTTCACGTTTCTGATCCATGTGACATGTAACCAGTTTTAATTTCCCGCTTTGAACTGACTTGTTTTGGTTTCAAAATGAGGAGAGTGGCTGCTTTCATCCAGCCTCATTTTGAGGTCTTTGATTGTTTTGCTGGCGATTTGAGAAAGACGATGTTAACCGAAAGTTGCTGTTTTGTCACTTTGTATAAGAACGATAGAAGGCGCCACTCACAAAAATGTAATACTGCCTTTTACCCCTGGTTCGCTGGACCCCGTTTAAAACTATCACAACTATTTATTGCTATAAAAACTGTTTCTTCTTTGTCAGTTTGATTTTGTCTGAAACTCAAGCTTCTCTTCTTTTGCTTCAAAGCCTCATTTTAAAAGAGGCAGAAAATCTTCAGCCTCAGTTTGAATCAAGTATCTTTTGCAAACCAAGTGCTGACAAAAAGTGTGAAAGTGACTTGGTGCATTAAATTTTGTTTTTAATGTTTTGCGACCCGATGGGCTCGTAAAATGATCATTTCTTCCGTTGAGACGCTGGGATAAGGATGTAAGTAGCATTTTCTTCTTGAAAATTCTTGACTTTCTGTACTCGATGGAAGCTATAGGTATAAGAGCTTGGTCATGTTGTGTGTCGATAGCTTTTTTCATCCATCAACATTTTAGTAACGCTCCCCGAAAATTGGCTCCCCAACTGAAAGTGCCACTCCTCGAAAATAGTTGCAGAGTCACCAGAGAGGATTAATTACATCACAGATTTAGGAAATGATGTGTCAACGGGTAAACATAAACACTAAACTAGTTGTGGCGCTTATGTCGTAACCTTTTCATAAATGCCCACTGGGCCCAGAAGGGTAGATATTGCAATTGCTCAAGCTTTCGATGCTGTAGTTGCTGAATTTGTAAATAGGCATAATTACCATATTAGATTCTGTAATTTGGGAGCTATGGGGATTTTAGCTCACAGAAATATACACAACTTAAAAGGTGCCTTTCGATGATGTCTTTCCTGATTCTCACTCTTGTTGCATCGTACAATTGTGTTGTAACTGGTGACATGGGGGTTGCTTAGAGGGCATCCCGTGTAGCAGAACTTTACTATAATGGAGTTGTTTGTTGTTGCGTGAGCTTTGTTTCTTGCTCACCGAAACTACTTTCTTTGCAAATATGATTTTTCCGAGTGCTTTATAGTCATGAACATTTGTTTATGGAATTAGATCCTTTTGGTCATATTTGAAAGAGAACACATATCGCATCAACTATGATAGAGAAGCAAAAGCATGATTGCTCACTAAACCCTTCATTTCTTTTTGCCAGCAGGCCAGGTAACCACGTTGTTTCCAGTGTCTGAGATCAAATGGATCTCCGCTGGCTACCCAGTGCCTATTTTCAAGGAACTGCACCTATATTCAATGTATTTTTTTTCAGGGGAGCATTACCACAATTACTTGCTTTTATAAAACTATGTTTCAAGAGATGCATCTTCCTTGTAGCTTGGGAAAAGTGTTTGACCTATGACATTATAAAGCTCCTATATCTGACTTCTTTTTTCATTGTCAATTTCATTGTGAAAAGTTTAGTTTTTATAAACAGTAATCTAGCTGTTGAGACACAAATTGATTAGTGAATATTAGGTATAAAGTTGCAGTGGACCAATAAAGAGAAATAGAACTATCAAAATTTTAATTGGAAATAAGAAATTGTGCCTTTACAATGTACAAGATCTATAACATTCCAAAGCCATTTCAGATAGGGGTTATTCATAGTGAAAATTTTCATTGTCGGGGCCATTTCATATTGCAAGTAATCAATGTGAAGACATGAAGCTCTTTCAAAACAAAGAAGTTCTTTGAGATTAACCCCAGAGCCATACAAAAACATAATTGACGAAAGAGGCTTCGGACATTAACAATACAATTGTTTTTACCTCCCAAGGTATTAACTCGTTAAAATGCAGATTTACAGTCGTTGACGCATAACAGTGACAATGTTTGTGTGTAAGTAAGAGAGAAAATAGAATCATATGGTCATTTGTTTTAACTATGTTCTTTATCTCAATTTGTGTTTGTTAAATACACTGTTACATTTATTACCTTTAGTGTATAGAAAGAGCTTTAATGTTGTAATATGATTTTCCAATGTCTTAAACTGTTGTTAGAATGCAAATCCAGTATGTTGGGAAATTTAGGATAAGAATGTTTATTCTTCACAATATAGTAGGCACGATTAAATTTTCAATCTTTAATGCACATTGCCTTTAAGTATTTTCCAATTGGTGTTTTGCTGATAATTTTGGCACTATATGTCTCAACTTCCATTTCACTATGAACCTTTAATCTTTTAGCTTCTAGATAAGGTGGACAGTTAATGTGTTCTTTAACCTATCTTTTCTAACATTTGTACCAGATCTTGCCCGTGGTTCAGTGTGATTTTTTATGCTGCTTTTTTTTCTCACTGAATACAGTCTTTGTATTTAAGAGCTGCAGCTTTTCTATTGATAAAACTGTATTACAGTTTGACTTCAGATTTAGATTTCTAATCTTTTACAGCTTATATTTTTTAGGTCTTTGATGTATTAATGACTATCTGATTAATTTGATTATATTAATTATTTTGTCACTTGATTTTACTTCTTGTTGAACATTAAAAAGAGTATGTAACTGTTTGGCATTATTTTCAATAACTGAATCAGTCCCCAGGATAAACATAGGTATATGAATGTGAGTGGGCCAAATAGAAAAGAGATTTCTTTCAGTTTACTCTTACACAATTTGACTATTTCTTTGCAGAATATATATTGAAAATGGATTGATACCTTTTGTATCATCTTAATATTGTTTTCACTGGCTTTCATCACCTATACCATCTTTATCCTGTGGTTGTTTAGTTCTCTTAATATTCATGTCATATGATAATCTTTTGACTGTAGTTGCATAAGAAAAATAATGTTTTAATTTTTTAACTTCCAATTTCATTATAAAAATTGATCTTAAGGTGAAAGATCTGTATGAGGAAAGATAACCTAACAATTGAGCTACAAATAAATTAAACAAATGAGTTACTAATAAAATTCCTGCATGCCATGAGAAATTAAGAGATAAAAAATAATCTGTAGTCTTCCCAAAATATGGAGATAGGGTCATTACTTAGAGTTAACCCAGGGTTTCAGATCTTGCAGAAGTATCCAAGGTTAGTTTGTATATTATCATTTGTTGCTGTGTAATGCAGATCAGTTTTGTTGTAGTCTTAACTGGGTATTGAATATAATATTTGTAAGCTGCCAGGCAATACTTTTATGGTATAGGTTGTCTGGAACCATAGAAGCCTTTGTATTCTGTTTATGGCACGAGCTGCAGCTTGTATACAATGTTAAGATGATGATGATAATGATGATGATTACCATTATCATTGTCATTATCATTATGCCATTATCTTGATGATGGTGAAGGTGCATAGAAGAATATGGACATAGTGGTATTTAGTTAAACTTTTGTAGACATAAGTTGTGTAGGTATCTTATTTAATTGAATGTTAGGCATAGGCTGGAAACATGTTACAAGTATTTGATAAAATTAAATTGGTGAGTCCAAATTCAACCTAGTTTAACGCCAGTAAGTTTTACAGGATGAACATATTTTTATCTAACACACTTAGTGGTATCTTGTAATTTTTTCCCAGTTTTCTAAGAAAATACACTTTATTGATGTACCATATTTAATTGATCCAAATTTTGATATTTATTTCCATGCTTGATGATGTAATAATCTATCAGTGAATTGGATTGTTCTTTATGTAATGCATAATGTAGGCAAATTACCGCAAAGAAGGTCAGTCCTACTAGCAAACCATGTGTAGTTGATAACAAAAAGCTTTCTGTAAGCTTTTCACATTCACCCAGCAGTGGTTTTTTTTGTATGATTTGTTAATTTTTCATTCAACAGGGTTTTAACCTTGTTTTGTAAATTTTACCTATGCAATGTGTTTCAAAACTGTCCATTACCAATATTAAAAGCAGCTATGACTGGAGCAGGCTGTCAGTCATCAGTCTGTTATATTAGCAATATTCCACCAAATATTGTTTCTTTTGGACTGAATGTTGCTGCAGGGTTGACTTGATCTTACTCAATCTAGCAGGTCAAAAAATAGGTACAAAAGTGATTTATCAAGAGTTCAATATATGACATTATGTTCAATCAAATTAGAGAAATATGTTTTGGGAAATATTCCCATCATCAGTCTATCTTGTTTTCATTATGTTTATTGCCTACAAATAACAACAAAAAACATCAAATTGATAACAAAAAAGTCCAAAAATGAATACACAACTGCAAATGCAATGTGGAAGAATTTTGTGACTGAGGGACTTAGCTTCAACTTAATATTGAATTCCCTACTCCTCCACTCCTCCTTTGTGTTTATTGTAAGGTGCAACTCATCCTGCCAAAGTGCCTCCAGCATTTTAAGGAATCAACCACTCAAAGATTGTGCCAGGATTTCCACATTACCAATGACTACTTCTTTATGTACACCAATTCTTCAATACTGCTTTTGCATCTCCTTGCTATCCTTCTACTGCCTTTTCCTCTGTCAGTATGTCTCCATGTACTCCCTCTCTCTAAAATCCTTTTTAGTTTTCTTTAATGATGGGATTGTAAAACTCGGGTGGGTACTGGCTCTTTTTCAAGTATGGAATTTGCTTTTGTTGAACTATCGTGAAAATGGTACTACCTACTTCAAGCTTTGTAAATAGAGGTAGATAGTTCATAACCAGTTGAGTGTCAATGGGCTTATTATACCATGTTGACAACAGTATGTTCTCTTTCCTGATAATCATCATGTCCCAGTAGGAAAAACATCCATCACTTTCTCACTCTATTGTAAACTTCAGTGATGGGTGTAACTGATTGATTTTCAATAACACCTGTTCTATATCACTCCGTTTGATTGTGATTTACTGCAATTTTTCAGATCCATAAGTAAAAGAAATAATTAGACTGAAAACTTAAAGTGAAATATTTGAGGATCAAATTTAGTTCAGAGTGCCAAACTAAATGCCTTTTGAGTTTTATTTGTACTTATCCATAATGCAATTGCAATAGACTTTTAGTTGGAGAACATTGGCTGACTGTGTGTCTGCCAACATGGATGTTTAATACACTTATAGGGAAGAACTATAAGAAGAGAAGTAGAATACATGATGCTCGTGAATCACATACAGCTGCTCCAGTATTGGATCCATTTTTCAAATTGTCATCAGGAAGAACTGTGACACCCAGTTTCGGGCTATTTTTCAGTACTGCATTGTGACATAACAGGGTCCCACCAGTTGAAGGTAATTTGTCAATCGTGAAAAAGAAACAGAAATTATGTTTGAAAAGATACAAGGGTTCCTCCCCCCTTTGTATCCCCCAGCTCCAACTACAAGATGTTGATGTTTGGTCTTTCACCCTTATTCCCTGCAAGATTTGGTTAGCCAGAACAGTTACTGATGGAAAAGTAAGCTCTTGCACTTTCCAGGTGCCCAACCATTTTTCACCCACAGTTTTTGTATGTTTTCATGTTGTCACTTTCTGTTTTTTCCCTGGCCTTATGGAATATCTTTTTCATTGTTTTTTGGAAGTTGGAAATAATTATTTCACCAATTGTTGCTTCAATGCGTTGGTGTGGTTGGAAGGCATTTTATTGTGCAACCTGGAGTATTTGTTTAAAGCATGTTAGCAACTTGATATCACATGTTTAACTGTTCCTTTTTCTCCACCTCACCACTTTTTCTTTGTAGAATCTTTCATCACATAAGGTTAGCAGGGTAGGGTGACACGTGGGATTTTATTTGGAATGCTTTCTGTGCAGGCTGCCATTGGCACCACTCTTTCCACCAAAATTTCCATGCAACTACGTACTCGTCCCACTTAAGGCATTCTGATCTCCTTACGAAGCTAACCACTGGATCTTTAATTCTGTTTGTTGTTCCTTGTGCAGGAAGGCCTAAAGTTTTTTACCTAACTCGTTATTTCGATTTTTGTACTGTCCCCATGATGTCGGAATGTTGGAGGTTTTTAATAGCATCTTCAGCTACTACCTCTGCTGACCATTTCTTGTCTATCCAGTTCTCAGGAAAAGAGAAGGGGTGGGGAGCTTTGTGCTGATTCTAGGATCTCTGGAGTAAGTGAGCCTCAAGACTGTTCTGACTTTACTTATTGTATATTCTGCTATGATTGTTGCTCTTGGTATTGCCAGGTCTTATTAACTTACAATGCAGAATTATCCAGTGATATGTGTAGCCCATGAAGATGCTAAATCTTTGCTGGATTCGCTCTACTCATGTTAGGACAAGTTTATCTCGAGTGACTACACGATTAGGGTACAGACCATGATGAAGAAACCAGGGTTTAAACTTTCCAGGTAAAAGAGTGGTACGAATTGCCTCAAGACCCTCTGCTATTTTTTTATTCTGATACCACGGCATTTATCACTCAAAGCAGATTTATACCACCTCCCAAGGCATTTTAAGGGTTGTTCTTTTAGAGTTGGATATCATAACAGGAAATTCTGTATCTTACCACTTTTGGTTCTTGTTTACTAGAATGACACTTCTTGATTCCCACGCTTTGAATTGCATATGGGACCGTGTGATGACTTGGTCAAGCCGAAGTAAGATTTTATTCATGGTCTTATTTTGCCGGAAAATATCTGCAACATCAAACTTGCAGATGTATCTTAGTGGCATTCCGATCACAAGAAAGAAAAGGAAGATAGATTATCTACGACCAACCGTAGTGGCAAACTCCTGTCTATACCAGTTTGTGTTGAAGTTCCCTGGTGAAAAGCACACCAGTATTAAATTATCATTTGCTGAATAGCCGTTGTCATCTAAAGGTGGTCCATTGCTTATAGGATTACCATGTGATAATTAACAGTAACCATTTCCAAAGCCCAGCCACACCACTGACAGGTTCATCCATCGTCTTTTTTGTATATGAAATACTCTCTCAGATTCCATGAGCGTGTCAGATACATCCTGGTGGTTCAGGGACATAAGCTGTCTGGGCGAATTCATCACTGTAGCCAAGAAGACACCCATTCAGCTTGAAATTACTACTACTTCTACTACTACTACTACTACTACTACTACTACTACTACTACTACTACTACTACTACTACTACAACTACTACTACTACTACTACTACTACTACTACTACTACTACTACTACTACTACTACTACTACTACTAATACTGCTACTACTACTACTACTACTACTACTACTACTAC
>RDPX01000015.1:503325-522026 GCA_003991215.1 Morbakka virulenta
TAACTACTACTACGATAACTACTACTACTGACAACAACAACTACTACTACTACTACTACTACTACTACTACTACTACGACAACTACTACTACTACTACTACTACTACTACGACAACTAATACTACTACTACTACTACTACTACTACGACAACTACTACTACTACTACTACTACTACTACTACAACTACTACTACTACTACAACTACTGTTATTGCTTTATCGGAACTTCATCAGTTAGATAAAAAGCCTAAATTTGTTCACATTAGTTGGTCATTTGTTCAGAGATTTGGATTCCCTTCTCACGTGATAATATTGGTAATGCTAAGAAGAGATAAAATTGATTTGTACTGGCGAGTTTGATATTATTTTATACTTTATTTGATGACTGGAGGGGCATTATGCAAGGAAGATGTAAAATCTCATCATTTTAGGACGGGGATGCAAGCTACAATTTTGAAATTTTAAAGTCGTACTTCGAAATCCAAAGATACAATTGACAATGTTTAACTTAAAATTGTTTTTAATTTGTTGGAAATTGTCATTTGAACAAATTATTTATGAATATAACTTTAAAAGAAGGCTAATAATCCTTACAAAAGTAATGTTGTTCTTTGTATTTTTTTGTGCCTGCGTTTAAAGCAGTCAAGTATTAGAATAATTGTATGGCAGGTAAGGTTTTCATTAAAAAAATTGTCGCCTGGTGGGTTTTTTTGCAATTTTTCCCGCTAATTTGTGCTGATAGTTCAGGACAAATTAGTTCTGAAACACTTTGTTGTTGCTAGCTCACATTTTTATGCATAAAAACTCACAAAATCTTGTATTTTTGTCTCCGGACAGGATGAAATTTTAATATGTAGTAGAAAAACCCAGGTAATATCACCCATCTGAAAACAGCATTTGAACAAACGTTGGAAGGCTATAGTTAAGTTTTAATGCTCAATAATCAAGGTAGATTATATACATTTGAAAGTATAGTTTAATTGCCTTCTTGGCTAATCAAGTAGGTAGGCCAAAAAATGTCTTAAATTGAAACTTCACGTTTTGTTTTTGTTTTTAGAGGCATCATTTTTAAATATACTTAATGTAACACATGTTACTCAACAGTTTTAGTAAAAGCAGCTGCTATCTAGTGCTTTCTGTATATGTTAAAAAGGGATAGAGTTGTGTAGTGTTACTTGAGAAAATGAGATAGATATCAGAACCCTTACTTATAGGCCACCACATCAGCACTTTTAATACCAGAACCCCCCGAATGTTTTCTGTATATGTTGACATGGGATAGAGTTGTGTAGTGTTATGTGTATTGTGAAAAATATGATATATATTTCATGAGCCCCACAGGTCACTCCATCGTCACTGTTAATACCAGACACTGTCCAATGTTTTGTGTATATGTTGAAATAGGACAGATGTGTGTTCTATTACTTGAGGAAATGAGATATGTCAGAACCCTCACTATAAGTGACTACATCGCTGTCAATACCAGTAACACTTGATCATATAAAAAAAACCAGTTTAGATCAGCAGGACCTTCAGAGTCTATTCAAATTGTTTAGGTGCATAAATCGGATATAAAGGAAACAGGTAAAGAATAAAACTATTTATGCATTAATTGCTATATTGCCAGCGTAAAGCAATATCCACCAACCTTCTTAAAAGTAGATATGCTGTTAGTTGTCCAATGGGCAAGTTGTATATATTTACACACATTAAATAAAAGCCAGACATTACAATCTGCAGTTTCGCTTTGGGAATTAGTAACTGAAACCTATTGTTCCTTCGTTCTATTTCATGACCTCTTATATTAATGAAAGTTAATGTTTTCGTACATTTTACTCTTTAAACACTTTTTAACCAAAATTACAGCATGCCACTTCATTTCGTTGTGTATACGGGTTTGGTTTTGGATGGTTTTTCTTGCAATTCTATTGCTCAGAGATGCCGGTTTAAATAACTGTGTTCCACAACTGAAATTAAGGTGTTTTGCTATGGAGTATAAGAATTAGTAACAGCACCTCCTTGTATACTTTGATGAGAGGTACTGGGAAAGGGAAGAACTTCAGTGAGAAGTGCAAACGTAATTTGTTTATTGTTTTTTTGCTCATACAATAGAAATTTAATGCAGTAGCAGACACATTGGGAGAGACGGGGGTCATCCCTCCCCAATAGTAGAAGAGGGCCTTGGGAGTTTATATCATTTTTTTCAATTACCAGAAAAGGTAGAAAAACATAATGTAAGAAATGGGAGCACTTTACTGATGCCAAAGGGCAGTACAACAGCACACAGAACTGCACCTGTGTCATTACTATACTACTGGCCAAGGAGCTCTTGACATGAAAATGTGAAACAAAAATTTTCAAATTTTCAAAAGAAGAATAAGAAATTGGAAACTGACGGCAATTGTCATCATTGTAAAATATGATTTGCGTATTTGGTTTTTATTAGTAGTTTTAGTAGTTTAAAAAGTTAAAAGCCTTAACGTTGATGCCATTTGCACACTATTGCATATTTATGTTATTTTTTTCTACAGGGCCGGGCTTGTACAAAATGACGTCATAAAGATTAAAAAAGAACTATTGAAAACCACAAATGCAATAGACGGAACAAAGATAACCGAAGAAATATGTGATATAGTTGAAGAAATTCTTAAAAGGCTTGTAGCGTTAAGTGTCAGTGTTGATATTCTTACGACTACTCAAATTGGCAAGACTGTGAATCATGTTAGATCACTATTTAAAAAGAGTAATAGAGTTTCAACTCTTTGCAAAAATATAACAGATGGCTGGAAAGAAAGGGTAATTGAAAAAAGAGAGAGCATCAAAGAAAATTTGAAAAAAAGGAAGGAAGAAATCTCATCAGGCACAAAAATAGTTGTAAAGTTAGAAGACCAAGATGAATTAAGTTATCCTCTGAAAAGGAAAAAGAAGAATCAAGACAGCCAAGAAACAACTGAAAACTCCACCCAAGTTGAATTTCTAGTTCCGGCTGTCAAGATCCCAATAAGTCTACATAGAAGTTACACATCCAAGACGTTACCATATTATCGAAAATTATTAGGGTCGAATGAAGAGAAAATAGAACCCTCAAATGTCGCCATTAAGGAAGAGCCTCTGGATGATAATGACTATCAGGAAGCACATGGACAAAATTCTAAAACAAAAACAAATAAAAAAAGTGAAAAGGAAGTTGAATGCTCCTTAAGTATAGAAACCTGTAATTCAGGACATAAAACCTCGGGGAAAGAAAAAAGTGAATATGTAGTGTCTACGTCTTTCACAGGCTCTCAGCTGTTTGCAACCCCAGGAACCGAGGAAGAAGTTTCCAACTATGACATTCAGAGGTGCGATAAGAGTGGCAGGCCTGGTGGTCAACCTGTTATCCGAGATGAAAATCGAATTGAGAAAGACCAGACTTTAAACAAAAAACAGAATAATTACCAGAAAGAAATTTCTAACAGAAATACGTCTTCCCTTTTGTTAAGTGATGTGCAGGAAAATCATTCTTCCACAACAACGAGTATCTTACCCATAGAAAATACACAATTTATCCTCAATCAATCTAAAGGCTCTTTCTTTCATTCCTCAGTATTGACAAACTGTGATTCAATGAAAGAGGTAGTATTAACTGGCAATCCAGAACAGGCTAGACTGCAAGAGTGCTATCCACACCAGACAGCTGAGACATTCATAGGAAGGGACATGCCTGAAAAATATTTTGATGACCAACACCATTCAGCTGACAGTCCTACCGACCAGGATGAAGACATGGCAGCCAAAACAAAGTCTGTGATGGAGGCTTTAACAGAAGTTGGAAGCATTATGACAAAAACTTTGTGCAGCATTGATATTGTTGAGAACTATTGTAAAAAGCTGCGAGAAGATGTTAATGAAGCCCAGACAAAAATGATTCAGATTCAGACTTTAGTCTTCGGGGATGAAAAACCATGGTTTCCGCGAAAAGTTGTTCAAAAACAAACAGTACCTAAAACAGTTCAAACAATAAAGAAGCGTTCTCCAAGTCTTAAACCAGAAAAGAAAAGGCTTAAGACTGCTCAGGGTTCTGATGAGTTGGTTAAGGATACGGATGAGAATACCAGGGAAGAGAGTAGCGTTGGAAATGCAAATAAAGAGTCTGAACATCTAAACAGATGTTTGGGATCGACTTTTGGACGGGTATCAGATAATGTTGTTTCTACACCAGTGTCCACTGTTAGTGCGAACTGTGGAAATGATCCTACGGAAGAAACAGAGATGATTTCCTCTGGCACAATCAGGTCTTCGTTGATACACGAGCCAACAAAAGGTGAAGATAGTTTTTGTACACCTGTACTAACCTTAGCTGTGTACTTTATGCTTTATTTATAGTGTTTTTTACCAGAGAAATACGGTAGGGCATTGGTACGATTGGTGCATTTGTATAGGAAACTATTTGGGGGGTTATTAAAGCCATTTATGCCTCGTGGGACACAAGATTTCATTACTGCCGCCAGCCATTTAGGGCATTGGGCGCAATTCTACATTAACCTTATAGCATGTGTTTTTGTTTTATTTATCTGTGTATTCCAACAAAAATACAGCATTGGGAGCTTTTTTCCATGGAAGTCTACAGTCGTCTATGATACTAAAACAAAGTGTTTGCACTAATGGTATTGTACAAGGAAATGGCTTGCAATGACGTTCTTAAGTAAATCAACGTTGATCTTTCAATAGCTTATTTTCATAAAGTTCTATCAGTTATTTTAATGTTAACTGTCCACCAGATTGTTAGTAGTCGTAGGTGGAAATATTTCAGGTCACTAGCTCGTCTAATATGTTCTGGCCAAGGTATTTGTTTCCTATTTCGTTTCAGATTAAATTTTTCAAAAGCAAACCTACAGTATTCAAATACTGCAAACTCTGTGAACGAAAACAACTCGCGGGAAAATCATGAAGGGGACATTTTTTTTACAATTTTTTATGTATACTGCAGAATAGGTCGTGTGTTTAACGTGTTCTTACGTTGAATTTTCTATGCAACAGTTCCATAAATACTGGAAAATCTGCTGTACCCTTATCTTTTGATGGCAGTAATTCTGAGGAGATCTGACCATATTAGCTGTCTGTTGTTAACTTCACCAGACTCGCCTTTTCCGGAGTTCCCACTGGCATGAAATCAGGTTTTGGGTCATGCTACCTTAGTTCCATTGTTACATGGTAAAGTGATTTCTAGCTTTTAATTAATCTGGGGCTTTTGGTTATGACAACATTTCTTTGCTTGTTTTGAAATAGTGTTGTCTTGAGATGCCTTATTTGCTCTCTCAAAGTATTCAGTCTTTTGCAAGACGAGTCTTTTTTCCACCTTATTTTTAATTACCTAATATTGTTGCCAACACTATGAATAATCTGATCCAAACAAAGATCGTCTTGTTGGTCACCCCTCAGGTTTTGGTTTGATGCACGAAACAGGTTCTTTTGATATCTCCAGAATTCTGGTTGATGGTTATTGTGATTTTTCTAGCGCGCGTTCAACTGTCAATTTCTTGACGATTATCAGAGATTGAATTTGCAGTTTTGTGGATGGATCCAACAATGGTCATGCTATAGCTCTTGATACGTCTGAGGCAGCTGAAGGTTATGGCCTGCAGGTTTGCTCTATAAGCTCTCTTTTTATGGTATTGTTCAAAAGGTCTGTTGGCATTATCAAATTGTATATTGCTGGTTGAGTGCCTGTGACCTCTGAATATACCACTACCGATGGTCATGATCCAACTCTATTTTGTTGTCTTCAAATAACCTTCTCGTTAAGTTATGACTTCGATAAGTCTGCCTCATCCTTGGATGGTTGGTGTTTACGTCTGATTTTGAGGTGCATTTGTGGCTTGTTAAGAAATAGGGCAAAATTTTGAATTTCAAACCTTGAAAGACCAAAGTCATGTCTTTGAATAGGAAGTTGAACCCCTCTGTTCCTGTTAACCGTTGCAGTCTTGAGGTATCGTGGTGAAACAGTTAAATCACTTTCGGAAAGATCTGTTCAGTTCCATGAATAAAATTTCTTGTCGAACATTTCTTAGTGTTCGTACATACAATCGATTAGTAATTCCACTTTACATAAGATTTGATTGTTGCATCACAATTTGCCCCGGTATGGAATACTTTTTTTCTTGTTTGGACAAATGCAGGATATTGTCATTTGGCTTTTGTTGACTTTGTTTAGAGGAGAGGCTCCAGCTTGATATGCCCTCTCTCATGGATTAACTACGTAAGCCAGGTCACATTATTGTGATATCACCAGGCCTGGTTGTTTCTGACGTTGTTAGTGCTTCAGTAAACTTTATTCTTTGGTTACAGGACCCTTTGCACCTTTTCGCCTGATTTGTTACTTTTCCATAAGAATAGTGTTGTGGTTCAACGTGCAAGGCTGGCTTTTTGTAATTTTGGGCTCTTTCCTCGAAATCGACATTCGAACTCCCTTCCTTCGAATTATTTTTCACCTTTGACCTTAACTCTTTTAGGTCCAAGATACGTTCATTTCTATCCATTCAAATTTATTTCACTAGCCCCTAAGAAGTGGCTTTGCGTGTTTTTTCAGGCGTGATATTGCAAGGGAAAAATGTATTTGCATTACATCAAGGTGACTGATAAACGAGATACTTGGTGAACAAAGGTGCAAGCCTATCACTACCTGTCTTGATTGTCACTAGGGTCAGTTGTAGCAAATTCTAGTCATGGCCACATTATTTTGTAATCGTGAGTTTGCCTGTTGACCAAGAAATGAGCAGTTTTCTTTGGGATGCGGATGAAATTTTTGAAGTAAATTTACCCCCGGTGGAGAGCAGGGAAGCAGTATCTGCAACATTTTATTACGAATTTTGCCCTGGTACTCGGGTATTACCTTTGCTTATAAGTGATAGTTATAAACATAGTTTTTTTGTCTTTTTTCAAACTTGCAGAAAATTTAAGGCATCTGAATTTCCACTAGGCCATGTGGCCACAATGCTAATATTTCCACCTGTTAAATTTGTTGAAAGTTAATTTACTCAACAGTGAACTTGTCACAGTGAACGTGCTTAACCGTTTTCATGCAATCATCACTGAAGGCCAGTTTGCTCGAGATACCGTCACGATTAGTAAATTTTAGAAAATTGAACTAAAATCTCGGTACAAGTTGTGGCGTACGTAAAAAATGACATGCCAAAGAAAGCAAACCGTGCATTAAAAGATATTGGCCAATATGCATTTTAAAACCCAGGTCCATTTGTGTGTGTGTGTGTGTGTGTGTGTGTGTGTGTTTGGGGTGGGGGTGGGGTGGGGGTATAGATATATGTCACCATGTTCGGATGTGTTTGGAACTACAAGATTGTATTGCGACAGGTTGTCCCTGAAGGTAAGGCAAACATAGTATTCATTAGTTTTAACGCAAGTAATAGCATTTCATCTCTACAACAGGTCCTGTGACGTATAGGCTTCCGAAAATTTCACGAAGTCCCGAGGAAAATGTGCAATCGAAACAGAAGGAACAAGAAGAGGAAACAGATGAGCTTCTTTGTTTCACTCAAGTAGTTGATGACATGGAGATAAGTAGTGAATTGGCTCCTGTTAAGGCACAATCGTTGCGAAAAAACAAACAGAAACTACGGAANAAAGATTAATGTGTGTGTATATGTGTTTTTTGTTTGGTTTGTGGTGTGTTTGTGTTTGTGTGGTGTGGGTTGGGGGGTTGGGGGTTGTGGGGTGTGTGGGGTGGTGGGGGTATAGATATATGTCACCATGTTCGGATGTGTTTGGAACTACAAGATTGTATTGCGACAGGTTGTCCCTGAAGGTAAGGCAAACATAGTATTCATTAGTTTTAACGCAAGTAATAGCATTTCATCTCTACAACAGGTCCTGTGACGTATAGGCTTCCGAAAATTTCACGAAGTCCCGAGGAAAATGTGCAATCGAAACAGAAGGAACAAGAAGAGGAAACAGATGAGCTTCTTTGTTTCACTCAAGTAGTTGATGACATGGAGATAAGTAGTGAATTGGCTCCTGTTAAGGCACAATCGTTGCGAAAAAACAAACAGAAACTACGGAAGTCTTGGAACGATACATGCAAGAAAGAAAGTGGGATTCATTACTCACCACTGGGAAAAAATGGTCATACTGGAGCCCTGAAAGCCATGCACGAACGGACAGTTGCAAAAGAAGCTATCAAATATGTTTTGACTAAACAAAAGAAAAAGAAATCAAATTTGTTATGACATCAATCGAGAACATGTACTGAGCTACAGTGGGCGTTAGAAGGGGGAAAAGGGATTCTAAATGGAAGGTTATCCCAAATTATTTAAGTCGTGAAGTCTTTAAATAAAGCTGTTCCCATTGTTTACAGGCAGTTTACAGTCAACACCTTAACGCCACATCTCCAGCTAAGTAAGAAAAAAGAAAATATTATTGATGATAATTGTTATATTGTGATCATTATCATCATCATCGCCAGTACATCTATCGAAATGTACCTAATACATGGCTATTGTTCTTTGCGTTTCTAAATAATGATAAAGTGTTCTAATAGTGGGAGTTTTTTTAACAGTCAACTTAGTGGTTTGACTATTTAGAAAACACGGTGCTGGAAGTCTTTTTCTAATGCAAATTTTCTTAAGTGTCTTACCACCATATCTCGGGTCATGGACAATATTTTAGTACTTTTACCGAAGTTATGTGATAACTTGTACGGTATCATTTTCGTTATTGCCTCTATGTTAGTGCAAATTGTAACTAGTTTATATAATAAAGTATATGTATTCTATGTAATAGAGTGCAGTTTAACTTCCATTTATCTCAGTAATTGACTGAATACTTCACAATTTTTGAACAGCATACCTCATACCTGCAGGCGAATTATTATTCACCATTCACCAACAATCCACTTTATGGAGGCATATATATATATATATACAGAGGAAGAGAGGGGGAAGAAGGAGAGAGAGAGAGAGACAGACGGAGAGACAGAGACAGAGAGAGATGAAAAACATGTGCACCAATTGCATATTTTGCACAGACCATAGTCAGACATTATGGGATAGAAAGGATTGTGTTAGGGGCACCTAACCAACACTGGTATGAACGTTATTGACCATGATTCCACAACCATGGCTTAAAATAGCTTAAGTGATTGAGATATTTTGATATTCAAACTTTTTAACCGACACCTTAATTCCTGAATTCTACATAATGCAAGCAAACCTTCCCTGTCTGTCTGTCTGTCCGTCTGCCTGTCTCTCTGTCTCACTCTCTTTCTTCCTCTTTCGCACTTCCTCTCTCTTCCTTTTTCTGTGTTACTTCACTTAAATTAAGGGTACTTTGTTATTTTTCGGGATAGTACTCCACATTTTCTTTGAGTTATATTTAATAAGAAGAAAAATCTATTCTTTGATGATTAAAAAAGGTATTTCTGCTTTAGTTCGAATATTTGAATAGCTTCAGGGAATATTAAGGTTTAAAATAAATTACAGTGTCCTTATAAAAATGCTCTTTCACAAAACACCCTGTCCCCCCTTTAACCTTAACAAAACAAAAGCAATTTTACTGAGAGTTCTACAAAGAAAAAATCAACTAAGTCGCTTTTTGTATCATTCGTAATATCCTGTTGATTATCTGTATGTTCCACCAATTTCTATTTTACCTCACGTCCAATCTTTAAAAATGACATATTAACCATTCCACAAAACAGGATAATGAATTGCCTCTGAATGCATTGCACAGATTTGACAAAATATTATTTATTTTCACTGTCGAAGTCCGTATTCGTGTTTCTTCTTCCGACAAACTTTGCAACAAATAAGATGTAAAATTGTTGACTCTTCAAATTGATCGAATATCTATGTAAACATAAATGAAATTTGGCGAAACTAGCAATTTTTCTTTGGGTATTTCAGATTTCTTTATTTGACGCATGCAACTTTGCAATTTAATTGCGAATGATAGAGCTCTCTCCTGTAAAGAAATAAAGCAAAGAAAAAGACATGTTAAAATGATACTAATCGTTGAAATCGTACAGATAAAAAACGTTTAAATAAACTTGTATCCAATGCAGCACAGAACCACTCTATTTCTTTTAAAAAGTTGATATTATACATACATTGAAGGACCTGCGCTTCTCTGTCCAGGCCTAACTGGGCTTTAGTCCCCCTTTATTNATAAATGAAATTTGGCGAAACTAGCAATTTTTCTTTGGGTATTTCAGATTTCTTTATTTGACGCATGCAACTTTGCAATTTAATTGCGAATGATAGAGCTCTCTCCTGTAAAGAAATAAAGCAAAGAAAAAGACATGTTAAAATGATACTAATCGTTGAAATCGTACAGATAAAAAACGTTTAAATAAACTTGTATCCAATGCAGCACAGAACCACTCTATTTCTTTTAAAAAGTTGATATTATACATACATTGAAGGACCTGCGCTTCTCTGTCCAGGCCTAACTGGGCTTTAGTCCCCCTTTATTTTCCAAACTTGTTTAATTTTTTTCTCTCAGCCCTAAGAAAGACAGGAAGTGAATAAACGAAAATAAACAGTAAGTGATAGCCTGCCCATGCTATTGATTTGATGTGGGATCAAAATCTAGGCTAATAGTATTCACTGTTGATGTTGCTTATTACCCAAATGGATCAAAACAAAACAAAAAGAAGAAGAAAGTGATAAAAGGTGAAAGAAAGTGCAATTTAATCTTCTTCCTGCTCTAATTAGACGACTTTGATTGGTCCCGTTGATTGGTGCAACAGTCAAGGAGATGTAACAAATTAAGATGCCTGCTGAAGTAAAGTGTAGTAAAGCATGTTCTTTCACTTTCTTAACCAATTAAAGATTAAAGTTCTGTTGTTTGAAACGCAAACAGTATGGAGGAAGTTTTTACCATTTTGGGGGTTTACTTTGCAAGAAAGAGAATAAGTGTATGTACACCTTTGCTGAGCATTACTTTAGGGAAATACCAATTATAAGAGCACGTCATTTTAACAGTAGCACGATCGAGTAAACAATAACACTGGTCAACAAAATTTAAGAAGTTTTATGGTTCTGACATAGTGTGTAGTGATTCTTACTAATTTTGACCTGTAGATTAAGAATATGATCTCCATTTTTCTCTATCACGTCTAGTTTTGGAGAACCATGAATTTCGCAAAAACGGTAGTTATGGAAGAAAAGTCTTGGTATTATTAAACTTCATTATTTTCCTATTCATGTCTTACTGCTTTGTATTTATGTATATGTATATATGTGTGTTCGGGTGTGTATGAAAGACAGGGAGAGTAATAAGCACTATACAATTAAGCATTTATATAATACTTAAAAAGTAATATATATATATATATATTCTGATCTTGTGATGGCATGTATACAATAAACTCAAAAATATGCCGAATACTAAAATAATTTTTTAGGGGGATTTCAGATTGCTTATTCTATGAAGGTTACAAGAGTGCTTAATCAAGAATGGAACGTCGCAAATGCATTAATTCCTCAGATACTTTCTGTTACGTCTGTGGAATTTTTACACCTGAAACCTTGAAAAATCTATCACAAAAATGTTAAAAAGGCCTACAAACTATACTTTAAATGCCCTGTTGGTGATCAAGACAAGAAATGGGCACCTCGCATTGCATGTAAACCCTGTGTGTATCATTTGAATGAATGGATGCATGGCAAGCGGCCTTCTAGTATGCCTTTTGCTGTACCGATGGTTTGGCGTGACAAAAAGATCATTCTTCTGACTGCTACTTCTGCCTCACTAATACCAAAGATTATTCTGTGAAAACTCGATTTAAGATTAAGTATCCAGATGTGCCATCTGCTCACAGACCAGTTCCTCATGGTCCTGAGTTACCAGTTCCCAAACCTCCATTGGGTAGCCAAAGTGAGTCGGAATCTAGTGAAGATGGTGAATGCATGGATACTGACTTTCAAGATGTAGAGAGCAAGGAGCCCCATCTTATTAGTCAAGAAGAGTTGCATGACTTTGTAAGAGACCTTAATCTACCCAAAGAGAAAAGTGAACTACTAGGATCCAGACTCAACCAATGGAATTTGCTGCAAGAAGGAGTTCACACTACCACTTTCCGCCAAAGGCATGAAAAGCTCTCGCAGTATTTCAAAATGGATGGCAAACTTTGTTACTGCTATGATGTTGTGTCACTAATGGAACATCATTGTAAGTCTCCTGCTTATGAAAAAGACGAGTGAAGGTTATTTATTGATTCTGGAAAGGATACATTGAAGGCAGTCCTTCTCCATAATGGTAACGAATTACCTTCTGTTCCAATTGCTCACGCCCATGGAATGAGTGAAAGTTATGAAACTATGAAGACACTGTTGTCTGCAGTTGACTATAAGATCCATCAATGGAACATCTGTGGAGACCTAAAGGTAATCTCTTTGCTTCTTGGATTGCAACAAGGCTACACAAAGCACATGTGTTTCCTTTGTCTATGGAATAGCAGATAAGACACTAAACATTATATACAAAGGGATTGGCCAGAGAGACCAAAAGACTTAGTTGGGAAGTTTAACTGTCTTAACAAAAGTCTTGTTGACCCTGAAAAGGTGTTTTTACCACCACTTCACTTGAAACTCGGATTAATGAAGAACTTTGTGAAAGCCATGGATCAAGATGGTGATGGTTTTCATTATTTGGTGACAAAGTTCAAAGGTATTTTATCTGATGCTAAATTAAAGGCAGGTGTTTTTAATGGTCCCCAAATTCGTCTTATACTGAATGACCAAGACTTTAGAAATGCACTATCAGAGTTAGAAATGGCTGCTTGGGATAGCTTTGTGGCTCTTACAAAGTCTTTCTTCGGAAATTTTAGAGCTCCAAATTATGAAGAGCTTGTTGACGAAATGCTGAAGAGTTACCAAGAGCTTGGTGTTCGAATGTCACTTAAGATACATTTCTTTCATTCTCACCTGGATTTCTTTCCAAAGAACCTGGGTGAAGTCAGCGATGAGCATGGAGAAAGATTCCACCAGGAAATTGCCATCATGGAAACTCGATATCAAGGTCGATTCAATCCGAATATGATGGGTGACTATTGTTGGACTTTACAGCGAGAAAGTGATAGTTCCTCATACAAACGCAAAAGTAAAGTTCAAAAACACTTTTGATATGTATTGTATCATTAATTATGGTTTGTTTGTGTCTATTTTTATATCTTCAGTTTATTAAAATAAAAATATTACTGGCCTATATGTATACTTCTACCAAAAAGTAGGCATATGCTGTACTGGAACAATGGTAGGCGTTAGAGAGTTTTGGAGGTCAAATTTGGAAATTTTAGCCTAAAATTAGTCAGAAAAAAATTGAAAACATGTCAGAACCATTTTGGCTGTTGACCAGTGTAATAAATGAATTGAAACCAGAAAAAGTCATGAACCATTATTAACTATAAAATGTGGGGTTGAAAATTACAAACCAGAAAGCTTTATAACAATTTAATGGGAAAATTAAAGTTCTTTAAGACATTAAAATTAGTGTCATCCAAAGCTCCAGTGGAATATATTGCAAGACTTCTTTACTCATCGCAACGTATGGTAGATGAGTATGGAGATCATATAGCATGCCATCATTAGCAGAGCTTAAAAATGCTTATATTACAACAGCAAGACTTACCTTAATATTGCCATCTTCAGTTCCAAACTATCAAATATCTAGCTGTGTTCAATAAGATATCTTAAATAAGGTAACTTTCATGTATTGCAAATAAGTGCTGCAATGATCTCTCACATAATATTATTACTTAGTTCATTTTGAAAAACCATAACACAAAATAGATGAGAGAAAACCGGAAGGTCATACAGGTCTTTTTTTCAAGAAACACGTCCGATGAGGCAGGCTCAAAGTTTCTTAACATGTCGTTGACATGAGCCTCAGATGTTTCTGAAATGTTTCTTAAATGTTTCTTAAGTATTGACTCTTGTTTTAGCTTACGATGAAGACGCTGCATTGTGTGTCTCACAGTAGCAGATTCGAAAAGAATCATTCGAACTTTGGAACCTCTCATGATAATTTGTGATTGTAATGATCAACACGCGTTTTCATTTCTCTCATTACAGAAGCTTGGTTTCTTTAACCGTTACTTCACCGAAAAGTGCACTGGAAGACACTTTAAACCTGAAATGTCAGCACTGCATGCAGGGATTCAAAAGTCAACAAGGACTTTCTGTTTACCTCAAATGTAAATAACTAGCTATTGATGTTAGAAGTCAATTATCCAGTAGTGATAAACTTTTGAATGAAACGCCTGAATCTCAAAGCAATGAGACTGCATCATGTGAATTGGTTGATAATGTTGTGCAAAGCTCAGAGTCTTCATCAGTCATTGAAAGACGCCGTGGAAGTGACGTAAGAAAATTGATAACAAACAAGTTCAAAGCCAAGGCTATTGCAGCAGTAGAACTTGGAGAGAAAGCCATCGATGTTCCAGATCGCTTGAATGTTAGCAGGGTGCAATTATTCAAATGGCTTTAAATTAAGGTCAAGATCGTACATGCTGCTGTAGACGAAAACAAAAAGATGAATAAAGTTTCTCGTCCATTGAAAAGGTAAAATGAACTATACAAAGCTCAAAATAAGACGTTTTTTGGCGCGAGGAGTCAAGGTCCACAAATTAATTGTAACTGGCGATGTAGCAATTCCGGAAACTCTTTATCGTTTTAACGTGGATCATTCTGCCTTGCACTTTGCCTCGACACGAAATAAACATATGAGTACATTGAACCGAAAAACAAGGAGAACAGAAACAAAACAATATGGACAAGCCAGACTGGTGCCGGCCTAGAAAAGCGTCAGTGCACCCTTCATATCTGCTTTCGCCCTGAAGAGCAAGAACCGAAAGTGGGTATCATATTTCGTGGGCAGGGAAAAGAATTTCTGCGGTCGACAAGCCATCCTGGCACCCAGACGTGTACGTGTACTTGTAGAAAAATGTATGTAAAAATGGGACCAAGTAACATTGAAACCTGTTGTTCCAAAGTGTTTTGTTCTTTTTCTAGATAATTTAAAGGACCAGGTTGCTGATGAATTTAAGCAGGCGGTGGCAAACGCTGATGGTGTCTGTTGGTATGGGCTGCTAGGTGGAACAGACATCTGGCAAACGGTTAATACTGGATATGCCGAGTTACTGAAGGTGAAAGTGTGACAGGAAAACTATAAATGGTTAGAATTCAGAGAGAATGCATACAAGTGGTATGGAGAGGATAACAAGTTTACTGCTTGTGATTGTCGAGTGTTGATAAGACTGTAGATAGGAGGAGCGTACAACAGTCTTTAAGAGGCCAATGAAACGTGATGTTATCCAATCGGAAAATTAGTACTGGAACCTTTAACTTGCTTAGCGTTGTTCACGTTTTCCCATTGGAAGACAGCAATTTTGTTATATTTAACTTGAGATTTTATTCTATGACATAACATATTTTTTCTTCACCATCACTCTATCTGAACCTGGCAATGTTTTTTGGGCTATTTGAGCCTCGTGTTTTTTATTTCTATGTTTCTTAAAGAAAAAACACGTGTACTAGAAAGATCAGATTCAGAAAATGGAAAGCAGTCATTTAAACAATTGATTGCTATTATTCGAAATGCACTATCAACATTTTATCGCTTTAGAAATGACTACAAATTTAGACGTTTTTTTTCATTTTCCATTTATAGATACTTTTGTGGTACTATTCAAACAAGACAGGATGAGGTTTAGCAGTTCACAAGAGTTCAATGACAAGAGTACAGTAAAAGAAATTCCTAAAACAGACCTCAGAATATTATAGCTGTTTCTATTTCTCTTCTCATCTTTTACTTGAAAAGCCGGCAACAAATAAAAGAACATTATTATTATTATTATTATTATTATTATTATTACTATTATTATTATTATTATTATCTGTTTTTGTAAACCATGGACCAAAATAAATGGCAAGCCAAGTACAGGAAAGCAAAATACTGCCTTCTGGCTCAGTTTTTTTTTCTCTGGAACAGAGTTTTCCATTATTTTGCCAACTCTGAGACCTTATTTGAAAAAGAGATTCAGACAAAAAGAGTTCAGTTGTTTTCCGGAATAATCTTTGCTTCCTATAATGTTTATGGTGGCATATTGGCCACAGTACTTGATCGTATCTTGGATAGAACTTTAAAACTCTGTCGTGTAATGATACTGATCAACGCAGTTGCGGCAGCTGGTTCCTTACTATTTTCAGGTGTCATTGCTGTCCTTGGCTTTACAGGTGGTTTCTCTCCTCTCCTTTTCCTTTTCAAGAACAAGGAGCACTTACAAACGATCAGCCTGTGGTCGGTGAAACAATCAGCTTCAATATTTGTTTTGACAACATCTATTGCTAGATTTGAAGATTTATTAGCAACTAGATCTGGAATGTTGCCATGTTGATTTCAATTGAGCACGGAGCTGAAACATTAATCCCATTACTGTGAAATGGTTTTGCGTACAGAATTCGAGAAGTTTTAAACGGTTCGAGTTCATTTTTCCGATACCGTGTTTACCCAAGACAAAGGACCACAATTCCCAGTCACTGCCAACACGGGAATTGATATCACCAAGAACGACGATGCGATCCTGTTTATCTGTATATACCTCTGCGTTTAGAGACTCATAAAAATGTTCTTTTTCTTGGTCAGGCCGTTGCAAAGTACGGCCATATACACTCACGAGTTTGAGGAATTCACCTGATTTCAGCTGGACTCGCAGTACCATAATCCTCTCTGAGGCAGATTTCAGATGTTGGGTAGCATTTGATAGCCTGTTGGAGACTGCAAACCCTCATCAGCTTCTTTCTTGTTTCCTCCACTTCAGTAAATGGTGTGATCTCTTTCTACAATATTGCCGGTTCCTTCACGTCTCACCTCGCTAAGGGCACACATGTCGGTATTTCCTGTTGCAAGTTCTCTGAAAATGGTTGCCATTGCTTCTTCCGGGCGACATGAGCCGGCACTGTCATTGGTTGTACGAACATTCCAAGCGGCGAGATCGAGTTGTTGTTTTCTACGGTTATGCGGATTTCGCATACTTTCCACCACCACCGTATTTGTGGCGCGTCGGTTTCCTCGAATGCAGTAGCATTATCTGTATCATTACTATTAGTCAGCATAGAATAAACATTGTGTAAACATGGCTGCCCCTCAGATGACGACAGTACTTGGGGCAAGAACACTGTCCCTAGGCAGGATATTCCCAGTAAATCAGCGGCAAAGCAAGCTGAGACAGCTGCTAGAAAAGTCTGCGATACGTCTGCCAGTGCCATAATTGCCGCTGGGTAGACGTACACAACTGCCGATGCCAGAAAAGTTGCCGGGTTGACAAACAGAACTGCCGATGCCGTATCCCTGACCGGGGAGGCTGAGGATGTACTATCAGTTGCCCAAGGTGACCATACAGACTAGTGGAGGGAAGGAGTCGTCTTACTTCTCCATTCTAAAACGAGTAATCCATACTAAGTTCCAGCCACTCCCCCATTATTATTATTGTTATTATTAAAAAAAAAAGAATAGAAAAAAACATGGTTAGAAAAAGGTTTGCTTTGTTAACAATTTACTCTGTATCAGGACTGGAAGACAAATTTTACTGTCGTAGATAAACTGATATATATATATTTTAGTGCTGTGGAAATTGCATTATAATTTTTTTTTAGGATTTTGGACAAAAAAACATGAAGTTTAAAAATTACTTTTGTTATTATTATTGTTAATATTATTATTATTATTATTATTATTATTATTGTTATTATTATTATTAGTGATCTATTCTAGAAAATAGGGTGAAATCTGTCTTAGCCGTCAGGTCAGTACCAGAAACTTTAGAGTTTAAATGTTTTCCATTTATGTAAGAAAACCTCATAAGTTATAAGGGTTATAGTAAAACTAGTGGAAGAAAACAGCATTTGATAATATTTCTGAAAAAAGTGTGAAGGAATTTCCTGGTTACAAGTTTGAAGTCAGTTGACTTTACTTAACAGATTCCACATTACTGTCATAATTCATTTATGATGGGTGGGGCTAAATGAAACAAAGTATATCTATGAACTTTTACAAAACACTTCACTCCTGGAATTTGCTTTAATACCAGATGATTATTTTGAACATTCCTGTCGGATTTAATAATATTAGTAGTACGCTTACACTGAGGTTGAATTATTTACATTCATTGGGTTGTAAGGAGATATTTCTAATAAATGACAGTGCTGACAGTAGACTTGTTTTGTGGAATGTTTTTATATGTGCTACTTGCTGTGAATTTTGTCGTAAGAAGACCATATTTCACGACCCGAGGCGGAGCTAGTATCATCATGAACTGTAGAGATATGTATGATGGTGGGAAAAGTTTTATTCTATTTATTTTTCATCACCAAAGTACAGTGTAAAATGTTTCGTTTTAAACAGTTGGTCAAGGCAAAGGTATAGGAATGTATATCCGAAGTGAAAATCAATTAGATAAGGAGAAAAGATCTTGAAAATAAAGGAATCGAAGTTATTTGGATTGAGATTAGATTGAAAAAAATAGTCAAACGGATCATGTTTGTAACTATATTCAGACGGCAGACACCATCAAAACATCGGCCTAAAAATGTTAATTCTTAATTATAAAAACTTCTGAAGATTATGGAGATAGAGAAAGGAGAGACAATTCGCATTGTTGATATGAACATAAATTATTTCACAAAAAACGATCACGAAGAAATGGAAAA
>RDPX01000015.1:539496-585671 GCA_003991215.1 Morbakka virulenta
CACATACACACACACACACACACACACATATATATATATATATATATATATATATATATATATATATATATATATATATATATATATATATATAAAGCTTTCGATTCGGTTATCCGTATTAAAGTGCTCAATACATAAATGCAGAGCGTAATATAAGATATGATAAGTTGGAAAGAATAAAAAAACTACACAGTCCATTTCGACAAGCCTGTTTCGTGATTTTATTCACTCTTCAGGAAATGTAAAACTAAAAATAAACCATCGAAAATATTTGTAAATAAGATATAAAGCGCACCTGGTTTATTTTTAGTTTTACATTTCCTGAAGAGTGAATAAAATCACGAAACAGGCTTGTCGAAATGGACTGTGTAGTTTTTTTATTCTTTCCAACTTATCATATCTTATATTACGCTCTGCATTTATGTATTGAGCACTTTAATACGGATAACCGAATCGAAAGCTTTATATATATATATATATATATATATATATATATATATATATATATATATATATATATATATATATATGTGTGTGTGTGTGTGTGTGTGTATGTGGAACATAGATCAGTATCAAATAGCAGTTATTTGAACTTTCTTTTCTTGGCTGATCTCCGATGTACAGCTTCTGGGTTTTCTTTAGTGATAAATTTAGTGATAAAATCAATAAAAAAACACTACCTGAAAACGAGTGTTGTGTAAGTTGAAATCTGTTTGTTTACTTTCATATCATAAAAAATGGTTATGTTATGCATGTTCTAAGAAAACAAAATTTTTCTTCAGTTTATTGAGACACTAAATGAAAAGAAAATTTTCCAAAATGAACCATATAATCCGGCCCTTTTTGCTACACTATTTTATAGGATATTTTTTTCTTAAAAATTCATGAAAAATATAGATATGTATAGCGCAAAACTTGATGTGATAGAGAAAATCTAAGATTTGAATTTAGCACCCTCAAATTAGTTAAAAACTGTTCTTAAATTCCATGCCGGAGAAAAAAATTTCTTTGTTTACCAGTGTTATGAATTTAGCTTTATTTCATTGCTACTTGACTCGGCGCTTGTCAGGGATCTGGAACCCTGCTGATATGCTTCACTTCTGTTTTACCTATTTCTTGCATCGTTGATCTGTTAGTCTTTTCTTATCTAGGAATTAATTTTTAAAAAGTCGGGAAAACAATGAATAAAATGCAATTTTCATTTTACTGCATTGCAAAATTAACTGTGTAAATTTCAAATCAATGTTGTTTTTCGAAAGAAAGTCAGAGCTTTGTTCTTCACATACAGTTTTGTCATGAAGGTTTGGTTCGCGTGAGTACCACGCTGGAGAAAATTTAAAGTGAAGAACTATTCTTTACTCTCAGAGGACATGCAAAAAGCAAGACATAAAGTTTTAGTCTGGCAATCGTGAAGGACTGATTTAAGGATTTTGAATCTGTGATATTCATAGCGATTGAAAACCCTAGTAAGGTAAGTTTTCTTGATATCGTTCAGAACGTGAAGATTTATTCTTAACATTAAACTATTTCATGGTTGAATGCAACGTATTAATTATGTAAACCAGCGTTAGCTTAACTTTATATCAGAACAAAGCTTAGGTAATTTGTTTAATGATGTTAGATGGATGGAATCAGTTTTGTAACATACCGAACATGGAGAAATAGGGTCACCAACATTTTTCCACACCGGGCTGGATAACTAAGAGCGATGAAAGCGGGCCGCATCATCATTATGTTCAATATTTGAGTAAGCAAGAACGAAATCTCAAAGAAAACAGCCTGAACCAGTTTAAAACCAATATATTCATTAACTGAAATCTAGTCCTATCAAAGAAGGAGACGTTCACAAAAATATATGTGCATCGGATCTAAAGTGTACATTTACGAATCTCACAAACTAAACAGTTAATATTGTCAGTGAGATTTGTGAAACCTGCGGGTTATTTGTAATCGCTACGTCCAAACAAGAGATTTGCTTTCAAATTTTAATCAATCAATCAATCAATCATTGAATGTGTTAAAAATATATATTCTGGCGTAGTTTTTGCTCCAAAATCTATCTTCTGTTGTGTATCAGGCGGTGGGTGTTCATTCAGCCTAATTTTTTGGCGCACAGCCTGGTTTTAGAGCTATCGCAACAAAACGTCCTATGGCTATGTATTGGCAAAATGAGCAACGTTTTTTATTAACTAAGAAATTAGACAGAAATTAGGCAGAAATTCACAACTCTACTGCTGGAGTGTTTATGGTATGGGGAATCTGGGCGACCCCCTTCCCCACTCCCCAAACGTATACTCTACAGCCCAATTTAAGAAGTGAAGGCTAGCAATTTTTAAAAACCTTAACTTAGTGGCCACATGATACACAAACTCTCACACCTACTCACACTTAGAACTTTGTCCCATTATGTCTCATGGGAAGTTATTGCTCACTAAAATCAATAGAATGTTTTTCTTTATTGGCACTCCCATAACCATTAGGGACTTTGTACCCTCAGGACTTTCCTTCCCTATGGAAACTGATGGCTGATTTTGAGTGCCACTGGGTTTCTTACACATTTTCATCTCATAACTGTTCCTGCAATTTATTCAACTTTAAATCAACCCTTCCTCCTCCTTCGAGTGGAAGCAACTAAAAATTTATTTGCTTGGTTGATTGCTTTCCTTTTTGCTTAACTAATGATATTTAGAATGGAACAATTAAAACTGCTTGTTTAAATAACAAAAAACAACAGAAAGTTTTTGAAATTAACAGAGCGCCTTTTCCTAGATGTTAACACAAGCAAAGAGTTGTTTACATAAATGTTCACATTGCTTTTTCCTTCAGACACTTCTTTGTTCAGTAATAAATGAAATAAATAAAATACTAGGCTCGCGCTTGTAGACAAAAGTTTTTTCAGTTTCACTTGTTCCTTTTCAGACTTGCTTAAAGTATGAAATGTGCACACCACATTGCCACCTCTCAGAACCTTCTTTCAACAGTTCCTCAGAGGATGGACTGAGGCTGGAATGAAAAACCTGATCGAGTGAAATATTAAAAATCCTTGATTTCTAATTAATTGTGGTAGTAGTAATATCCAACTTGGCATGCAAACTCAACTACCAATGACAAACGCCCATGTGAAAAATTTCGAAGTCGGAGGCCGGGAAGTGGCTTAGCCATTTTTCGCCTGCTCTTTTACGTCAAGCCCCGAGTAGCTCAAACCACAAGTACGTCTGCACGTTCAAATAATTTTTTTTCCCACGAGAAGCTTCTTGCAAAAATACCCGGGGCCATCCCCCCCCCTAGGACAATTTTTTCATTGCATCCATCACCGCAAACACCGCTTCGTTGTGTAATTACTTAATTATATTTTGCTTATGATACAGAACTTTGTTGTATGAGTAATAATCTCCCTCATTAAAAGTGTATCAGGATATCCGGTTGGTCTAAGCGAGCTTTACATTTGCAATCTAATGGACCTAAATGTTTTAGTTACAAATCGTAAAAAACGGAATTAGCACTTGCAGTTATTTGTTCCAATTATTACCTTGTAAAATCCAGAATTAGCAGTTACAATTATTTGTTACAATTATTACCTTGTGCAACTCAATGTTTTACTTGGAACTTCAGCAAAGACAGCACGAGCATCACATTTCCAACATTATTTTTGTTGAAGTTTGAAACAAATAAGCAGTGGAAGTGTGGGAGGAGGAGGGTCAGATTTGAAGTGGGGCTTTTTCTCCACTTGCTAATTGAGAGCAGTACAGTTCCACAATTCCAAAAGAGCTTTTTTACGAAGTTTTAGGTTGAACTCAATTTTGACAACCAATCTAGCTTCATTCATAACTCACCTGAAGGCCAACCTTATCATGGGAAACTAAAAATAATATATCAGTCGCAGTAGCTGGCGCTGAGAGCGAGCCAGCAGGACAAAAACCTTCCTGCTAAAGCCCGAGGAAAACCAAGGGAAAGTACTAGCAGGAGGGTACTATATTCCTAGTTATAAGTCTATTATATTACAGTTCAACCGCTCTGCGGCTAATCAATTGATAATTGAACTCATTTACAAAATACCCGATCATATCATTCAAACTTTTTGCAATTACAACACTAAATCACTTAAAATATCTTCTTTTTTTTATCATTCCTATTATTTTCTGTTGATTATCTGTATGTTCCACCAATTTCTATTTTACCTCACGTCCAATCTTTAAAAATAACATATAAACCATTCCACAAAACAGAATAATGAATTGCCTCTGAATGCATTGCACAGATTTGACAAAATATTATTTATTTTCACTGTCGAAGTCCGTATTCGTGTTTCTTCTTCCGACAAACTTTGCAACAAATAAGATGTAAAATTGTTGACTCTTCAAATTAATCAAATATCTATGTAAACATAAATGAAATTTGGCGAAACTAGCAATTTTTCTTTGGGTATTTCAGATTTCTTTATTTGACGCATGCAACTTTGCAATTTAATTGCGAATGATAGAGCTCTCTCCTGTAAAGAAATAAAGCAAAGAAAAAGACATGTTAAAATGATACTAATCGTTGAAATCGTACAGATAAAAAACGTTTAAATAAACTTGTATCCAATGCAGCACAGAACCACTCTATTTCTTTTAAAAAGTTGATATTATACATACATTGAAGGACCTGCGCTTCTCTGTCCAGGCCTAACTGGGCTTTAGTCCCCCTTTATTTTCCAAACTTGTTTAATTTTTTTCTCTCAGCCCTAAGAAAGACAGGAAGTGAATAAACGAAAATAAACAGTAAGTGATAGCCTGCCCATGCTATTGATTTGATGTGGGATCAAAATCTAGGCTAATAGTATTCACTGTTGATGTTGCTTATTACCCAAATGGATCAAAACAAAACAAAAAGAAGAAGAAAGTGATAAAAGGTGAAAGAAAGTGCAATTTAATCTTCTTCCTGCTCTAATTAGACGACTTTGATTGGTCCCGTTGATTGGTGCAACAGTCAAGGAGATGTAACAAATTAAGATGCCTGCTGAAGTAAAGTGTAGTAAAGCATGTTCTTTCACTTTCTTAACCAATTAAAGATTAAAGTTCTGTTGTTTGAAACGCAAACAGTATGGAGGAAGTTTTTACCATTTTGGGGGTTTACTTTGCAAGAAAGAGAATAAGTGTATGTACACCTTTGCTGAGCATTACTTTAGGGAAATACCAATTATAAGAGCACGTCATTTTAACAGTAGCACGATCGAGTAAACAATAACACTGGTCAACAAAATTTAAGAAGTTTTATGGTTCTGACATAGTGTGTAGTGATTCTTACTAATTTTGACCTGTAGATTAAGAATATGATCTCCATTTTTCTCTATCACGTCTAGTTTTCGAGAACCATGAATTTCGCAAAAACGGTAGTTATGGAAGAAAAGTCTTGGTATTATTAAACTTCATTATTTTCCTATTCATGTCTTACTGCTTTGTATTTATGTATATGTATATATGTGTGTTCGGGTGTGTATGAAAGACAGGGAGAGTAATAAGCACTATACAATTAAGCATTTATATAATACTTAAAAAGTAATATATATATATATATNGATAGAGCTCTCTCCTGTAAAGAAATAAAGCAAAGAAAAAGACATGTTAAAATGATACTAATCGTTGAAATCGTACAGATAAAAAACGTTTAAATAAACTTGTATCCAATGCAGCACAGAACCACTCTATTTCTTTTAAAAAGTTGATATTATACATACATTGAAGGGCCTGCGCTTCTCTGTCCAGGCCTAACTGGGCTTTAGTCCCCCTTTATTTTCCAAACTTGTTTAATTTTTTTTCTCTGCTCAAAGAACGAGAGGAAGTGAATAAACGAAAATAAACAGAAAGTGATAGCCTGCCCATGCTATTGATTTGATGTGGAACAAAATCTAGGCTAATAGTTTTCACTGTTAATGATGTTGCTTATTACCCAAACGGATCAAAATAAAAAAAGAAGAAGAAGAAGAAGAAGAAAAAAAAAGTGTTAAGCGGTGAAAGAAAGCGCAATTTAATCTTCTTCCTACTCTCGTTAGACGACTTTGATTTGTCCCCTTAATTGGTACAACAGGAGCGTAAGGACCGGGGGTGCCTGGAGGAGTCATGTACTGCAAAAGGGTAGATTGGACTTTGTTGAAGAGTGGCCACCCCCTGATAAGTGGTTGGTTAGTGTCAGCAAGGGCATGCGACCGTAAAATACCCAGCTCCAATAAAAATGGTACGTACATTGTTCAGAATGGGAAATCGGGCGTCGGTCCCCCGCTGGTGTGAGAAGAGGACAAGGGGTACCGTGTCAACCACGGATACGGCTAAAGAAGTCAGTGGAAGAAAAGATCAGGATGGGAACGTGGAATGTCGGGAGTCTGACAGGAAGAGAAATGGAGCTGGTGGACTGCATGAGAAGAAGGAGACTAAATATTTTGTGCGTGCAGGAAACAAGATGGAAAGGAAATGGAGGGAGGGAGCTGGTTGATGGTTACAAGTTGCTGTACAGTGGAGGGTCGGATGGCCGGAACGGAGTCGGAGTGATTCTGGATACAGGCTTAAAGAATGAAGTTATAGAAGTGATAAGAAGATCAGACAGGCTAATGCTGGTCAAATTACTTATAGGAAAAAGAGTCGTAAACATCTTATCGACATATGCGCCACAAGCTGGATGTAGTGAGGAGGAAAAGGATAAGTTCTGGGAAAGTTTTGAAGCTCTACTATATGGTATACCGGGAAGAGAAAAGCTAGTAATTGGCGGTGACTTGAATGGGCATGTCGCCAGATGCAAGGATGGCTATGACGGAGTACATGGGGTATTTGGGTATAGAAGAAGAAACGAGGAAGGTGAACTGATATTGGAAGTAGCTGAGAGTTTTCAACGGTACTGCGTGACCACAACATTCAAGAAACAAGATGAACACCTCATTACATATGATAGTGGCGGAAGGAGGTCACAGATTGATTACATCATGACAAGGCAAGATGACAAAAGAGAAATAAGAAACTGTGGGGTGATAAATGGCGACGCCATAGTAAATCAGCATTGTTTGCTAGTAGTGGATTTGGGATGGATGGAGGAGAGGTGCAAGAGCTAGGAGCATCAAGCGGCCCAAAATTAAAGTTTGGAAACTTAACGAAGAAAAAGCACGGTATAAGGAGATGGTATTAGAGAAGAGACAGGATGAACACCGGGATGTTGATGGCACATGGAGTGCAATGAAAGAGGCGACGATGGAAGCAGTTGAAATTGTATGTGGAAAGAACCAAGGGAGGAGAAAAGGTCAAGAGAGAAACATGGTGGTGGAATGATGAAGTGCAAAAAACTGTGGAGAATAAAAAGAAGATGTTTAAAAGTTGGGAAAATGACCCTATAGAAGAAAATGAAAATACATACAAAAAGGCAAACAGAAAAGCTAAAAGAGAGATAGCAAAAACAAAGTGGAATGCTTCCCAAGAATGGTATGAAAAGCTGGACACCAAAGAAGGTGAGACTTCCATCTATCTAATAGCGAAGACAAGGGCAAGAATGGAAAAGGACGTTGGTAACGTGGGTGCAGTCAAGGATGAAAATGGGGAAATACTGTATGAAGAGAAGGAAATACAAAGGAGACGGAAGGAGTATTTTGAAACACTGATGAATGTAGAGAATCCAAGAGAACCTGTTGTGCTCTGCAACCCAACAGAAGGTCCTGTATCATCTCTTACAGAGGAGGAAGTTAGAAGAGCCTTGGAAAGAATGAAAAATGGAAAAGCCAGTGGGCCATCAGAAGTGACAGTAGAGATGATAAAAGCACTTGGAGAGGATGGAGTGAGATGGATGACGGAGTTGTGCAATAAAATCATGAATGAGGAAAGGATTCCAGAAGATTGGAGAGATAGTTATATTGTCCCTATCTTCAAACAGAAGGGAGACAACATGGAATGTGGGAACTACAGAGGGATAAATTTAATAGAGCATATAATGAAAGTTATGAAAAGGATCATTGAACAGAGACTTAGAGATATCATAGATATTGATAAAATGCAGTATGGCTTTATGAAAGGAAAATGCACTACTGATGCAATTTTTATAATGAGACAACTACAGGAGAAGAGACTGGAGGGAAACCAAACACTCTACTGTGCATTTATAGATCTGGAGAAAGCCTATGATCGTGTGCCACGAGAGGTTGTCTTCTGGGCCTTGCGGAAGAAGGGAGTACCAGAGAAGATGGTAAAGGTGATACAGGAAATGTACGAAGGGGCAAGAACCTCGATCAGATCAGAAGACGGACAGTCAGAGGCTTTTGAGGTCAATGTGGGACTGCATCAGGGTTCTGCACTGAGCCCATTTCTGTTTGTCACTGTAATGGATGTGGTGACAAATGGGCTGCGAAACGAAGAAGCTTGGGAACTTCTCTTTGCTGACGATATAGCTGTCACTGCTGACATCGAACCAGATCTGCAGGATAGAATGGTAATGTGGCAAAGGACATTGGAGAGGCAAGGAATGAAAGTAAATGCAAAGAAGACGGAGGTGATGGGATGCTGCAAAGAAGGAGGAAGGGTATTGGACATGAGAGATGGCAGTGGTGACCACCTGAAACAAGTAAAAAGTTTCAAATACTCAGGATCGACCCTGGAAGGGACTGGTGGTTGTGAAAGAGAAGTAAAGGAAAGAATAAAAGCTGGTTAGAATAAGTGGAGAGACGTGAAAGGCATAGTCTGCGATAAAAGAATCCCCCGGCGGGTGAAAGTAAGGGTATATAGAACAATGATCAGACCAGTGCAGGTGTACGGAGGGGAAACCTAGGCCCTTAGAAAGAAGGAGGAGCAAATGCTTATGCAGACGGAAATGAGGATGCTGCGGTGGATTCTTGGAGTGTCGTTGCGGGAGAGATGCACAAACGAGGAAGTAAGGAAAGTGGTAGGAATAACATGCTTTAGCATCAAGTTGAAAGAAGCCAGATTAAGGTGGTTTGGACATGTAGCAAGAAGAGATGAAAGTTGTCAGTCCAGAGGGTACGGCGAGAACCAGTTAGAGGGAGGCGATCGTTCGGAAGGCAGAGGTTGAGGTGGAGGCACATCCTGAACCGGGAGATGGAAAGCAGAGGACTGACGGAAGGAGATGCAATGGACAGAGTTCGTTGGCGCCAACAACTACGTGCTGCTGACTCCTGACGACAGGGAAAACAGCAAATGGAAGAAGAAGAAGTTGATTGGTGCAACAGTCAAGTAGATGTAACAAATTAGGATGCCTGCTGGAGCAAAAGTGTAGTAAAGCATGTTCTTTCACTTCCTTAACCAATTAAAGATTAATGTTATGTTGTCATGTTTGAAGCATATGCTACCTTTTAGTCTGTTTTTGTTTCTAAAATATTACCTACTGTGTGTTAAAATACATTTTCAACGCCATGATTTAGTGGGTAGGAATGGGAGCGGCCAAGCAAAAATTGTGTTAATAGGCCATTAAAATGTCCCAAAAAATGTTCGATTAAAGAGAAAGCAGTAGTTACCACAGCGTAAAAGTGTGATTCTAAGGGTCTATGTAGAGGATGTATGAAGAAAGAGAAAAGACAAAGGGTCAAAAGCTCTTTGAAACCAGTAGAAAAGAAACCAATTCAATCAAAACATCAAAAATAACGAAATTTCAACGAAGATTGAGTATTTGAAGAGACTAAGATCTATACCGAAAAACCAAATCAGCCTACTTTTTTTCCCCTAAAAATTGCTTTCGAAAAACAAAAGTAGAAGAAGAGGTAAAATAATATCTGTCCACTAAGAGAAGACAGTGATAGAATCCTGATAGTGCATAATGTACAGAAGGCAAACAGCATACATGGAGATTTTATCATTTTGGGGGTGTTACCTTGCAAAAAAGAGAATAAGTGTATGTACATCTTTGCTGAGCATTACTTTGGGGTAACACCAATTATAAGAGCACCTCATTTTAACAGTAGCATGATCGAATAAACAATAATAAATCAATTAAAATCAGGAAATATAATGAACCATTATTAACTATAAAATTTGGGGTTGAAAATTACAAACCAGAAAGCTTGATAACAATTTAATGAGAAAATTAAAGTTCTTTAAGAAATTGAAATTAGTGTCACCCAAAGCTCCAGTGGAATATATTGCAAGACTTCTTTACTCATTGCAACGTATGGTATATGAGTATGGAGATCATATAGAATGCCATCATTAGCAGAGCTTAAAAAATGCTTATATTAAAACAGCAAGACTTAGCTTAATATTGCCATCTTCAGTTCCAAGCTATCAAATACCTAGCTGTGTTCAATAAGATATCTCTAAATAAGGAAACTTTCATTTATTGCAAATAAGTCTTACATTGGTCTGTCACATAATATTATTACTTAGTTCATTTTGAAAAACCAGAACACAAAATAGATGAGAGACAACCGGAAGGTCATACAGATCTTTTTTCCAAGAAACACGTCCGATGAGCCAGGCTCAAAGTTTCTTAACATGTCGTTGACATGAGCCTCAGATATTTCTGAAATGTTTCTTAAATGTTTCTTAAGTATTGACTCTTGTTTTAGCTTACGATGAAGACACTACAATGCGTGCCACACCGTAACAAATTCGAAAACAATTATTCGAAGTTTCGAACCTTTCGTGATAATTTGTGATTGTAATGATCAACACGCATTTTCATTTCTCTCATTACAGGAGCTTGGTTTCTTTAACCGTTACTTCAGTGTAGCGTGTACTGTAATACAGGGAAATCTTGTTACTTTTTATATTTGTTTTAGAATTAAGACACACGCAAATAAGCAATTCACACTGGCTGCTTGTGGCTTCACGGAAAAGATAACACAAAGAGGACAAGAAACAACCATAGATATTCCGAAAATTGCACTGGAAGAAGCTTTAAACCTGAAATGTCAGCACTGCATGCAAGGGTTCAAAAGTCAACAAGGACTTTCTGTTCACCTCAAATGTAAATAACCAGCTATTGATGTTAGAAGTCAATTATCCAGTAGTGATAAACCTTTGAATGAAACGCCTGAATCTCAAAGCAATGAGACTGCATCACGTGAATCGGCTGATAATGTTGTGCAAAGCTCAGAGTCTTCATCAGCCATTGAAAGACGCCGTGGAAGTGACGTAAGAAAATTGATAACAAACAAGTTCATAGCCAAGGCTATTGCAGCAGTAGAACTTGGAGAGAAAGCCATCGATGTTGCAGATCGCTTGAATGTTAGCAGGGTGCAATTATTCAAATGGCTTTAAATTAAGGTCAAGATCTCACATGCTGCTGTAGACGAAAAAAAAAAGATGAATAAAGTTTCTCGTCCATTGAAAAAGTAGAATGAACTATACAAAGCTCAAAATAAGACGTTTTTTGGCGCGAGGAGTCAAGGTCCACGAGTTGATTTTAACTGGCTATGGAAAAAGGCCAGAGCTATTTATCGAGAACAACAAAGTAATGAAGATGCAGTTATAAAGAAACACGGAATCGTTAACATAATGAAAAGAAATCATCTGAAGATGCAGTTGTAAAGAAACACGGAATCGTTAACATAATGAAAGGAAATCATCTGAAGTTCCAGCGAGCACAAAGGAACAGAAAAATGGGCCAGGAGCCTTTTAGGGAGGACAGGATGAAATGGCACAACACTTTAAGAGATCGCTTGGTGAAAATTTGAAGTGGTCAATATTATCATCCAGTGTATGCTCGGTTTGTGCTAGCTCAGCGTTTTAACGTGGATTATTCTGCCTTGCACTTTGCCTCGACACGAAATAAACATATGAGTACATTGAACCATAAAACAAGGAGAACAGGAACAAAACAATATGGGTAAGCCAGACTAGTGCCGGCTTAGAAAAGCATCAGTGCACCCTTCATATCTGCTTTCACCCTGAAGAGCAACAACCGAAAGTGGGTATCATATTTCCTGGGCAGGGAAAAGAATTTCTGCGGTCGACAAGTCATCCTGGCACCCAGATGTGTACGTGTACTTGTAGAAAAATGTATGTAAAAATGGGACCAAGTAACATTGAAACCTGTTGTTCCAAAGTGTTTTGTTCTTTTTCTAGATAATTTAAAGGGACAGGTTAATGATGAATTTAAGCAGACGGTGGCAAACGCTGATGGTGTCCGTTGGTATGAGCTGCTAGATGGAACAGACATCTGGCAGCCGGTTAATACTGGATATGCCGAGTTACTGAAGGTGAAAGTGTGACAGGAAACCTACAAATGGTTAGATTCAGAGGAGAATGCATACAAGTGGTATGGAGAGGATAATAAGTTTACTGCTTGTGATTGTCGAGTGTTATAAGACTGTAGATAGGAGAGGCCTGCAACAGTCTTTCAAATGTAAACGAAACGTGATGTAATCCAATTGGAAAATTGGTACTGGCACCTTTAACGTGCTTAGCGTTATTCACGTTTCCCATTGGAAGACAGCAATTTTGTTCTATTTTACTTGAGATTNGACATGGATGTTTATGTTAAATGGGTCCAAGTAACACTGAAACCTGTTGTTCCAAAGTGTTTTGTTCTTTTTCTAGATAATTTAAAGGGACAGGTTAATGATGAATTTAAGCAGACGGTGGCAAACGCTGATGGTGTCCGTTGGTATGAGCTGCTAGATGGAACAGACATCTGGCAGCCGGTTAATACTGGATATGCCGAGTTACTGAAGGTGAAAGTGTGACAGGAAACCTACAAATGGTTAGATTCAGAGGAGAATGCATACAAGTGGTATGGAGAGGATAATAAGTTTACTGCTTGTGATTGTCGAGTGTTATAAGACTGTAGATAGGAGAGGCCTGCAACAGTCTTTCAAATGTAAACGAAACGTGATGTAATCCAATTGGAAAATTGGTACTGGCACCTTTAACGTGCTTAGCGTTATTCACGTTTCCCATTGGAAGACAGCAATTTTGTTCTATTTTACTTGAGATTTTATTCTATGACATGACATTTTTTCTTCCCTACCCCTCTATCTGAACCTGGCAATGTTTTTTACGTGCTTGACTACAATTTTAGACAACGTTTTTTCTCATTTTCCATTTATAGATACTTTTGTGGTACTATTCAAACTAGACAGGATGAGGTTTAGCAGTTCACAAGAGTTCAATGACAAGAGTACAGTAAAAGAAATTCCTAAAACAAACCTCAGAATATTGTACCTGGTTCTATTTCTCTTCTCATCTTTTACTTGAAAAGCAGGCAACAAATAAAAGAAGAGAATAATTCTCTGTTTCTGTAAACCATGGACCAAAATAAATGGCTAGCCAAGTACATGAAAGCAAAATACTGCCTTCTGGCTCAGTTCTTTCTCTCTGGAACAGAGTTTTCCATTATTTTGCCAACTCTGGAACCTTATTTGAAAGAGATTCAAACAAAAAGGGTTCAGTTGTTTTTCGGAATAATCTTTGCTTCCTATTATGTTTCTGGTAGCATATTAGCCACAGTACTTGGTCGTATCTTGGATAGAACTTTAAAATTCTGTCGTATAATGATGCTAATCAACGCAATTACGGCAGCTGGTTCCTTACTCTATAGTTCTGGATACTCTCCCTACCTTATTTTGCTAGGAAGATTTTTAGGTGGAGCAGCTGATTCTATATTTGCAGTTACGTATGGAGAATTAAGTCGATGTTTCCCTTATAAAGAGTTCAGTCGGCAAGCAGAACATTTGATGATTTCTTTTTCGATAGGGTTTTGTGTTGGCCCCGCACTGAACACGATTCCAACAAACGTAGAGTGGAACATTAAGTTTATGACCATTCGCTACACAAATGCACCGGGTGTTCTACTTTTTGTTGGGAATACTGTACTTGGCATACTTACATACATTTTTATTTGTGATTTATCCAGCGAAAAACAAAATATTTTGTCAGAGCAATTAACAGAGGAAAAAGAAAATGATAACATAGCAGAACAGACCAGTTACCAATTTCATCAAGGGATTAATGACGAGAATTTCAGTATTGAGTACAATTTTCCTAACAGGAACAAACCTAATAGAGTTAGAGAACCGTGGTACAAAGTCTTGAAAGAATTTTTGGGTCAAACTGATGTAGATATTCTTATTTATGGTAATATAGTTTGGTCTTACACTACCATAACTAATGGTGCCCTTTTACCTTTGGTAGCAGAAAACATCATCGGTTTAAGCATGCGATCCCTTTCTTTCATGTATATGGGCAGTGGATTTATATTAGTAGTTTTGCTGTGTCTAAGTCCACTTGTTCTTAAACGATATAACAGTGTTACAATTTCCATAGCAGCATTCATAACTTGCTTAGTTGGACTCTCGTGTCTAAGTTTATGCATCTTATGTAGAGACTTTCCGAAAGGATTGCCAGGAACATTGTTGTTCGTCTTTGCTATTTGTTACTTATTAAGTTGGTGTTTTAACTCTATAGTTTTGAAGACTTTGCTATCACAATGTATAGCCTTAGAAAATCGAAGTTTTTGTCAGGGTATTTTTTGTGTTGTTGAGTATAGTACCTGTATAATTGGTGGCCTAACCAGTGGTTTCCTGTATGATATTGCTTTGTATTATTGTGCATGGGCAGGGGTCATGGTAACTGGTGCAATCTTTGCATTTTCCTACCACTATCAGCTGTTGGGCTACAGATAGGCATTTAAGCAGTGCAAGAAGATGTTGAAAACTGCTATTTTAAGAAATTATTAAGTGCTAAAATTATCAGCTCAGTTACACACAATGTGAAAGACTGTTAAAAGTAAGAATCTGTAATCAGAGAAAAGCCTTGTTTTTCATTTTGAGACCAGGGAATAGCTTATGTATAAATAGAAATAACTTTTGAATACTTTTTCAATAATAATACTCAATAATGGGCATAAATTAACATCTTTCCCTATTGAAAACAAGGGTTTTGAAGTGGAGTAATAGGACTCGTAAATTTTTGCATCAGAAATTAAAGCTAGGTTCCTTTGGTAGAAATTAACAATCCTAAACAGTGCAGGTTACAATTCCTTTGGTAAGGCACACTACTTACTTGATCCACTAATAATTTTAGCTTACATTTGTTAACAAATGTAAGTTAACAAATAAGCTTTTTTTATCCTGCATTCTAATGCATTTGATTCGTATTGATATTTTGTGAATGTTTTGAGGTTTTTAGATTGGTACCTGTGACGTTTTACTTTTCCCGTTTTGAATAAATGGGGGAAATATTGGTAGCCTGGATGACTTCCCGTGTGCTTTGTATTAATTTTTCATATGTCGCTTTAAATAAAAATAAATAAATAAAAATCAGCTAAATCACAATATTTATTTATTTTTTGTGAATTATGCCGTTATTACTTGCAAATTCGCCACTGAAATAGTGACAACTTAGTCTGTTTTTTGACCAGTTTTGTAACTTTATGACAATGACCGGCAACAGCGATGGTGATGACAAATTGAAAAAAACGTTTGCAGCGACAGAGGTTCACTACCTGTTGGTTCATTATTTTATGTTTTATCAAGTGTATAAAGTGTACTGTATAAAACTATCCTGTCTAGACCATAGATCCTAGCTACCAACCTAGTGACGTGAGGTTGTCACCAGTTTCTTAATTCGACCAAAGAGCAAATCAGATCTTTGGGAAATTCATTACAAAATTATGATCCACGGTCAACTTAATCGATCATCTTTTATATGACATATATTTGGCATGGTGGTACTGCACAAAGATTCAATATAGTAACGCTATAGTGAACACAAATATTTAACATTCTTTGAATGTTAGCTGTGGCTCCGAAAACTCTGTCTACCATGTTACTTGCGTCACCGTAGCTCTCTCTAGGACAATTATATATTGACAGGGAAAAATTTCTTATAGCATGGAGCACATTTATATAAATTACTCCCTAGAAAAATGCACGCTTGTAAGTGATGAATCCAACTATGTCTTATAGAATAGATCAGGTTTTGTAAAGAAGTGTAATAACGAGAGACATTTCTCAGTATTGAGGCATAAATTACTTTTATCTGCCACAAAAGAAAATAATTTAATCTCTTTAACTTCAGAGAAAGTGGCTTCTCAACACATGGGAATAGTGTTTTTCTGTATAGTCTGAAACTGATTAAAAGCATTAGTGGGGTTTGCAAATGATATAAAATGTTTTTACTTTATCTGTCTCCAAACTGCACAATTCCTTGGTTATTTCCCTGGTTCACTCTTTTATTGTCAAAGTATTTTAAGTCTCAATAACCCACTCAAAAGAATATAATATTTTCCGTATGAGATCATGATATCTACAACTGACCAAAGCCGCTTATTATCCCTTCCGTGTGAACTTTTCTAATAAAAGCGAAGATTCATACAGGTTGGTTATTGTTGCACAGCAAATCGAACTCTGACACTCTTAAAGTGGCTGTTGCATAAATACTCGATTTTTTGCTTAAGGTAACCTTTTTCCCACACTACTGCAAAAAAGGTAATTTGCTTTCTATTTTTTCAAAATATATCTGTCTGTTAAAGTACGTCGAATGTTTTGTGATGTATTGAAGAATCTCTTTCAAAATAGACCCAATGCTGAGCAACACCTTCCTTTGGAAGAAAACAATTACTTTTTCTCTCAAAAGAATTATTGAAAATAGTTTTTGTATCCATTACCAATCTATCCACGTTCTATTATTATTATTATTATTATTATTATTATTATTATTATTATTATGGGGGTAAAGTCTATGCGTCCAAGTTCGTGCCCCTGGATAACCTCTCTTTGTTGAGAGGTGAACCGAATATAGACAGTCCGGAAGTATTTCTGAGTTGTTGTTTGCGAATTCTCGTGTTGTTTCAATGAGTTTTCTGAAGAAAAAACCGACTGAAGGGAAACCTGGAAGTCGGAGGGTCTCTGACGACCCGCAGGAAAGAGTTCTTATTAGAACTGGGGAAGTTTCTAGGCCGGAGGCAAGTGAAAATGTTGAAAGTTCCAAGGATGGCAGTCGCACGGAGGAACCAATGTGTAGGAAGGGGTGGAAAGGAGAGAAAAGAGGCAAGATGGGACGGACTGGTTTGTTCAAAAGCAAATGGAGCCATTTTGAAAGGAAAGTACTTTGGGAATGTTTCGTGAGGAGTGGTGGTCGAAGGGCAGATGGCTACATTGGGAAAGTTAAGGAGATGTGGGATGGGAGAGATGTCAGTGTGAGGAGTGTTGCTAGTCTTCTTTCGCAGCTAAAGCAAATTGAAGCCAATGGGTTGTTGTCAGTCGTAGAACGCGGCGAGATTGAAAGAATGGTCAGAGAGGAAGCTTTAGTTGAGGAAGAGTCCAGCGAAGGAGAAGTTGACTTTTGTATCAGGCCGGAGAGTGGTTTAGGTGAAATGGAGATAGAGAATGTCGTGGTAGCTAATGATGCTGAGGAAAGGGATTTAAGAGTAGTTATAGAGAGAGTAGATGTATGGAGAAGGGGTGACGATATGAGAGCGTTGAGTAACGATGAAAGTGGAGCCCTGGCATTGCTAAGAGAGGTGTACCATAGCGAGGATGTTGTTGAAGTACCAAGTTTGAAGGCTCAGGATGGTAGAAAAATAGGGGAGGAGGTGAAGCTTGTTGATGGATTGATGCACAATCTGGTAAGAGACAGTATGACTGTGACTGAGATTAATCGGTTACTGTATGCTGGATCATATGTGGTTGCATCCCGGTTAGGTGTGATGGGAAAAAACAAAACAGTTAGAAAGAAGAAGCCATGGTGGCAGAGGAGGTTGGAAAAGAGCATTGGCGAGTGGAGGAAAGATCTTGGACGAATTGAGGAGATAAAGCAAGGGAATAAGGTTCGTCAGGTTGTTCGTGATAGATTGAATAGGAAATATGAGCTTGTAGTGAAGGGAACGATGACAGTCAGCACAATGTTGAAGAACAAAATTTCTTCCGCTAGTGCTAAGATTAGACAGTTTGTTGGGAAAAGCCTTGCCAGGAGACAGAACAACCTTTTCAAGAACAATCAATGTCAACTCTACAAGGAGCTTAATGGCAATGGACATAAGATGGAATCCTCTGCTCCTAATGCAGATGAGGCAAGAGAGTTCTGGAGTATTATCTGGTCCGAGGAAAAGGAACACGACAAGGAAGCAAGTTGGTTGGGTGATGTAAGGGAAAAGTTTGCAGACGTAGAGAAACAAGAGGACATTATGGTGGCTCTGCAAGATGTTAAGGCAGGGATAAGAAAGATGGCAAACTGGAAAGCCCCTGGACCTGACTGGGTCAGAGGTTACTGGTTCAAAAAGTTCACCTCGCTACACTTGTCAATTGCAACAACTCTGCAGGAGTGTTTGACGTCAGGCGTGGTACCCGACTGGATGGTCAAGGGGAGGACAGTTTTAATTCAGAAAGATTCTGGAAAGGGGACAGCAGCTAGTAACTATAGGCCGATAGCTTGTCTACCATTGATGTGGAAGCTGCTCTCTGGAATCTTTGCTGAAAAGATCTACGGTCATCTTGTAAATAATAATCTTCTTCCTGAGGAACAGAAGGGATGCAGGAAGAAGTCACGTGGCACGAAAGATCAATTGATGATCGATAAGGCAATTTTGCACGAGGTCAGGGCTATGAAGAGAAACCTTAGCATGTGCTGGATTGATTACAAGAAGGCATATGATATGGTCCCTCACAGTTGGATTTTGGAGATGCTGGACATGGTTGGAGTTGCAGAGAATGTGCGGAGTTTGCTGAAAGGAAGTATGGCTGAATGGAAGACAGTACTGACGGCTAATAATGAGGTGCTTGGTGAAGTTAACATCAATCGGGGAATATTCCAAGGTGACTCCCTTTCCCCTTTGATCTTTGTTATTGCAATGATCCCGCTGAGTATTTTACTCAACAGAGAGAAGCTTGGATATTTCTTCGGTCACGGTAGGGTGTTGGTCAATCATTTATTGTTTATGGACGACTTGAAGCTATTTGGACGGAGTAAACGTGAGTTGGAGGCATTGGTCGAGGTGGTGAGGGTTTACTCTAGGGACATTGGGATGGAGTTTGGGTTAGATAAGTGTGCTGTTTTGGAAATTAGACGAGGTGAAAGGGCTGAATGTGAGGGAATCGAGCTACCGAGTGGGGAGTTGATGAAGGAGGTTGATGAAGATGGGTACAAGTACCTGGGAGTGCTAGAAGGGGCGAAAGTAATGCAGAAGAAGATGAAGGAGAAAATTGGGAATGAGTACCTACGACGTGTGAAATTGCTGGCAAAGTCGAGGTTGTATGCTGGGAACTTGGTTCGCGGCATCAATGCGTGGGCAGTTAGTGTTGTCCGATACAGCTCTGGAATACTGGATTGGTCTGATGCTGAGCTACGTAAACTTGATACCAAGACAAGGAAGATTTTAACGATGAATGGTGCTTTCCATAGGAATAGTAGTGTAGGTCGTCTGTACATCGGAAGAAAGGATGGGGGTCGTGGCCTGATCAGCGTTGAAGATTGTGTGAGGCAGGAAGAGTTAGGGTTAGAAGAGTATGTACATGCTACTGAGGAGACGATTTTGGAACAGGTGGCTGGAATGATTATGCATGGAAGGGAGACAAAGAAGCATTACAAGACGAGAGTGGTTGAGGAGAGAAAGGAGAGATTGATGGAGAAGGCTATGCATGGTAGGTTCTTTCGGGAGATGGATGAAAATGCAACAGAGAGATCAGTACAGTGGGTTAAAGGTGGTTTCCTTGCAAAAAGCACAGAGGCATTTGTGTTTGCTGCTCAAGAGCAAGCATCGAGGACAAGGTTGGCGCAGTCGAAGTGGGATGGTGGTGTTAGTCCTATGTGTCGCATCTGCGGAATTGAATCTGAGTCAGTTTGGCATGTTGCGTGTGGGTGTAAGGTACTGGCTCAGAAGGAGTACAAGAGGCGACATGATAGGATGGGATTGAGAATATATTGGGAGCTGTGCAAGAAGTATGGGTTGAAATGTGCGGGGAAATGGTTTGAAGAGGTGCCTGACAAAGTTAGAAAGAGTGAAGATGGTAGGTTTGAAGTTTGGTGGGATAGATCAGTGGAGACAATGCAACAGGTGGAATGTAATCGTCCGGATGTTGTTGTTGTTGACCGCACTAAGAAGAGATGGCTGGTTGTAGATTTTGCTGTGCCTTCCGATCGAAATGTGACAGCTAAAGAAGAAGAAAAGGTCACTAAGTATTCTCCCTTGGCCCAACAAATCCGAAAGTTACATAGTGTATGTACCAGCGTTGTCCCAATCGTCGTGGGAAGCTTAGGAGTGGTGACGAAGCGCTTGGAGCGCAGTTTGAAAGAGTTGGGCATCCCTGATGTCTTGGGTGGACTCCAAACATCTACCATCATTGGAACTACCAACATATTGAGGAAGGTGCTTAACCTCTAAAGCTACTGGTCGGTAGCCGGGGTTAATTTTGCTAGTCGGGCAGTTGAATACCATCGCCCTGTGCGGGCTGTCATGCTGGACATGAACTTTGTTTATTATTATTATTATTATTTTTATTGTTATTGTGATGAAAAGTTCGCGAGAGCCGAAAAAGTGCAGACGTGTTTCTCTTGCTCCATGATTTTATATGTTTTATTGAAGTAAGAATTGCTATTTAAAGCTTGATTTTAAAGTATAAGAAATGGATAAAGTATGGATTGTAATCCTGATGTTACTTTACTACCAAAATATAAAAGTGGTATCGAGGAAAAATGCCGATATTGTGGTAGAACTTTCAAAAGTATATCAAAACACACATGGCGTTGCTTAAGGAAAATGACTCAGCCTTTGCATACAGATATTAGAAACGATGGAAACGAGTTTGTTCGAATTGAAAAACAGAATCTTTAAATTCTCCTTCTTCACTACATCCACCTTAAGGAAGACCCTCTCAAAACCAAAAGATCCAGTCCCACTTGAGAAAAAGGAACAACGTAGTTTACAGACTACAATGCAAGGACTGTCCTGCCTCCTACATAGGTGAATCAAAGCGTTCCTTGGGTCAAAGAGAAAAAACACACAAGAGAGCTGTTCAGAAAGGTGACACTAAGAATCATAGAATAGCCGAACACTGCTGGACACAGTATCATACCTTTGACTGGGAAAATAAAAGAATTACAGACAAGGAAATCAACACAACAACAACAAGAATAAAAGAAACAATCTATTCCCTGCAATGCAGCTATTACAGAGAGTAAGATATGCTCTTGATCTGAGTGTTGTGCTTCCGAGAATGAATGTTTTCTTTTCCTTTTTCTTATTGTGGTGTTAATTTCTTCGTCAAAAATCTGTTTTTGTAAATGATAATTCTTGCATGTTGTAGGACTAATTCAATCTCATTAAAGGTTATCAAAAGTAGTAAGGGCCCCAGAATCGAACCTTGAGGAACTCCACAGGTGACTTTCAGGCTCGGAAATTTCTGTACCAACTCGTACCGATTGAGTGCGATTGAAGAGATAGTTCGTAAAAAGATCTTTTTCGGCTCCATAAATACCGTAGGAAGATAAAGATTCTAATATTTGACCGTGGCTCAGCATATCAAACGCTTTGCTGGGGTCGATAAAAATGGCTCCTATCATTTGACCCTTATGCGTATTTTCTCTAATTCTATCAAGAAGTAAGGTGGCTGCTAGCTCAGTGTTTCTTTTCTTTCAAAAACCAAATTGTGTGAACGATCATAAACCTTTTTCTTCGAGATGTTGAGACACTTGCTGATGAACTAATCTTTCAAAGATTTTGGAACAAATTGGCAGAACACTAACCGGTCGATAACTTTCCAGTTCGTGTTTTGCTCCAGACTTGAAGATAGGCGTGACAACAGCATACGTAAAGTCTTCTGGTACAGTACCGATTCGAAGAATAGAGTTTATCACATGAGTGAACGGTTTTGCGATGATGATTGCTATATCCTTGAACATAACAGGAGGCATGCCGTCATGGCCGCACGCTTTGTTCCTTGAGAGTTTTTTCAGATGTTTAAAAACTTCATTAACACGGATTTCTTTGAACTTGAAAGTACTATAAGTTTTAGGAAAACACTGTGCTGGTTTCGACCAGATATACTTTTCAATGGCATAGCTTTCTCCTTTACGATGTTGGCTATAGTTGCAAAATACAAGCAAAATTTCGCAGCAATTTTTGACGTATTTGATGTAAGAGCACCGCCGACAAGAAACGTTTTTGTCATGGAAGACACTGAAATCAATTCTACGGTCGGCATTTGATCAGCACGGCCCGTGGATAACAAAGAGAGTGAAGGGTAAAAAATCTCCCTAGCTAAATTGTCAGATTAAATTTGAAATGAACTCCCGTGATGTACTTTACCGTAAATTTCGAAAATCAAAATCGACAGCTGACTACGAAAATTACAAAAAACAACTTAACAAAGTTAACACCAGCGTTAGAAAAACAAAAAATAAACATTCGCAAATCATGTTACGAGAATCCACATCGAGTTCAAATAAATTTTGGAAAACTCTCAAAAAGATTTTCCCAACAAAAGAGAAACCTTCCATGACAAAAACGTTTCTTGTCGGCGGTGCTCTTACATCGGATTTTTCTCAATGTAGATGGAATCGAATTAATTTTCTTTCAAGTCACTACGTAAGTTTTCAGGTACGTAATTTGCAAAGTTTCTACATTTAATTGTTTCAAAAATCTCCTTTTGCTTGTTTATCGTTCTATCACAAGTAATGACGTCATTATCACTCAACGTATATGGAACAACTTTAATGTTTGTTAATGACTCAGGTTTGTTTGACAATATAACATCGATTAAAGTTTCTAAGTGTGTTGTTATATGAGTGTCACACTTGTCATCAAGATAATTACTGTTGACATCTCCGATAATTATAGTCTCTTTGTTCTCATGAACCATTTTCAAAAGAGTTTCATTGAAAATTTCAGTGAAATTTTTACAAAGATGTTTTGAACTGTTTGGTGGCTTCTACAAAACACACAAAAATATGCCTTTGAGTGTTTTTGTAAACATAAAAATTCGATTTCCGAGTTTTCGATGTCATGTCTCCTTAAGTACTCAATCTCCTGATTTACATAAATTCCAACACCTCCTCCTGCATTCTCTATCTTTTCTCTCGAAAACAAATCCAGAAACTTGAATTAAACTACTTGGAATTCAAATGTTTAACATAGTCTCTGTAACTCCAAAAATCTTAGTTTTGCTCAACAACGAATAACGAAACTAAATCAATTTTTCCCAGTAATCCACATAAATTTTAGTGCCCAATTAAGAATTTTGCACATAAAGCAAAACCCCCAAAATCAAGCAAAATAAAAAATATAAGCCAAGTTGCATAAACACGTGTGCTTTCCGCTATGTTTGAAGCCAGAGTGATATAAGTTAATCGAGCCCTCTATTTTCCTGTGTAGAACCACTGGTGAGGGTAACAAGTTGACTATTAAAAACAGAATAACTTGTTATTCTAAATTGATGAGAATTGCTTTCTACTCACTCCACCAAGTACAGGATGTTTGTTCACTGTTCTATTCTGAAATAATCCGCCATGTTGAAAGTTCTGGACAGGACGTCGATGTTCACAAATAAAAATCCAAGAGTTTTGAGACCATTATCCCAAGACTATTATCCCTGAATAGAGCTGGTTTAAACTAAATTCGAAAAAAAGGTTACCTTTTTGATATATAAAAGCTAAAAATCAAGAGTTAAACACAAATGTTCAGCATTCACATAATTGTCCAGCAAGCTCTGTGCCTTCATTGATGTTGAAAACACAAATCAGTTATGTTCAGTGCTATTCCAGCTTCAATACTTCCTTACAAGTTGATAAATGTTAACAATTCAAATTCAGTGGAAACGTACTACTAATACCTGAAAGTCTGACATGAACCATAACAAATATCCTCTTCAATAAGAAATATCCTCTTCAAACAATCAAGATGACAACATGAAATACGACATAATATCGAATGCAACAATTAAAAGGTTGCCTGAAAAGGGAATCAGACTATCAAAAACACCTGAAGAATAAACTATTGCTAATGACTTTTTCAAATGCCATCTGGAATGCAAAGAAATACAAAACGTTAACAGAGAAATACAAATAGTCCAAAGTACCATCTACGAATACTTTGCTAATAACTACGGTGCAGTTAATAGCGAATCTGATAAGTTAAAACAACAGTACCAGCATCTCTCCAGGCGGCAACTTAAAGAAAGAACTTAAAAGGCTAAAGAATGAAAACAGTGAGTTTAATAATCGAAAAGTCCGATATATTCCCAGACTGATCAGAGCAAAGTACTCAAAAAAAGAAAATGAACAGTTTAATCGAGACCACAACGCTGAAATGAAAACAAACATCTGGCAGTATTGTAAGAAAACGCTCAAACCACCAAGAGACAACACTGAAACAGATTTTAATGAAAGGAAATGCTTTGAACACTTCCAAAATGTATCCCGTAAAAATCCAAATAAAGCAACAAGTGACTTTCCATCTTGGATGAAATCACTTGATAAACCTACGGAACTTTTTAATGAGAACCCTTCGTCGTACCGTGAAATAACCAAAATCGTAAATAAAATGAAGTCTAGTGGTTCACCTTGCCCTTACGATCATGAGTATCATTGTACTCAAATACTGCCCGTACTTGCAAACTCTCTTTTACCACATTATTTCGCATTGTTGAATCAACTGTACATGTTCATAAGAATGGAAATATGCATTTACCATCTTGTTCTACAAACGTGAATGTAACAAACAGCCGAAAAACTTCCGACCAATAACTCTTCAGCCAATATTTGCAAAACTACTATCGTCACTAATTAGAAGCGGAATGTATACATACCTAGTAAAGAATAACTTCATCAAAATGAACTTGCAAAAAAGGTTTTTGGGCAGAAATTTCAGGTTGTATTGAGCACACAGAACTTTTGATGTACATGATTAACCATGCACGTCTGAAACAAAGATAAGTAATCATCACCCTATCAGACCTGAACAGTGCTTTTTGCAGAGATTAACCATCGGATCATCCCATAAAGGATTGAATACCATCACTTTCCAGATTCCATAAAAGAAATAATCATATCTTATTACACCAAAAAGCATACAACGGATCCAATTCTGGTAGAAAAAGGTGTTTTACAAGGTTAATGTTTGAGTCCCTTCTTACACAATGTAACAAAATTTCAAAAACGTTGTGCTTGAATCGTTTTTATTGACGTTTCTGGATCAGATTTTTGCGCTGATTGCAAATATGCCATTTGCTTTCCTGTTCGTTCATTTTTCCATAAGTGTCAACTTTGCATTTCTGGTACCTGGCATTTTTGTGGTACCTTCATTTTTGTCAGGAGAAGTGATTACACAACAAAAACAACCGATTTTCAACCATTAATCTTTATAAAGTTCAACTTAAAAGGAGCGCTGCATGCTAATGCTAACTGATCAAACATAAACTTATGTTGAGCCGACTAGATGTCTAAGCTTCCCGTCTAGGCTCCTACCATTTAGCTAATTCAGCGCAGTTTGTTTGTTTGTTTATTTAGCAATCACCAAATAAGAGCGATGTGAACAAAGCTATTGACGTGCAATGATCTTTAATGCAGAGTTTTGTGCAGCATAATAAGTATGGTTACAATTACGGGAAAGGTGATCAAAAGTCAAGCATTACCCTTCGCTTCATAACTGCTTCATATTTTGTGAATAGTTTCCTCCACATTGCTCAGGATTCATTTTGGGATATTAATATTGATTTTTCCTTAATTTTACGATGTCCAGCACAAATAGGACGTGCAAGAACTCTCCCAACAATTTCTGTTACGTTTGTGGGTATTAAATTGCCAGAAAGCATGTCTCTTATAAAATCATGAGAGGGAATAAGTCTTGGGTGGCCTATCGATTGTACTTTGGGATACCAATGGACGATCAGGATAAGCCATGGGCTCCGCATGTCATTTGTGGTACGTGCTGATCAAGCCTTGATGGATGGCTGCAAAATAAAGGAAGAGTAATTCCATTCGCAATTCCACGAGTATGGAGAGACCAAAGTAATCATCATGACGATTGTTTTTTCTGTATGATCGAAGTTTCAAAGTATAGGAAGGGTAAAGGAAGAACATCTCTTCATTATCCTGCCATTCCGTCATCCAGAGCGCCTGTTTCTCATGATGAGCAACTAGCAGTACCGCAAACTCCCGAAAATGTAAGTACGGTGTATCTGGTAATTTCAGCAGTGTGTTTCACAAATCAATTTTGGGATTTTAACCAATAATTATTATAATCATAAATCTATCTTCAAGTATTTTATCACTAACTCATTGCTTTCACTTTGTTTTCAGTTTAAAACTGTGATGGAGATATCATCTGATGATTCAACGGCTACAAGTACTGAAGGTCAAGATGAAGCCTATCGTCCAACGTGTAGCACTAAACCTCACTATCCAAATCAACAGGAACGTGACGATCTGATCAGAAATCTAGGTCTAACTAAGTCTGGAACTGAGCTACTAACATCTCGATTAAAAGAATGGAATTTTTTGAAAGGAGACTATAAGGTGTCTGTGTACCAAAAGCGTCATGCCAGTGGTAATATGTTCTATTGAGAGGATATAAACGGGTTATTTGCTGCTATCGGATTCGAACACGAGCCTTCCGAATGGCGTTTATTCATAGATAGCTCTGTAAGGCGTTTGAAATCGGTTCTACTACTGGTGTGACAACATTTGACAGCTGCATGAATAGCATCTATTCTCTCCGTTCTTATGCTATGCTTAATAACTAACATTAACGAGTGTGTTATACTTTACATAAGCCTCGCAAATTTGGTTGGCAACTTCTCACAATCGTGCAAATGGTGTAAACTTGCTATTTATCATAATAAAACCTCATTGTGGTTCATTGTCTTGTTGCAATGCATGAATGTTAGGCTCATATTTCAGGTAATTTCCAGTATTGTTCAAAAAGTAACTATGCTCAGTATCATGGAAACGAACGATGGTTGAAAGAAATAAATGTGCTTTTCGGATTCAGCGCACAAAAATACATTGGAAAACATCAAAAACGTGTGTCAAGCAAAAATGCTGTTACATTGTGTTATTTATAACCCATTAGCAAACGCTCTCCTGACGACAAATGAAACCTGAAAAATCAAATTAATGGGGTACCGGTAGAGTGATGCATTACAACCAAGTCATTGGTTCCAGGTTGCCGACGACTCTGCGTTAGATATTGCATGGATATTGTTTCAAATTTGGTAAGGCTGTGCTATGGAGAACTGATTGCTGGATAATAGTTCATGTTTCTCAAGGTGATCGATTAATTGAGAATGCACACATTCTTAAAGGATTTTAGAAACCGTTGGTGAAGCATTGGTTGGTCAATAGTTATTAAAATTGTTATGTTTATCTACAGTTTGCACCACTGTAGCTTTCTTAAATCCATCTGTAACTATCGGATTCTTAGTGAGCAGTTAATGGTATGTGCCAGTAGTAAAGTAATAATATTTGCTATGTCTCCTTCATTTGGAATTCAATGTCTTGTCATTGTTTGTTCGAAATGTTGTGAAAAAAATTTGAATACCGGTACTTTGATTTTGTTGGATAGATTTCTTTCATGATGTTCTAAAAACATCAAGACCCTAGTATTATCTACCAATTTTTTATTAAAAAGCCTTTTTGGTTCGTTAAATTGCATTTTCTATAAAATTGCTTTTACGCTTGTAAATTAGCTAGTGTACTTCCTCTTCTGAGCTGCCAGCTTTACGAAAAAATTGGTCACATGCTTTAATTCATGAGCTAGGTTTTTCGACAGATAAGGCGATTTTCCTCCTGATAGGCTTTATAATGATAGGTCCATATTTGTCAAGAATGTCTTTTTAAGTGCGCGTCATTTCATTCCAGCTCCTGTTTGGTAAGTTGCGGTTGAAAACTGCGTCGCAAATTGAATTTAGAAGCTCATTGTTCATCGTGTTTTTGTTCCAATTACGGTAATCTCAACAGTGCATTACTTCTGGTGCAAATGACACATTATTAGATTTTCTTATGCAAGCTATTAAATCATGATCTCGAAGTCGCGTTAGAATATTTGTTTTGCATAATATGTTCTTCTGTTATTAACTTATATCAAGTCAATCGAGGTGGAATTTTACTATCTAGTGGCCGTTGGAATAGCGATTGTTATTTTAACGCCAATTTTTCCAAAGATATTTTCCATTTCTTCGTGATCGTTTTTTGTGAAATAATTTATGTTCATATCAACAATGCGAATTGTCTCTCCTTTCTATATCTCCATAATCTTTAGAAATTTTTATAATTAAGAATTAACATTTTTAGGCCGATGTTTTGATGGTGTCTGCCGTCTGAATATAGTTACAAACATGATCCCTTTGACTATTTTTTTCAATCTAATCTCAATCCAAATAACTTCGATTCCTTTATTTTCAAGATCTTTTCTCCTTATCTAATTGATTTCACTTCGGATATACAATCCTATACCTTTGCCTTGATCAACTGTTTAAAACGAAACATTTTTCAGTGTATTTTTGTGATGAAAAATAAATAGAATAAAACTTTTTCTACCATCATACATATCTCTACAGTTCATGGTGATACTAGCTCCACCTCGGGTCGTGAAATATGGTCTTCTTACGACAAAATTCACAGCAAGTGGCACATATAAAAACATTCCACAAAACAAGTCCTCTCTTAGCACTGTCATTTATTAGAAATATCCCCTTACAACCCGATGAATGTAAATAATTCAACCTCAGTGTAAGCGTACTACAAATACTATTAAATCCGACATGAATGTTCAAAACAATCATCCAGCATTAAAGCAAATTCCTGGAGTGAAGTATTTTGTAAAAGTTCATAGATATACTTTGTTTCATTTAGCCCCACCCATCATAAATGAAAAATGACAATATTATGGAATCTGTTAAGTAAAGTCAACTGACTTCAAACTTGTAACTAGGAAATTCCTTCACACTTTTTTCAGAAATATTATCAAATGCTGTTTTCTTCCACTAGTTTTACTATAATCCTTATAAGGTATGAGGTCTTCTTATATAAATGGAAAACATTTAAACTATAATGTTGTTGATACTGACCTGACGGCTAAGACAGATTTCACCCTATTTTCTAGAATAGATCAATAATAATAATAATAATAATAATAATAATAATAATTGTCCTGGGTATTGACATTAAACTGCATCCGGTTGTGGAGTTTCGACGTGGGCGAATGAGGTTACCCTTTGCCACAACTACCTCCAGGTCACCCTTGGGCAAGGCGTAGCACCTGTCAGCCTACCCCGAGACTTTAAAGTACCGAATTGGCATCCGGCGGGGTAAAGTCTGCCTCATGGGTAGGGGGGGCTCTTTAGCCTTGGCTGGCAACCTCCCTAGTGATGGTGTCACAATAAAAATACCAGGGAAGGAAAACCCTACATAAACCAATCCTTACTCTTGGCAGTAAGGCTAAAATACATCTTAAATATCAAAATTAAAACCAGAAGTAAATCATACCGCCTCGTCCGTCGCGCGGGTCAACAAGGGACGCGTCCCTCAGGGAGAGACCAGCCTGAGGTCGAAAAGAATGCAACTAGGTCTACCTCTTCCCAAAACGAAAGTACGCAAGGTCACCAGAACGAGGTAACCCTCAACCCTGGCCCTTCGGAACCACCAACTAGTAATATAAATACCACACCTCAAAAGAAAAAAAGAAAAAAATGGACAAGGGAAGAGTACGTTGAAGTAATATACTGTTTTTATTATGCACTTAAAAAGCCTGAAACTAATAATTCTGACGACACGTTTAAAATCTGGTGTGAAAGAAATAGTAATAGTGATAAAGTGGAAGGTATGGATGCGAATAGACTAGCTAATCAAAGAAGATATATAATTCGCGAAAAGAAATTAACAGAAGTTGAAATCTCAAACATTAAGGAAAGAGTAAAAGATGATACAAGAGAGAATTTAGTAGAAGATCTGGGAAATGAGTTACAACAAATGGATGGTGATGTTTTTACAATTGATGAGAATATTGATATGCATGGCAACTTAAATGTGTTAGAGGAGGAACAGCAAAAATCTGTAGGACCTGTACCAGCTGTTGAAGTAGATGAAGAAGAACTGGCAAATATGAAGATAGACATTTTGGAAGAGTTTTCAGTAGTTCAGCATACTAAAATCGAGGAAAGAGAATCATTATTTAAAATCAGACACCCTCACAAATTCAAAAATATCTTTAATTTAGGAAACAAAGCCTTAGAAATAATCTGCAATGAAATTAATCCAAACTTGACTGAACTCAATGAGTTAATGTATGCAACAGGAAAGGTTCTTCAGACAAAATGTGGAATCAAAATTAAGAAAGGAAAAAGTACCAAAAAAGCCAGTAAACCGAAATGGCAATTAAAGATAGAAATGGAAATCAAAACCTTTAGGAGGGAGATATCACTGGTGGAGGAACTGCAAAAAAATGAAAACTTTAAGTCGGGTAAAGCTAGGAAAGTCTTACGAAAATATGACATTAAAGACAGAGAACAATTGCCAAGTTTGAAGGAAGAATTGAAACAAAAGTTGCAAGTTAAGGCGCAGAGGTTACGTAGATTTGACAAACGTCAAAAGTTCTACAGGCAGAACAAAATCTTTGAAACTGATGCTAAAAAGTTTTATCGTGAAATCGGGAAAAAAGCAATAACTGCAGAGGATGTGCCGTCGGAAAATGAAGTTCGTGAATTTTGGAATAAGATCTGGGGTAATGAGAAGGGTTTTAATGAAAATGCGGAATGGTTGCAAAATTTGGAAGAAAGCACAAGGGATATACCAGAGCAGATATGGGTTGAAATTACAACAGGCGAAGTTAAAAAGGCTCTTCAAAAATCTCACAAATGGAAGTCCCCCGGAATAGACAAAGTGCCAAATTTTTGGCTAGACTCTCTCTCTTCTGTTCATGATAGGATTGCAGTTATTTTCAATAAGATTATAACAGAACCCGAAACTATACCAAAGTGGTTTTGCCTTGGAACTACCTATTTGTTACCAAAAAGTAACGAAACAAGGAACCCGAAGAACTACCGCCCGATTACCTGTCTCTCTACGTCTTATAAACTACTTACATCGATATTAACTGATAGAACTTATATTCATATGGATGAACAAAATATTTTTCCAATTGAACAGAAAGGATGTAAAAGAGGTTCATATGGTTGTAAAGACCAACTCCTCATAAATAAAATGATTCTTGAAAATGCTCATACCAAGCACAAAAATTTAAGCACGGCCTGGATTGACTATAAAAAAGCATTTGACAGTGTTCCGCATTCCTGGATTTTAAAGACACTAGAAATGTACAAAGTTTCTCCTGCCTTTATTAACTTCCTGCGAGTCAGTATGACCTTGTGGGAGACCAATCTTACTCTCACACATGCTAATGGCACCCTTTTTTCTAACTGTATGCAGATAAAATGTGGAATCTTTCAGGGCGACTCTCTTTCACCTCTTTTATTCTGCATGGCCCTTATCCCACTCTCGAAGCTCCTCAATGACACTGAACTTGGATATAAGATCATGGGCAGGAAGATAAATCATCTGTTTTACATGGATGACTTAAAACTGTACGCTAAGGATGATGGTGATCTGGAAGGACTTTTAAAGACTGTCAAAGGGTTCAGTGACGATATAGGGATGGAGTTTGGTCTTGATAAGTGTGCCAAAGCAAGTTTTAAGCGGGGGAAGTTAGAAAGAACTGAAAATATTGAACTGGATGAAGTGACGGTGATTCAAGATCTAGAACAAGAAGGCAGTTATAAATATCTAGGTGTAAGTGAAGGTGACGGCATACAGCACTCGAAAATGAAGGAAAAGATAAGGAAAGAATGCATAAGGAGAGTGAGGTCCATCATGAAAACTGAATTGAACTCAAAAAATAGAATATCAGCAATAAATTCTCTAGCAGTGCCGGTAGTAACTTACAGCTTTGGTATTATAAATTGGAATCTAAGTGATTTGAAGAGGCTAGATACAAAGATAAGGAAGCAACTGACTTGTAATTTGATGCATCACCCTAAATCAGACGTTGATCGTTTGTACCTCCCTAGGAATACAGGAGGTAGGGGGATGATCCAGTTTGAGCTCTCTTATAAAACATCCATTATTGGCCTCTCACAATATCTTGATTTAACCAATGATTGGATGCTTCAACACGTTTATAGGCATGAAAATTCCAAAAGATTGCATTCAATCCTTAAAGAGTCAGAGAAGTTTTTCCGAGAACTAGGTGTTGATCTTGAGGTTGATAACACACTAAACCCAACAGTTGCAGCTAAAAAAAACAAGCAAAAAGCAAAGAAAACTGGATTGGACAGACTCGAATCTAGGTGGCAAGAAAAACCTCTCCACGGACAGTTCGCAGCCCGAAGCAACAATGCTGATGTAGACAAAGAAGCAACCCATCAGTGGCTGAGGAGCGCCGGACTGAAAGGGGAAACAGAGGGCTTTATTCTTGCTGCCCAAGATCAGAGTCTGTTCACCAGGAACTACCAAGCTAATGTTTTACATAACGGTGCCAATCAAGAATGTAGGTTCTGTGAGGACAAAACCGAAACTATTGACCACCTTGTCTCTGGCTGCTCGGTTCTAACACCAAACGAATATAAAAACCGTCATGATCGAGTTGGCCAATACCTACATTGGAAAATTTGTCAACACTTTTCCATTAAAACGCAAGCTAGCTGGTATGAACATCATCCAGCACCTGTAACTGAAAGTAAGGATATTACAATTTTGTGGGATTTTCCCATACAAACGGATCGTACCATACAAGCAAACCGCCCAGACATTGTCATCAAGAACAGGAAAGAGAATACTTGCCTTTTGATAGACATGAGTGTCCCTTCGGACAGGAATGTCTCTGCTAAGACTTTTGAAAAGCTTGCTAAATATAAGGATTTAGAGATAGAGGTGGAAAAGATGTGGCATCTAAAAACAAAGACAATACCTGTTATTGTGGGTGCACTAGGCCTCATCAAGAAAGGAACAGATAGCTTTTTGAAACAAATCCCAGGGGAACCTTCTTTGCAAGAAGTACAGAAAATTGTTTTGAACGGAACTGCTCATTTGCTTAGACGAGCTCTCTCTATTTAATTTTATTACCAAAACTTCCTTCACCCTAGGTCACTGGTAGTGACCCGGTGCTGGATTTCAAGAAAACAATTCAAAGAAAATGTGTAAATAATAATAATAATAATATCTAATAATAACTAATAAAAAACTAATTAGGTCTGAAAGTATAAAGTTAGATGATGAAACCGTACTAAAACTATTAGATCAAGAAGGAACTTATAAATACCTAGGAGTAAATGAGGGCGATGGTGTACAACACTCAAAAATGAAGGAGGAAATACGAAAAAGAATGCATCCGCAGAGTAAGATCAATTCTGAAAACCGAATTAAATTCTAAGACCAAATTAACATCAATTAACACTCTGGCGATACATTTTGTTGCTTATAGCTGTAATGTGATAGATTGGAACCTAACTGAACTAACAAATTTTGACATCAAAATTAGAAAGCAATTGACATCCAATAGAATGTGTCAACCGAAGTCAGACGTAGACCGCCTGTACGTCCCCAGAATTAAAGGAGGTAGGGGGGTGGTTCAGTTGGAATTATCGTATAAAACATCAACGATTGGTCTCTTGCAGTATCTAGATCTAAGCAATGATTGGATGCTTTAATTAGTTAGAGTAGACGAAAACTCCAAAAGATTACACTCTGTAGTGAAAGAATCAGATAAATTCTTGCACGAATTAGGTAACGAAAACGAAAACATCGAACATGTATCACCAACAGCAACCGCAAAGCGTAGAAAGCAAAATTCTAAGAAAATTGGACAAGATAAACTCCAATCTAGGCGGCATGAAAAACCTCTCCATGGACAGTTCGCAGCTCGAAGCAAACAAGCTGATGAAGATGAAACCGTAACCCATCAGTGGCTGAGAAGCTCCGGACTTAAAGGGGAAACAGAAGGATTTATTCTTGCAGCCCAAGATCAAAGTTTCTTTATCAAAAATTATCAGGCTAGCATCTTGCATAATGGTGCTGACCCAAAATGCAGGTTTTGTGAGGATAAGGTTAAGACAATTGATCGCCTTGTGTCTGTTTGCTCAATATTAACGCCAAGTGAGTACAAAATTCGCCACGACAGAGTAGGTCAATATCTGCATTGGAGGATTTGTAAGCACTTCTGAATTGAAATGGAAGCTAACTGGTATGAACACGATCCAGAACCAGTTACTGAAGGTGAAAATGTTACGATTATGTGGGACTTCCCAATTTATACAGATCGTACCATACAGGCAAATCGACCGGATATTGTCATCAAAGACAGAACGAACAACACCTGTCTGTTTATTGACATGAGTGTCCCTTCAGATCAAAACGTCGTGAAAGTATTCGAAAAGCTCTGGAAGTATAAAGACCTGGAAATAGAAGTAGAAAAGATGTGGCACCTCAAAACTAAAACTTTGCCTGTCGTTATAGGAGCACTTGGCCTAACAAAGAAAGGTATTGATAAATTTCTGGAACAAATACCTGGAAAACCAAAACTAGAAGTCCAAAATATTGTATTAAAAAGCACAGCGCATGTTCTTAGAAGAGCCCTGTCGATCTAAATCATTTCCCTTTTTACACTTTAGTCGTTTTATGTCATATGTAAAATTGTAATTCTGTCCTCTTACTGTTCGTAATATTCCATCTATATTCTCGTCTCCTTGATGTTCGTAATATTCCCATGAATGTAAAATAAAACGTTCTTATATATCCTAAACTTTTATATGCATTTGTTTTGTTATTGTTAGTCTTAGGGTTTGTATAATTTTGTAACTCTCTCATACACTGTTCGTCAATTGCCTTTGTTCAATGTGGATATTTTTGTTGAAGTGTATTGCCTCAAACTTTAAACACCCAAGGTCGCTGGTAGCGATTCTGTGCTTGATTTTCATTTACAAATCCAAAGAAAACCATAATAATAATAATAGTAATTTTTAACCTTCATGTTTATTTGTCTAAAATAAAACAGAAAGATTTGATTTTGAATAGGAACACGGAAAAACGTAAAGTAACACATTTTGGAAACCATAAATGTCAAAGAATACATATCTAAATACTTGTCCACCATTTTTTGACGGAAAACAATTGCGAAAATTTCAAACCTACTTTTAACTGATCAATAAAAACCTGAAATTAAGAGTTCATTAATCAAGCTTCCTAAAGAAAATTTAGAAATACCATGAAAATCATGTAATTTTTGTGGTGGTCTTGATTTTAATAATCTTCCTCTTGAATTAAGATCAAAACTAAGGTAAGAAACATCTAGAACAATGTAACAGGCAATTTGAAGTTTGAAAATTGTTTTACAATTTTATTTTGTTTTAATATTATTCATTTAGTTTATTTTTAATACACTTTATCCAACTCATTGTGATACACCTTTTTAAAACTTTTCATTCATTTATATAAGGTTCCAATTAAGGCACCCATAAGTTGGCAATTAACAACTTTCAAACAGCTCTATTTTCAGACGTTTTTTAAAAACTACCATAGTCTTTGATGTGTAGCCTGTCTTTTATGTTTTCTGTCCATTTTCTTCTCTGTGCACCTCATGATCTTTTGCCCTTTATTCTCTCTTTTAAAATTGTCACTAAATCATTTCCACTCGAGTCTCTACAAATATGTCCAAAGAATGCTGTTTTTCTCTTTGTGATAGAATTCTTTAATTGCAAGTTTATTTCCATCCTTTGTATTTCCTCCTTATTACTACTCTTGTCTTGCCAACAAATCTTAACAAATTTACGGTAAATCCAACATTCAAAAGATCTGATCTAGTTCTGTATTTCCTTATTAATTATCCAAGCTCCACTGCCACATGTTACCATTTTTTTGATTTATTAATTCTAATTTGTGTTTGCTTGCTGACTATCATATATGCCACTAAACAATCTGATTTCTTCATTGGGAACATTATGCTTTTCAAATAAACCAATAAGAGCATCGTGCTTCACTTTGTCGAACGCTTTTTACAGTCAACGTAATATACAAATAGTTTCTTTTCCTTTTCAATTAACCTGTCTGGCATAATTCTGAGCTGGTATACACCATCCCTAGTACCTCTTCTGCCTTTTCTGAAACTTAACTGATTATTCCTTAGTCTACTTTCAATGATCAGGGAAATTCTTGACGTGATGACGAGTAATAATACTTTAGGCGCATACGAAATTAGGCTGATGATTTCATGTTTATTACAGCTTTGAGTTCCAGATGCTTTTGGTATTTTCATGACTGTTGCTGATAAAAAATCTTCAAGAAGATCACCTGTATTATAACAGTTATTGATTATTTCAATCATTAGGTAGGTACCTCCATTTTCCATGCATTGCAATAGCTCTGCTGGAATTTAATCTGTACCTGTAGCCTTTTTCTTAGGTAATTTAGTTTTTACTTCCTCTTTAATTATATATATGCAATTCCTACAGGACTTCCAGAACACCAGTGTATATATGGTATATAAATGGTATATAATTTTCTTGTATATAGTATTTCGACTGAAGAACTCATCCTGTATAAATCTACTGAAGACCATCAAAAAGAGAAAGTTAGGTTATTTTCTTCATATCAACCAACACCATGGTGTGAGTTGTTTCTGCTAAAGTATAATATAATTTTGGATTGTTACCTTTACTCTCTGTAATTTTTTGTGGCTGCTGTGTCTTTTAACTGATTTCCCTGCAGCAATAAAATCTTAAGGTCATTCTCTTGCACATGATTTGCAATTCTTAATCAAACTATCGATTAAAATACTTGTTAGGGATAAGTTTATTTAGCCTCAAGCAATTAAAAAGAATAGCTATTAACGAATTGTCAACGTGATTTCACACTGTCACAGAGGGTAATTCGGTCATTGAATGAAATGAACAACTGTGCCAATGAATCATCTTTATTCAATTCATAGTAATTGGAAAGAGAAATAGCTAATATTTTGACAAAAATATATTTATCCCTTTTATAGTAGAAACTTTGATACAACTTATACTTGAAAATCGACTGTTGGAATAATTTTACATGATCAACAAATATGAATGAAGTAGATTATCTTTTGAAAAGTCCATTCGCCGGGGTCTCTATTCAAAAGAAACTAAAAGAGGAAAGGCTAGGCCCACATCAGCCGAAGAACCCCCCCACAATATGGCAACGCTGTACAGCAGATGTGAAAAAGCGCTGTTATTGAATAAAAACTGTATCTTTGATGGTATGCTTAGCTTGTGTTTCTATTTTACCTATTAATTACATTGTTGACGTTTTAGGTTTGTCATATAATTTCTTCAAGCTTTAGTTCCAATAAAAATAAACTTTTTACCAGACAAGGACCTAATATACTGAAAACGATTTTCAATGTATTCCATTACAAAATTAAGTATTTGAATTCATGGTCAGTGTTGTTCTTTGTTAGCAAGTCAAGGCTTTATAGGTCATATACAATTTTGTCACTGAGGTATTGTTCACATGAGTTCCTTGTTGGAGAAAATTTAAAGTGAAGAGCTATTCTTTCAGAGAAGGTGCATAAGTAAGGCCTTAAGGCTTTAGTCGTGCAATTTTCAGAATTGGTCCAGTATGTGATCTGTGATATCCATAATGGCTTAAAAAAGGGGAACGCGCTTTTAGCGCTTAATAAAATTTCCACCGGTTGAAAAAGAGTGTTCTTTTTGCATAAAAATTTGATTATATTTCATTCCCTACTTAAATTAGCGGGTTTACCGGAGCCTGAAAATCGTGCAGATACAATATGCTCGATTTGTGTTTTAATTTTACCGACTTACAGCATAGCTGAGCAGGTATGCTTTTCATTAAGCTTTTCCAAAATCTAGTTCTGATCAAAGAATCCACTTCTTAACAGACAAAACCTAATGAATTAAAAATAATTTTATCTTAAATTTGATCTTATCACTTAAACTACAAAACAGTTTCTATTCAAAAAACGTTTTAATTATGAATTTAGCTTTATTTCATTACCTACTTGACTCAGCGCTTGTCAGGGATCTGGAAACCTGTTGATATGCTTTACTTCTGTTTTACCTGGTTCTTGCATCGTTTATCTATTAGGCTTTTCTTATCTAGGAATTAATTTTTAAAAAGTCGGGAAAACAATGACAAAAAGCAATTTTCACTTTACTGCATTGCAACATTAACTGTGTAAATTTCAGATCAATGTTGTTTTTCGAAAGAAAGTCAGAGCTTTGTTCTTCACATACAGTTTTGTCATGAAGGTTTGGTTCATATAAGTTCCTTGTTGGAGAAAATTTAAAGTGTAGAACTATTCTTTACTCTCAGAGAACATACAAAAAGCAAGACATAAAGTTTTAGTCTGGCAATCGTGAAGGACTGATTTAAGGATTTTGAATCTGTGATATTCATAGCGATTGAAAAACCTAGCATGGTAAGTTTTCTTGATATCGTTCCGAACGTGAAGATTTATTCTTAACATTAAATTATTTCATGGTTGAATGCAATGTATTAATTATGTAAACCAGCGTTAGCTTAACTTTATATCAGAACAAAGTTAGGTAATTTGTTTAATGATGTTTGATGGATGGAATCAGTTTTGTAACATACCGAACATGGAGAAATAGGGTCACCAACATTTTTGCACACCGGGCTCGATAACTACGAGCGATGAAAGCGGGCCGCATCATCATCATGTTCAATATTTGAGTAAGCAAGAACGAAATCTCAAAGAAAACAGCCTGAACCAGTTTAAAAACCAACATATTCATTAACTGAAATCTAGTTCTATCAAAGAAGGAAACGTTCACAACAATATATCAGCATGGGATCTAAAGTGTAGCGGGTTATTTTTAATCGCTGCGTCCAGACAACAGAATTGCTTTCAAATGTTCAACAATCAATCAATCTCGTTGCATGTGTTGACTTCACATACTTAATTGTCCTGTTGGCGAGCGAAGCGAGGCACCAGGCAAATCACGAGGCGCAGTTTCCGCCAAAACCTATGTTTTCTCCTGTACCAGGGAGTGCGTGTTTTTCATGCAGGGGAAAACAGTGTCGGAAGACTTTTTGCAAAAGCTACCACTATAAAATTTGGCATTTTGGCAAGACAGCACAAGTATCACATTTCTAACATCAGTTTGGTGAAGTTTGAAACAAATAGGCAGTGGAACGGCAAGGGCATGAACTTTCTTTCCCAGCCTGTCTCGGAAAATGCGGGTTTCGCAGGACTCATAAAGGAGGCGTAAATCTGACCATCTGATGTTACTAGCTGATGTGATGTCACATGCTGTGTAGAACAGATCATTTTGAGAGCTGGAGATAAAGAGTTTTCAAATGGACTGATGTACACTGCATTAAGCAGGGTCAAAGAATTCAGAAAAGTTGTATTTGGTCCAATGCCGTCCAATGCAGTCTGCAGAGATTCCTTAGAATATTCAATGCAAAACAGTTCAAGGAAAGGTTGAAAGAGGATAAAAGGCAAAGAAAACTTGAACTTGAAGCACTGCCAAGTGCCAGCTGAATCAGTATTACATAAGTAACAGAAGAAGCAGCATTGAGTATCTAGTCACATTTAAAGAAGAGGAAGGGCTGGTTAAATGTGACTTGAGTGTAGAAAATCAAAGAAACAGGACCTCATTTGTTAGCAGTTGAAGTGGATGGATGAGGGTGGTACAAAAAAAAGAGATAAAATGGAAATGCCAAGATAGGTAATGGAAATACAAACCCGGTCAATTGATAGAAAGAGAAAGAGGGTGGCAAAATGTGACGTTAAAGAAGAAGTACATGAACCAGTTTCTGATTTCAAAAAACTAAAAGTGCATGGATGAGGGTGGTATACAAAAATGAAGGAACAAATGGCAATGCCAAGATAGGGTGGAAATAAGAACGCAGTCACATTTACAAAGGGAGGAAGAGGGTGGCTAAATGTGACTTTAAAGAAGCATATGAACCAGGTTCTGTTTAGTTAAAGTGGGTGAATGAGCGTGATACAGAAAAAGAAAGAGAAAGAAATTAAACCAAGAGATAGACTATGGAAGCAAAGAACTCTATGCCATTTGAAGAGCTAGTAAGGGCTTGTATTGGGCAGATGAGGGTGGCAGAGAAAAAGAGGGAGTCCACATGACTTTTGACAAAACATATTTGACCACAAGCAATTAATGCTAAAAAAGAAATGTGAGCCTGGAAGAGGAGGCTGAAGAGAAATTTTCTGAAGAAAGAAGAGGGATGCCACTGGGACAACTCAAGGTGAAGGACTGAGTGTGTTTGACAAGTTGGCATTGCAGATTAGAGAAAAGACTTATACTAAGAACTGGAGGGAATTCAGTAACTTTGATCCCTGCACAGATAAGAACTTAATCCACGCAGTGGCACTGTAAATCAGCTATGTCATTGCATGAGAGATAAAAGGCATGAAGGTCCCAAGCCCCTAACGGCGAGAGGAGTGCAGGAACCTGCCTGTTCAAGAAAGAAAAAGTTGCGAGTGTGCCAGCAGGACACTATCCTCCTGTTAATATCAAATAAAGTGATTATTTCAATAAAAATAGAAGTAGGAGGGTAGTCTAATCCTAGTTTTTGAAAATGTTTGGTCACAGTTAAAGCTTGCTCCAAGGACTGATGCCATACCAGTAACAAATTTGTACAGAAGGCAAACAGCATACATGGCGATTTTATCATTTTGGGGGTGTTACCTTGCAAAAAAGAGAATAAGTGTATGTACATCTTTCCTGAGCATTACTTTGGGGTAACACCAATTATTAGAGCACCTCATTTTAACAGTAGCATGATCGAATAAACAATAATAAATCAATTAAAATCAGAAAATATAATGAACCATTATTAACTATAAAATTTGGGGTTGAAAATTACAATCCAGAAAGCTTTATAACAATTTAATGGGAAAATTAAGGTTCTTTAAGGAATTGAAATTAGTGTCATCCAAAGCTCCAGTGCAATATATTGCAAGACTTTTTTACTCATCGCAACGTATGGTAGATGAGTATGGAGATCATATAGCATGTCATCATTAGCAGAGCTTAAAAATGCTTCTATTAAAACAGCAAGACACCTTAATATTGCCATCTTCAGTTCCAAACTATCAAATACCTAGCTGTGTTCAATAAGATATCTCTGAATAAAGAAACTTCATGTATTGCAAATAAGTCTTACATTGATCTGTCACGTAATATTATTACTTAGTTCATTTTGAAAACCACAAAACAAAATAGATGAGAGATAACCGGAAGGTTATACAGATCTTTTTTTTTAAGAAACACGTCCTATCAGGCAGGCTCAAAGTTTCTTAACATTTCGTTGATTTGAGCCTCAGATGTTCCTTAAATGTTTCTTGAATGTTTCTTAAGAATTGACTCTTGTTTTAGCGTACAAGGTGGGGGAAGTCTGCAGCCGTAACTTCCATATTAAATTTCTCCTCTTTAAGTTCCTCTCAGCATACAATGAAGACACTACATTGCGTGCGACACAGTAAGAAATTCGAAAACAATTATTCGATCTTTCGAAACTTTCGTGATAATTTGTGATTGTAATGATCAACATTCGTTTTCATTTCTCTCATTACAGTAGCTTGGTTTCTTTAACCGTTACTTTAGCGTGGCGTGTACTGTAATACAGGGAGATCTTCTTACGTTTATATTTGTGGTTTTAGAATTAGTAGAAAATATGTCAGAGAAGCAATCCATACTGGCTGCTTGTGGCTTCACGAAAAAGATAACACATAGAGTATAGGAAACAGCCGCAGATATTCCGAAAATTGTACTGGAACAAGCTTTCAACCTGATATGTCAACACCGCATGCAGGGATTCAAAAGTCAACAAGGACTTTCTGTTCACCTCCCATGTAAATATCCAACTATTGATGTTAGAAATCAATTATCCAGTAGTGATAAACCTTTGAATGAAATGCCTGAATCTCAAAGCAACGAGAGTGCATCATTTGAATCGGCTGATAATGTTGTGCAAATCTCAGAGCCTTCATCAGTCAATGAAAGACGCCGTGGAAGTGACGTAAAAAATCGATTACAAACAAGTCCAAAGCAAAGGCTATTACAGCTACAGAACGTGGAGAGAAAGCAATCGATGTTGCAGATCGCCTGAATGTTAGCAGGGTGAAATTATCCAAATGGTTTAAAATAAAGGACAAGATCTCACATGCTGCTGCAGATGAAAACAAAAAGATGAATAAATTTCTCGTCCATTTTAGAAGTACAATGAACTATAAAAAGCTCAAAATAAGACGTTTTTTAACGCGAGGAGTCAAGGTCCACGAAATTTTAACAGGCCATGGAGCAAGTCCAGATACTCTTTATCGAGAACAGGCAAGTAATGAAGATGCAGTTGTAAAGAAACACGGAATCGTTAACATAATAAAAAGAAAGCATCTGAAGTTCCTGCGAACACAAAGGAACAGAAAAATGGACCAGTAGCCTTTTAGGGAGGACATGATGAAATGGCACAACACTTTAAGAGATAGCTTGGTGCAAACTTGAAGTGGTCAACAGGAGGACATGGATGTTTATGTTAAATGGGCCCAAGTAATATTGAAAGCTGTTGTTCCAAACTGTTTTCTTCTTTTGCTAAATAATTTAAAGGGCCAGGTTGCTGATGAATTTAGGCAGACTGTGGCAAAAGTTGGTACCACATATAGAAAGTGATGACGAAGGCAAAGATAGGATTGTTGAAGGCAAAGATAGGATTGTTGAAGACAAAATGGAATCTAATGATCGCACCATTTTTGACATTTTAGTGAAGTGACTCATTTTTAAAACCTTGGACTTGTTTATAAGTGGAGAAACTTGATGTTATCTAAACGCAATATCCAAATGGCGAACTTGGAAAAGGAAACCGTTAACTTGCTTAGCATTATTCACTTTTTCTCAATGGTGGACATAATTTTTTCTATTCTACTAAGATTTTATTCAATGACATGATATATTTTTTCTCCCCTAGGTTTAACAGNCTGAAGGCAAAGATAGGATTGTTGAAGGCAAAGATAGGATTGTTGAAGGCAAAGATAGGATTGTTGAAGACAAAATGGAATCTAATGATCGCACCATTTTTGACATTTTAGTGAAGTGACTCATTTTTAAAACCTTGGACTTGTTTATAAGTGGTGAAACTTGATGTTATCTAAACGCAATATCCAAATGGCGAACTTGGAAAAGGAAACCGTTAACTTGCTTAGCATTATTCACTTTTTCTCAATGGTGGACATAATTTTTTCTATTCTACTAAGATTTTATTTAATGACATGATATATTTTTTCTCCCCTAGGTTTAACAGGTTCACAGGAGTTCCATGACAAGAGTACAGTAAAAAAAAATTCCTAAAGCAAACCTTAGAATATTGTTCCTACTTCTCTTTTGGTTCTCGTCTCTTACTTGAAAAGCCGGCAGAGAATAAAAGAAACGAATTTTTTCTGTTTTTGTAAACCATGGACCAAAATAAATGGCTAGCCAAGTACAGGAAAGCAAAATACTGCCTTCTGGCTCAGTTCTTTCTCGTTGGAACGGAGTTTCCTATTATCTTGCCAACTCTGGAACCTTATTTGAAAGAGATTCAAACAAAAAGAATCCAGTTGTTTTTCGGACTAATCTTTGCTTCCTATTATGTTTCTGGTGCAATATTAGCCACAGTACTTGGTCGTATCTTGGATAGAACTTTAAAATTCTGTCGTATAATGATGCTAATCAACGCAATTACGGCAGCTGGTTCCTTACTCTATAGTTCTGGATACTCTCCCTATCTTATTTTGCTAGGAAGATTTTTAGGTGGAGCAGCTGATTCTATATTTGCAGTTACGTATGGAGAATTAAGTCGCTGTTTACCTTGGAAAGACTTCAATCGGCAAGCAGAACATTTGATGATTTCTTATTCGATAGGGTCTTGTGTTGGCCCCGCACTAAACATACTTCCAACAAACGTAGAGTGGAACATTAAGTTTATGACCATTCGCTACACAAATGCACCGGGTGTTCTACTTTTTGTTGGGAATACTGTACTTGGCATACTTACATACATTTTTATCTGTGATTTATCCAGCGAAAAGCAAAATATTTTGTCAGAGCAATTAACAGAGGAAAAAGAAAATGATAACATAGCAGAACAGACCAGTTACCAATTTCATCAAGGTATTAATGACGAGAATTTCAGTATTGAGTACAATTTTCCTAACAGGAACAAACCTAATAGAGTTAGAGAACCGTGGTACAAAGTCTTGAAAGAATTTTTGGGTCAAACTGATGTAGATATTCTTATTTATGGTAATATAGTTTGGTCTTATACTACCCTGGCAAATGGTGCCCTTTTACCTTTGGTAGCAGAAAACATCCTCGGTTTAAGCATGCTATCCATTTCTTTCATGTATATGGGCAGTGGATTTATATTAGTAGTTTTGCTGTGTCTAAGTCCACTTGTTCTTAAACGATATAACAGTGTTACAATTTCCATAGCAGCATTCATAACTTGCTTAGTTGGACTCTCTTGTCTAGGTTTATGCATACTTAGTAGATACTTTCCGAAAGAATTGCCAGGAACATTGTTGTTCGTCTTTGCTATTTGTTACTTATTAAGTTGGTGTTTTAACTCTATAGTTTTGAAGACTTTGCTATCACAATGTGTAGCCTTAGAAAATCAAAGTTTTTGTCAGGGTATTTTTTGTGTTGTCGAGTATACTTCCTGTATAATTGGTGGCCTAACCAGTGGTTTCCTGTATGATATTGCTTTGTATTATTGTGCATGGGCAGGGGTCATGGTAACTGGTGCAATCTTTGCATTTTCCTATCACTATCAGCTGCTGGGCTACAGATAGGCATTTAAGCAGTGCAAGAAATTATTAAGTGCTAAAATTATCAGCTAAAAGCGCTATAAACACTAGATTAGGTCAGTTACACACAATGTAAAACACTGTTTAAATTAAGAATCTGTTATCAGAGAAAAGCTTTGTTTTTCATTTTGAGACAGGGAATAGCTTATGTATAAATATAAATTAGTTTTGAATACTTAGCAACTCAATAATGGGCATAAATTAACACCTTTGCCTATTGAAAAAAAGTGTTTTGAAGTGTAGTAATAGGACTCATAGATTGCATCAGAAATTAAAGCTTGGTTCCTTTGGTAGAAATTAACAATCCTTAACAGTGCAGGTTACAATTCCTTTGGTAAGGCACACTACTTACTTGATCCACTAATAATTTTAGCTTAGGTTATATGTTAACAAATGTATGTTAACAAATAAGTTTTTTTATCCTGCATTCTAATGCATTTGATTGGTATTGATATTTTGTGAATGTTTTGAGGTTTTTGGATTGGTACCTGTGACGTTTTACTTTTCCCGTTTTGAATAAATGGGGGAAATATTGGTAGCCTGGATGACTTCCCGTGTGCTTTGTACTAATTTTTCATATGTCTGTTTAAATATAAAAATCAAAATCAGTTAAATCAGAATATTTCTTTATTTTTTGTGAATTATGCCGTTATTACTTGCAAATTCGCCACTGAAATAGTGACAACTTAGTCTTTTTTTGACCAGTTTTGTAACTTTATGACAATGACCGGCAACAACGATAGTGATGACAAATTGAAAAAAACGTTTGCAGCGACAGAGGTTCACTACCTGTTGGTTCATCATTTTATGTTTTATCAAGTGTATAAAGTGTACTGGATAAAACTATCCTGTCTAGACCATCGATCCTAGCTACCAACCTAGTGACGTGAAGTCGTCACATCTTTGGGAAATTCATTAGAAAATTATGATCCACGGTCAACTTAATCGATCATCTTTTATATGACATATTTGGCATGGTGGAACTACACAAAGATTCAATATAGTAAAGCTATAGTGAACACAAATATTTAACATTCTCCGAATGTTAGCTGTGGCTCCAGAAACTCTGTCTACCATGTTACTTGCGCCACCATAACTCTCTCTAGGACAATTAAACATTGACAGGGAAAAATTTCTTATAGCATGGAGCACATTTAGGTAAATTACTCCCCAGAAAAATGCACGCTTTTAAGTGACGAATCCAATGATATCTTATAGAATAGATCAGGTTTTGTAAAGAAATTGAATAACGAGGGACATTCCTCAGTATTAAAGCAATAATTACCGTTATCTGTCACAACAGAAAATAATTTAATCTTTTTAACTCCAGAGAAAGTGGCTTCTCTACACATGGGAACAGAGTTTTTCTGTATGGTCTGAAACTGATTAAAAGCATTAGTGGGGTTTGCAAATGATATAAA